>CM028349.1:19678505-19803247 GCA_016618105.1 Dendrobium huoshanense
CCTCCTTGGAGCCCTAATCAATCCCTCATCAAAGGAGCAACCCCCCCCCCCCCCCCCTTTCCCTCTTTGGATTGAAAATTCAAATTTCAAGATCTCCAATCAACTTCTCAATTAAATTTCAGTTTTTAATTTATTTTCCCTCTCTAGTCAACCCACCAAATTTGAAATCAAATTCAACCCTTCTTCTAGCCTTGGTCGACCACCCAAGTTTCTCCATCCTCCCCTACGACTATTCTCCTAGGCTTGGTACTTCACCTTAGGAAGAAGAAACAAGACCTCTTTCGACATCATTACACATGAATGGCCGATCCTAAACAAGATCACGGCTTCGTATTCGGCGATCAAGGATTCATCGACATCCTTCGGTCACCATTCTTCAACATCAACTTTGAGAACGACAAATCCGTTGAAGACTACGTAGAGAGTATCCCCTTCTCCCTCGTCACCACTATCGAACAACAGCACCCTCCCATCCAGTGGCGACTTGTTTCTAAATCCTGATAAAGACGAATTTTTCTTCAAGTTTTTCTCTTCTAAGTTTTTCCTTCATTTGGCGTCATAAAGGTTATGTTAGCTTTATCCGTTCTAAACTAATTATCAAAGAGTTGAGTGAGAGATTTTCATAGTGACTAGTCTAAATGCTAACATTGAGATTTCCTTTGAAAACTTTCAATTATGCAAAGCTTGATTTGAATTGATTATTTTGTGCTCCTAATGATTATCGTGTAATTGATTGTCTAATCTATTCATCTCTTTATTATTTTCAATCTTTCATTTAAAATTGCTAGAGGTTGGATAATTATGATTACTCTGTAATAAGCATGTAATTTCCTACTTAAAATCAACCCACACATTTAGTCCTACATCAATTAGGTTTTCTAAATACAATGATATCTTATAGCTCAAGCAATAACTAGTTTTGAAGTTCAATTAAATAGTACTCTTTATGTGCAATCATGCTAATGGAATATGCTTTAAAAATCCTACTTAGCACTCATACGCAAAGCATATTGATATTCGTCATTGTTTCATTAGAGATCATGTTTCAAAAGATAATGTGATTATAAAATTCATAAACACAAAAAAAACTACCTCGCAGATGATTTCACTAAACCCTTAGTTATGACAAATTTTTCTTATCGCAAACTCACTTGGATATAATTAATATAAACATTTGATCTTAAAATTAATTTAATAATTTAATTGATTTTTTATGAAAAATAGTATTAATATTCTTAGGTTAAGCTTATGAAAAATAACAAAATGGTTTTTTTTTTCATTTATTATTCTTGAAATTTTCTATTATTGGATGATCCCACAGTGTGATCATGACCAGAGAGATTAATCTGCCAAAACTATCAGCCAAACAGGGTACCCGACATTCATCCAACCAATACGACTCTATGTATAAATAAAGAGTAAAAACCCAAAATAATCCCCCGACTATTAGTAAATGTCTAATTTTGTCTCAGATTTTTAAGATGACCCAATTAGTCCTGAGTATTAGAAAATGTCTTAATTTGTTCCCAATATCCAAAGTAATAGTTAAAATTAACAGCAATAGTTAAATGTGAGGGTATTTTGGTATTATTGTATATGTGAGATTATATTTTTTTATTTTTTTATTTACACTACAGGAAAATATGTCATTACCGTCAGGTATTTCGGCAGATAGAAATACGCCGGAAAATGCGACGGTAGAACCGGCGGAATATGCACTGGTAAATTTCGAACGTAATTTTTGACAAAATTTCTGCCGTAAGAATATCGACGGATATTCCACCAGCTTTTCGCCAGAAATTAGAAATTGTCCGGTAAAAACTCCGCCGATTTTAACCGGCGAAAGACAGACGAAAATTGCACCAGCTTACTTAAATTTGACGAATCTTTATCGACGAATTATCCACCAGTGACCTGACCGACAAATAATCTGCCGGAAAATTCAACGAAATGGCCCTATTTTGACCCCTCCGACGTCTTTCTTCTCATTCTTCCCCTTTCTTCCCACTTTCTTCGCTAACCTTCGCTCGCGTCCGAGAGCCTGAACGCGACCAGACCCTCGCCGTCTGCGTCGAACTTGCATTGTTCTTAGCTTCGCTCACGTCCGAGAGTTGCCCCGAACACGACCGAACCCTCACCGACTCCGCCAAACTTGCACTATTCTTCGCTTAGCTTGGCTCGCGTCCAGTAAGAAAAGGTCGTTGCCTCCATAAGATAAGGTATATTGGTGTATTCTTTTTGCTTTTGTTTTGGATGTTCTCACTAGACATTTCCAAGAGAAGTATCTTGGTATATGCTTTTTTATTTTGTTATGAAAGTTCTCACTAGACATTTTCAAGAGAATGAAGCTTGGTGTATGCTTTTGATATTGTTATAGATATTCTCACTAGATATTTGTAAGAGAATGTAATTTAGTGTATGCATTTGGCTTTAGTTATGGATGTTCTCACTAGACATTTGCAAGAGAAATTAGGTCAACCTTAGAGTCTAAAAGTTTTCGCATAAGTAGATCTAAAACTTAATATAACGAGTGTTGAGGTGTTGACAACGTAAATGTGCTAATGCTTGTTTGGTTTTGGTAGTCATCTTGGTATTTTATGTGATTGATTTAGCTCTATGATTTTCTAGGAGTATCTGATAGACCCTTTTATTTTGACTTTCCTTTTGCATCACCATGCTTCTTTTGAAGCGGGCGCCCGATGTGCCCTTCACTCGTGTGGATTTACTGATGTGTCAATATGTCATTATTATGATTCTTGTATGATTAATTTGATGATGAGTATGCAACTTGAGATAGGTGATGGAAAGGTTATCATTGAGACGTTGAATGACATTGAAAGTGTAAGATGAACACCTAGACTTTCACAATATGCATGTACGAGGTAATGGTTATTTGGCTACTTGATTGTTATTTTACGCTTAGTGACGCAGACATCGGCACGAAGATTTGGCGCATCTATCACAGAAGGCATCGTAAATAGATGGCTCTAATTTAAATTGTCATTTATGAGTTATTTTATGAATTTTAGCTCTTATTTTATGTTATTTCCTGTTTTACCCCTAGGTTTAGCTTATTTGAGTGTTGTGGCCCAAGGGGAAATTTTGTAATTTTGATTTTTCTCATATTGTGACCTATATATAGGGTCTTAAGCTATTGTAATAAGGATGAAGAATTGATATTAAAAATTTATGTCCACACTTGTGTTCTTGTGAGAGAACGTTAGTGAGATTCCTAGGGGAAGGAGACGGAGTTGTCACCAGCCGCTGGATGGATCCAGGCTCGTGACTTGAAGTCCCTTGGAGAAGTAGAAGGGCAAAGAATCACCCGTCAGTCTTTGGAAGAGTCCAAGGCTCGCGGTTTTTATTTTCTATCATTTATTTTTATCTTTATTTTTGTGTTGTTCCTTCTTACTTCTCTCTGTAGTCATATTTATCATCTTCCTACATCCACCTTCACGTCATCTTCTTCCTCCTCCCCATCTTCGTTTGGCCGCCGGATTCTAGCCTCACCCGAAACCCCATCTTTTTCCCCCATGACGGTAATCTCAATATCTTCATGACTTTCCATAATTCACCCTACAAGAAATTAGAAAGGATTTGATTCAAATTTGAAATTCAAATTTTGAATTTCAATTCTTTCCAAATTTGGAAATTCTTATTTAGGAAAGTGTTATGCATGATTCAAATTTAAATTCAAAGAGTTTGGATTTAGTCATAACCTTCCTAATACATTGTTCTTCTTTGGAAACTCCCCAAACCTTGCCCAAATCCCCTCCCTCTCTCTCTACATGCCGTCGGCCACCATGGGTCTTTCCTCCCATTAATTCCTCAATTAAAGCATTAATGGCTTCTTAATTTGAAATCAAATTTCAAATTAAGTTCCCCCCAACTTAAATCAAAACTGAATTTATTTTGAAAGTTCCTAAATCAATGAGCCTTAAATTTACACATTAATTGTTCCTTGGTTCTTGCTTGGCCGAAACCCCCTCATGCCCCACCTCTTGATTTCTTTCTCAAAGTAAAACCTCTCCCTATGGAATTAATGCAATAATTAATTCCCTATCCCTCCACGTGAGAATCTGGAATTAGAAATATTGCCTTAAGTTCATTCTTTCTTTTGGAAATATTTCAAACTCTCTAAATCTCCTCATTGATGGGCTTTGAAATCTTTCCACAAGTGCAGCCAATCACTTGGCCAAATTCCTGTTAACTTTAATTCTTAATTTACTCTCATTAAAGGAATTAGGAATTAATTAACCTCCACCTCAGCCCCTCTACATCCCGCCGGCTAAATCACTGGAATTTCCCCCCCTCTCCTTTATGAAATTGCTTTGAAACTCATCCGTAAGAGCAGCCTATTTCTTTGGAAAGTTTTACAAATCCTGTTTGCTGCTAGCCCAGTTGTCCAAAGTCCTCTGCTGGAGTTTATTCTGGGAATTCAAAGTCCTCTGCTGGCCGAAATCTTCCAAAGCCATCACGTGGAAATTTCTCCACTAGAACCTCTCCAAATTCCTTACAATATTGAGCACTCTTCCTCTCAAAATTGAAGCCAGAAATTTCATTGCCTCCAGGAAAACCAAAACCAGCAAGGAAGTGGCCCAAGAAGGCCTCCAAACTGCTGTCCAAGATTTCTAAAGCTGTTACAGTTTTTCTCCAACATTAAGCTTGCTATCCTGGACCGTGGGAAGTCTGAATTTGCTGTCCAGAATTCCTATAGGCAAATTCTTCTCTGCTGTCCTCAAATTTCAGCAGGGATACTCATTGTAATGCTTACTAGACAGCTTTTCCCTTGCTGGCCAGAAAATTCCAGCCAAGAGCTTTGTTGTCTAGCTTTCCGAAAAGTCGTCACTTGCTGCCAGAAGCTCCGGTACATGAAATCTTCCTACCCGTTCTAAATCACTTAGGTTGACCAAGTAGCATATATGTGAGAAGGTTGGAGTAGCTCCACTGGAAGATACGATTAGAGAGAGTCGCTTTGGATGGTTTGGTCACATAGAACGATGGTCTTCCGATCACTCAAAGACTCTTTGTATTTTCCGTAAACGGAGGCCGTCAGATTTTTCATTGATAAAGGACATATGTGAACTTAAAAATTAATCTATTTTCCTTTAATAAATCTTTTTATTTCCCCTATTGAATTGCATAGTCATATCCACAAGCGTCGGGAGGACTAGCAATGGGTTGATGAGCGAGCAAGGAGAGCCTATGTAAGTATATAAGTTTAATTTTTTGATATAATGTATAAATTGCTTAAATTTTTATTAACTTTCATAGGAGGAGTATACACGGCTTCGAGAGAGCAAGGCTGCAGCAGATGAAGGTTCTTCTAGTGGAGAATATTTTGACTACCGCACTTGGTCGCAAGTGGTAGGAGAAATGCAGCAAGGCAGAGTATACGGTTTAGGCTCGCAAGTCTATGCATACGAGGGGCAGATATCTGTTGGCTCCAACTTCTCAGCAAATATCCAGGAGTCTTTATATACCCAATAGATAGCTTCCTTTACAGCCGAGCTAGAGCAGGTAAGGAAAGCACATGTTGACTGGTAGATGGAGATGCGGCAAACTCAAATGTTAGAGGAAATGTAAAAGATGAGAGAGCATATGAGTGGGAAGAGTACAGTATCAGCAGAGGAAGAGACTGAATCAAAGTATATGTTATTTATTTTAATGATGTGGACATCTATAATTAGGTGTTTTTGGACTTTTTTACTTATTTATTGTTGGACATATTCACTTTTTATTATTGGATATTTGTTGATGATATTCTTCTTATTTTTGTTATTGCGTATATATTTATGTTCAATATTTGGTGATATTCTTAATTAGATGTTGATGTTTGAATGTATATAGTATTAGCATTTTTTTGTGTAGGTTGTATTGTGTAAATTAGTTTCAAAAGAAAGAAGGTTGTTTTTTTATGCTACAGGTTTCTGACGGATTTTCCGTCGGAAAAGCCGCTGGTACTACGATACGACGAAAATAAAATGTCATTTTCGGCGTATATTTGCGCCGGAATTTTCGACAGGTATGCCGACGGTACAGTCCGTCGATAACTATTCGGCGGATTATCCGCCGGTATTTCCAGCGTACAATTTCCACCGAAATTTCCAGCGGATTATACGACGGAATACGCCATTAAAAGGCGCCGGCTTCCCATAAGTTTTTCGCCGGAACTTTGCCGGAAACGCCGTGAAAACATTTTGTCAGATTAGATTTTCTGACGCGCGAATTACCGTCGGATTATTTTGCGCCGGAAATTCGCCGGAAAGCTTATACTTGCAGCGGATTTTGTTTCCGGTAACAAAACATTTTCCTGTAGTATTATCATACTAAACAAAATGCAAAAATTATAATGAAAGTTAATCAACTAAATAATAAGAGTGAAAAATTAATAAATATGATTAACTTCAACTGTTACTTTTGACCTTGGACTAAATTGAGATATATTTTAATAGACAGGGTGACTAATTGGGGCATTATGAAAGTTTGGGACTAAATTGAGCATTTATTAATAGTTGGGTGACTATTTTGAGCTTTACTCTATAAATAAAAGGAAAAAAAAAATATCAAATGCAGACATTAAATTGAAATATCTATTTAACAGACATAATCATGTTTGTATGCAATTGCAATTGAAAGTTCAGATAGAGGATCAAGTACAGCATTATCAAAGTAAATATATGGCCATGCAACATATACGCTTACCGCTGCCGTGATCTTCTAAACTAGTTTGTGAGAAAACTTCTACTTGAACCCTTTAGCATCCAATGCATGACTCTCACATAAAAGGAAGAAATACACCAACAACCCAATAAAATGCATATGGGAACGTACCTTCAAGCTTACAAACCCGCATAGCGCCTTGAATTCCGAAAGCGCAATTGCCATTTCTGGCTTATGGTTTGCGTCCTTATAAATCTTCGGTTGCGTTTTGTGAAGCAACTTCGCCAACTCCTTGTCCGGATGCGCCTGTATCGACAAAGCCTTTGCCACCGAAAGAACCTAACCCAAAACCCATCCCTTCGTAAATTCCAAAACACCTAAAACCCCAATCAACCTAAAATAAATAAATAGATAGATATCCACTGTTTTAACTGACCTTAAACAAAAAAGGGAGATCCTTCCCCCACCTCTTCACAACCTTCTCTCCGAGAAGGCTAGGATTCTCCTCCACCAACGATTTGAGGGCAAGCCGCTCCCCCTCAGCCAGGCCGAGGTCTACGAACGAAGGCCCGGACTCGTGCGTCCCCATCCAAAGCTCTGCGTACGGCTTACCGGCCTCAATCGTCTGCTCAGAGTTCCTTGCGAATAGCCTCCCCACCGTCGATTCCTCGCCGATCAACCCCCAGTCGTAGTTCTGCACCGAGCATCGCAGCCTGAATGGTCGCCTTACCTCTACTGCCGCATCTGCCTCCATCCCAGAAAGTCTAAATGAAGCAGGAGAGCCAAAAGAAGAAGATGGAAGTGTTAGAGGAGGAGCCTGAGTACTCTGCCAGCCTGCCAAACGTTCAGAAGTATCAAAATAAAACCCGTCATAAAAGGTGGACAAAAAGAGGGTTACCTTCACAGCTCTCGTCTCGGGAAATCGACTTCCTCGCTTTTGCTTCGGCTAGGGTTCACAGAACGCCGTGCATAGCAGAGAGAGTGATTGTGTGAGACTTCCTCACTACAGCATCCTCCCTCGGCTGCTGGTAGGGTACTATAAAGCATCACGTCTTTCTTGTTTTTTTTTCATTGCGTACGTCCTCTACTTGAAAGAGCTTGTAAAAATTTGAAACTATGACGCTGTTTGGCAGCAAGTGGATTTAATTTTGTAAATTCTGTAATGTAAATTAAATTTTGAAAAATTTTGAAAAATTATTTGATAATATAATTCAGAATTTAAAATGACTAGTTCAATTAAAAATTAAATTTATTATATTTTGAATTTAATATGTATGTTTATTATGAGATTGATAATTAGATGATTAGTAATATAATAAGTAATTTGATAATTAATATCTAAATAATTAATTTGATAATTAGTAATGATTAAACTAATATCTAATTATATTATTTATCATTATAACTTATTAAAGATAATTAAAAGTAAAGTTAATAAGTTATAATGATAAATTACTTATTATATTACTAATTATCGAATTATATTTCTAAATCCAAATTACTTTGTTTGATTACATTTTTAAAATTATAAAGCATTTAATTAATGTTCATATTAATGATTTAATTAAATATTTAAATATTAAACTAATTTAAAGACAATTATACAACTAATAATGATAATAATAAAAAATTACAAGTATTAATTAAAATAATTTAATGAAAATTATACTACTGATTACTAAATTAAATTATATTATATTATTTAATTATACTACTAATTATTTAAGTAATCTAATTAATTATTCATATTTAAATCATATTAATAATGATAACTTAGATTAATTTATAATTTAGTAGGCCGTATGGTTTATTACTTTGTCGCTTTTTCTTGTCACCATTTCTTTGCGGCTACTTTGACTTCACGTGATGTGCGTGCTTCGCAAGACGGGTGCTCACTTGCTACGTAGGTAACTCCCTCCTCCTTCCTTCAAGACTAAAGTTAGCTTGCTTCAAGCTTGTAAATTCCGTAGCCCATAAATCCGCCAAATGACAAGATTTAGTAAATCCCGAATTTACGGTGCAAATCCGTTAATTCGGGGATTTACGTTGGATTGGGATTTATGGTGCAATTCAAAACTGTTTGGCAGGATTTACCGAATATCCGAGTATAAATCCGATACCAAATAGCTCTATATGTGTAATTTTGTAAAAGCAAATTCACAAATAATAGAAGACACAAAGATTAAAAAAAAATAGGGGCTAGTTTATTAAAAAATAAAATTGGCATAAATATTTTAAATATAAATTTTTTGAAAATATTAGTATTTAGTTTGATAAATTTTAAGAATATGAGTATTTAGTTTGATGTAAAATAAATATAGAATAATTTTTTGAAGTATTTAAAATAACCATTTAATATAATTTTATTGTATTTAGAATTCATTTAATTTGAGTAATTTCTAAATTCATTGTAAGTTATTATTATTATTATTCTTCTTGTTGATTGTTGTCACCTGCCACCACCTACGACTACTGCCAATGCTGGCTACCTCCTACCGCCACCACACGCAAGCTCAACCATCACTATGGCTTCATTTAGGACAGCTTTATTATAGCTTCTTAAAGTAGATGTTTAGTACAAAAATTTTAATTTTTGTACTGAAAAGCTACTTAAAGAAGCAGTAAGAAAGTTGTCCCAAATGAAACATATTTCTTCATATTTGAGCTTTTACAATGCATTCTTTTTTAACTTAAAAAAAATCATTATACACACAAAAAATAGTGCATTCATTTTACTTTAAAACAAGCTAAGGGCTATATGCATTCAATTTTGTTGCATTCTGGTATATTCACGACAGTAGAGAAATATATAATTTAACTTCTTAGCTTTGTACGAAGATCCAGCACATAAGAGAAGGTGCAGCATTCATATGATACACCAATTTTTTAACATGGAAAATCCTGAAGGGGAAAAACTACAGGGTCTAGCTCAGATTGAATGAATCCACTATTATTTGTAGTCGATTACAAATGAGGCCCTTCATTGGGGGAAGGCATTGACTTGATGTAATATGCATCACATAATATGCATTGCATGATGGGACTTAAAAGAATCACTATTGATAGTATAACCATAGTTTGCAGGCAACGAAGGTCAGAAAGACCGTTTTCTTGCGACGGTAGTTAGAAGGATCGTAATTAGCGAACGACAGAGATCGGAAGGACTGTAGTCGGCAGGCGATGGAGGTTAGAAAGATCATTTTTTGACGACGAAGGTCGAAAGGACCGTTGGCGGGTGTAAGTTCGACGTACGTATGGTAGAAATCTGGTGACGGGCAGAAGTGCGATATCAGGTAGAAGTCCGACAAAAGTCTAATTACTGGTGGTAGTACGACATCGGACAGAAGTTCGGTGGCGGACGAAAGTACGATGTCAAGTAGAAATTCGACGAAGGGAGAAAGTTCAGAATCGAGTAAAATTCCAACGTAAGTACGGTGATGGGCAAAAGTCCAGCGATGGGTGAAAGTCTGATGTTGGGCAGAAGTCCAACAACGGGCGGAAGTCCAGCATCGGGTAGAAATTTGATGACTAGAGGAAATCTAGCATCTGGTAGAAGTTCAACTAAAGTCCGGTGATGGGCAGAAGTCTGGCGAAGGGTGGAAGTCAGGAGTTGGGCAGAAGTCCAATGACGGGCTAAAGTCCAGCGACAAGAGAAAGTCCGGCTTTAGGTAGAAATCCGACGATAGGCAGAAGTCCGGCATTGGGTAAAATTTTGATAAAAGTCTGGTGATGTGCAGAAATATGGCGACTGGAGAAAGTGTGACGTCTAGCAAAAGTCTGTTGAAGGGAAAAAGTCTGATGTCTGGTAGAAATTTGGCGACAGGAGGAAATCCAACGTCATGTAGAAGTTTGACGAAAGTACGATGATGAGTAGAAGTCTAATGACATGCGGAAGTCCGACGTTAGGAAAAAGTTTGGTGATGGGCAGAAGTACAGCGTCAGGTAGAAATTCGATGACGGGCGGAAGTCTAATATCGGGTAGAAGTCTGATGAAAGTCCGATAATATGAAGAATTCCGATGAAGGGTGAAAGTTCGACGTCATGTAGAAGTCCGACGATGGGCAAAAGTCTGGCGTCCAGTAGAAATTAGACGACGAGCGGAATTCTGGCGTCCAGTAGACATCGGGCAGAAGTTTGGTGAATGGTGGAAGCTCGGCGTCGGGTAGAAGTACGACGATGGGCGAAAGTCTTTCGTCTAGTATAAATTCGGTGATGGGTGGAAGTCCGGCATAGGGTAGAAGTCGAATGAAAGTCCGATGATGGGCTGAATTCTGATATCGGGTAGAAATCCAGTGAAGGGAAAAAGTGTTGCATCGGGTAGAATTAAGTAAGATGATAGTCCAGTGATGGTTAGAAGTTTGGCGACGGATAGAAGTTTGGCGACAAGTGAAAGTTCAACGTATGGTAGAAGTCTAATGATTGTCCGGTGACGGGCGCAAGTCCATCGATAGATGAAAGTTTGGCGACAGACAGAAGTTCAGCGATGGGTGGAAGTCCGACGACAGGAAAATGTACGACGTTGGGTGGAAGTCCAGGGTCGGGCAGAAGTCCCGCGACGGGCAAAAGTCCGGTGACAGGAGGAATTTGAACATCATGTAGAAATATGGCGACCGGCGGAAGTCCGATGCAGGTACAAGTCAGATGAAATTTTGAAGACAGACAGAAGTTTACATCAGTCGGTGGTCGGGAGGTTGTTGAAGGGGGAGTCTAGTGGCAAGATAACTCTTTATTTAAAGTTTTATGGGAGTGGCATGACTAGTAAATTGGAGGAAGAACAAGGATAAATTGGGAGTGGTTTGAATGGACAGCCGGTGTGGATTCCCTCGATTATGGACTGTTTATTGAGCATTTGAATGTCTTAATGATATCAAAATTCGATGATTTTGATTTGGACTCATTTGGGCTCAGATTGAGTCGAATTTGGTGTCATTGAGTTCTTATTTTCGAGACATTCAGTTCGACTATAAGTTTGCTGAAATTAGAGTAAGGATGGTCTCCAATTTAGTTTTTGAGGTTTCCAACTTAATTTTGCCTTGAGATTCATACATGATCAAGATAATTTTCTGACAATATATCAAGTTTATACTCACTCAAACAATTTGAAATATTTCATTTCTCCTACAATGCTTTCTATTTTATTTTACATTTCTTTTCCGGCCAACCATACAATCCCATAATGAAACTCAAAAGTTTTTGCTCATAAATTATTGTAATTAAAAAAAACTGTTATATTTCACAGCCTCTATAATCTAATCAATTTTTTATTTTCCAATTTTATTTTAAATCATAATAGCTATAAACATCAAAATAATAATAATGGATCGAAATTATAGTATAGTACTTATAATTTTTTTCTTTTTGTTATGATTTTTATGATATATTTATTTTTATAAATATTTTTATGATAAATCATAAAATTTTGACATTTCTAAATCTACCAATGTGAAATCTATTGTTCATATGATTCATCTCTCGCTCATACATGACAAAGTTTGATGTGCCACTCTAACGCTAGCGGTTGATGTTTTGGACCATTTGTAGACTGCAAACTCAACCTTTCTTTCCAAGGTAAAAAAAAACCTTCCTTTCGAAGGGAGGAAGAGAAATCGAGACGTCTATAATTGTTTATAGAATCCAAGGAGATAGAATCCAAGGAGAGAGAGAGAGTGTCGGATCTCTATTATTTGCTGGAAGATTCCTAGTCCTCAATTTAATAATTTATTATTAGTTCAGAGGAGGTTCCGAGACCAACAAAATTGTGCCACATCACCTCAAAAATGTAATGCGCTCGTTACCGAGCGCTTAACCGGACGGAAGAACCGTCCAATGTCCGCACAGAATATAAGCTCCAACTTAACAGAGAGATGGCCTTTTTTTTTTTTTGCTACTTTGTTAGTTACTAAAATATTTGCCTAACTACTCTATCTCCAAAGCACACAACTCATTTTGGTTAATTGGTTAGGAGCTTTGGCTATTAATTTAAAGGTTTTGAGTTCAAGTCGTACATATGTAATGTGTGTATGAATTTATTTTAATTGACCGAAATGTCAAAAAAAAAAAAAAAACTCTATCTCCGAAGACACAAACTTCCGTTCCCTAATAAGAATTCAATTTTTTATGTTTTTGCCAAACATTCCTGCTATTTATTTCTTAGATGAATTTTTTAGAGGTGCTTGTTCTAATTTTAATTTATGATAAATAGATTATATTTAAAATTGCTTAATATCAATATATCCTAAAACATCATTTTGATGTTTAATAAAAATAATATATTTTCTTTCATATCAAAACATAATAAATAAAATAAAATTAATAAAAGTAAAAATAATACCAAACATGTTTTATTATTATTATGTAATTTAACCATTCTGCTGGAATTTTTTATTCTAGTAAATATGTTCGTAACCATTCTGCATCAAGTTATTATTAGTTTTATAAAAATAAAAAATAATAATAACAAACGTGAAAGAAATGGGCGCCGAATCGTTCTTGGATCCCCTGGACCTAAAACTAAACATCAAATTTGGACCTCGGATACCGACCCAGTGGTAATAATGGAAATCGTGATTAACCTTCGTATCACATGTCAGGCGTTGGTATGTCGCTGTCGATTGGATATCCCATCATGCCACGTAGACGGCGGAATAATATTCTAAAACAAAGTCACGTGGTTTTTTTTTTTTTAATTGAAAAATTAGGGGCAGGGCTCAATTTAATTCCCCTATGAAAAAATAATTACAGCAAAATTACGATCAAAATTATAACTCAATAATTAATGAAAGAAAATATTGAGAGTTGCACAAAAATATAACAATGATTTGTATAAAAAGATACTTTTTTTAACTAAGTATCATTTAAATTATAATTAAGCGATTAATCAACGAAAACAAAAAATTTAAACTCGCCAAAGTCGCTCGTTCAACAGGCGACTTACTTATTTAGGATAAGTTGTCCGTTAAATGGGCGACTTACCTCTTTTCTTTAACCCCCCGCGAAGTTCCCTTTCTTGCCCTAAAAGCTGTGTTTCGGCGCTAAAGGGATTCAGTGATCCTCTGCTTATCCGCGAGGTAAGGGTGTTTTTAAATTTTTCTTTTCGATGTTTTTGTGTTAAATTTCTTTCCATTAGGAGTTTTTTTCATTTAAATGACTTATGTTGGAAGTTTAGAGTTACTTTAGTGATTAGATTTAGGATTTGTGTGTGCTATGTGGTATTTTTTTGTGAAAGCATGAGGAATAATTTGATTTGTGGAAAAACCTTAATTTTTGCTATGATTTATTTGGGTAAATGTAGATTCACATTTTTTTTAGATTTATAATATGTTGAACATATATTATATGAAAATTGTATGAAAAAAATAAAAAGGATATTTTTGAATAAAATTGAATAAAATTTATATTATATATATCTTAAAATTAATATAAGGATATTTATGTTCATTTTCTTTCGTTTCTTAGAGAACACAATTTATTTTGTCAAATATGACTACGAAAGTCATAGATTCGTGATAATCGTGGGCATGTAAAAGTTTTCCCCATTAAAATAGAAATTTAAATTTATTTAGTTATCCTTTTGTGAAAAAAAAAGATATATATTTAAATATATTTAGTTAAATGCTTATGTGTGATTTCGATTATTTAAGTGTAGTAAGATTGTGTTGTGTAATTATATGTAATCATAAACGATACTTAGTAGTGCAACAATGTCTGGACGGGGAGCATCCTTTGTTCTTATGTATGGTGGGCACTTGTCTTTAGATGATAAATATTCACCAACATATGTTGGAGGTAGTAACCGACCGTTGCAAGTGTATGCAAATACGAACTTATAGCAACTGAAGATTAGGATTCTGAAATTCCTGAAATATGATACGTCGAAATACTCAGTAAACTTAGTTTGTCGTCTACCCTTAGGGAATAAGTTCATAGCTTCGGTTGTGAACGATGATGAGGTATGTCAGATGGTGTTATCGTATGTAGTTGAGCATATACTTATACTTTATGTATAGGTCAAAGAAATTACTACACATAATATAGCTGTTGATCAACTAACATCTCACATGCACAAGATATATACTTTCAACAGGGTGACAGAATGCAGTCCGATTAATTCAAGTTTTGTGTAGCAATATGCTGAGTAAGTTTTTCATTTATGTATTTTTAATGCATTTTAAATAAAATTATCGGCTGAGAAAGTTTTCATTGTTCACAAAATTTTGTTTATGTGATGAAGTGAACAGCATAGAAGTTTTTGCCATGACATTCCATAAACTTTAGACAGACCATCGGTTAATATTGATGATGGTTATAAAACAATGAGTAGTGGATAAAGTGAACCAGGTCCTGATGATTATGACGATAACACACAATATCATTTAGATGAAATTAATGTTGATATGAATCCTGAAATCCATAACATTCTCCAACGTTATTGTTACACGAATGTTGGCACCATAAAAGGAATAACTGTAAACAATGATTTTGTGAAGGCATATTCATCAACTCAAGAATGGGATGACGATGTAGCAAATTATAGGGCTTATGTTGGTAGCCAAGTCGAGGAAGAATTTTCAATTCCAATAGAATTGATGGAGGGTATGTGTTTTACCAAGAAACAGGATCTTCAGTTTGCATTACAAGGTTGGTCAATAATAAATAATGTCGAGTATGTCATTGTAGCTTTGAATAGACAGAAATTTACAGTGGTTTGTGCTCAAAGTGGCAGGTCAGACATACCATGTATATGGCGTTTGCATGCGGGGGTGAGCAAACATCTGGGAGGCATATAGAAAATATCTTCCATGAAGAACCAACATACCTGCGCAACCTCGATTCTAGCGACTGTACATAGATAATGTAATTCTCAATTTATAAGCTACTTCATATTGTCCAGTATCAGAAGACATAGATCTCAAGCCACGAGAGATTATAGGTCAAATTGAAGCAAAGTTCAACATAAAAGTTTCATATATGAAAGCTTGGGATGCTAGAAGAAAAGCTGTGAAAATAGTATTTGGTAACTGGGAGGAGTCGTACCGAACCATAAATTTTTTCATGGACGCTGTTGTGTTTTCAATGCCCGAAATCATTTATAAGATACAAATTTTTGAGAATCATAGATTTGAGATATTATTTTTCTCGTTTGGACCTTTAATAAAAGGTTGGAGCTACTGTCGCCCAGTACTTTTCCTTGACGACACATTCCTGCTAGGCAAATATCGAGGCATTTTACTAACCGCTGTGGGAATTGATGCTAATAATGGATTGTACCCCATAGCCTTCGCAATTGTAGAATCAGAATGTGTTGATTCATGGGTGTGGTTTCTGAGCCAGTTGCATATACTACTTCCAATTGTTAGCACCCGACCTTATTTATGTATTATTTCTGATAGGCATGCTGGTTTGGTGCGAGGTTGTCGTGAAATTTTTCCACATGCTGCACATCGTCATTGTCTTCGTCACCTACATAAAAGTTTTAAAAAAGCGGTATGTCGAATGGGTGTTGGTGACGTTGAGTTTCTATGCCAAAAGATGTACATGGCCGAGAATACTGATGACCTAATATTATTTGATAGGTGCATGAAAGATATGATAAAGGTGAAGGCTGATATTCATCAGTGGTTGGTGAAGCGTGATGTTACATCGTGGGCTCTTACCTATGATGGTGGATTTCATTATGGAGTTATGATAACTAATGCATCAGAGTCATTTAATGGAGTTCTTAAAAGAGCTAGGGGTTTGCCTATTTAAGCGTTGATTACAACAATATACTATAATGTTGTGGCATTGCACTTGAGAAGAATAGAGATGCTAGAGGGTTCTAAAATTGATGCAACCAGACCCTTTGCACCAAGAGTAAAAGCAACACTATGAAAGATCGAGCAAGAAGCACATAGGTTACCACAACCCATTCGAATCAATATGCTTGAGTTTCAAGTGGTTGACATGTCATCTCGGTCTTTCAGGGTTGATTTAGTTGATAATAAAATTTATATTTGTAGTTGTGGTAAGAGTATTATATATCATATCTCGTTCCCACACGTAGTTAGTTGCATATCAGTGCTAAGGCAAAGTCACTACAATTATGTCTCACAATACTACAGCTTGGACAATTACAAGATGACTTATGCTGATCAATTTCATAATATTCCAGACCGATCTACTTGGGCACAACATGATCCAGCAAGTGGCATACATCCACTCCTACCGCCAAATTTTAGAAGACGTTCTGGGAGACCAAGAACAAATCATTTTAGAAACACATTGGACAAGGGAATTGGTAAAAGTAATATAAAATGTGGTGCATGTGGCACAGTAGAACATAACAAAGCAACTTGTCCTACTAAGTGAGCTTTAAGTTTTTAATTTTTCGTATCAAGAATGATTTTCATAAATGTGTTGACCTCATTTTTGTATGAGGTCACTTGGACTACTCTTGACCCTAAATCAATTTAATTTTCAAATCAATTCAAATTCAAGGATCCTCTTAGAATCCTGACCTTAGGATCTATGCTAGGATTCTTCTAGAGCTTAGACCTCAGGAGCTGCTCTAGATCTTAAACTCCTTCTAGACTCCAAGTTCTAGGAATTTCTTAGGCTCTAGAATCCTTCTAGATTCCTAACTTTAAGATATATTCAGACCTTAGGATCTACCTAGATCTTAGGTCAATCAAGCCAAATCCAAGGTCTAAAGGTTTTGTCCTAAAGGCCTTTTCCATTGAAATTTCAAACACTTTGAAACCCAGTTAAATGACCTCCGATTCAGAGTCTGTCAGTTTCATACTGATGGGACATGTCTCTGGAGGAAACCCTCCAAATTTGAGCCCATTCTGAGGTCTCTAACCCTAAAAACTTAATTAAAATCCATAGGCTGTAAAACCTTTAAATATTTACAGCCTATGCCACTGGATCTGTCACTTTGAAGATTCTGACCTTAGAGCTTTCACCAAAGCCTCTAGTTACTTACAGACATTTAATCTTGATATGTTGAGCATTAAACTATATTTTTCTGGACCAATCTTGACCCCTAGTTGACCAGGGGTCAAAATGACAAAAATACCCCTTAAGGACTCAAACATTGATTTCAAACCAAACGAACTCCAAATTACTTGAAACCACTTCCAGCAAGTTTCAAATATCAAACCAAACCTGTTCGACCCAAACCCAGACCCTGGGTCAACCTAGTTGACCAAGTCAACCTAGTTGACCAAGTCAACCTAGGTTGACCAAATAGGCCCTTTAGGGTCAAAACGGGCATTTTGACCGAATTGACCTACCCAGACCTTGGGACCACCTCCAATGGTCTCCAAATGTCAATTCAAATTGATCAAACCTATTTTCAGACTCTGGACCCACCTGGTTGACTAAGTCAACCAAGATTGACTCAAAGTCCCTTTAAGGCCCTGAATGAGTTATTTCAACCAATTAAGCCTATCAAACTCATACCAAGTTCTTAAATCATTCCTATCAATGCTTTGAACTTCTCCAAGTGTACCATGAGTTGAGTCATAGTCACTTTAACCAAGTCAACATTTGCAGACTTGGTCAAAATGGCTCAAACTCCCTCTCATGACTTTAAAACTCAAATCTTGATTATCAAACCCTCTCCAAACTTTCTCAACTAGCACTCAAGGGTTTCCCACATGCCACATCAGCTGGTTTGACAAGTTGACTGGTCAAACCAGTCAACAAGTCTTCAAATGACCATTAAATGATTTAAATAATTGAATTAAATGCATTTCATTTAAATCCCACTTAATCCCTCTAATCCAATCCACTCCAGCAGCTCTAATCCAACTCTAGAAGCTTCTTAAGACCTATCACAGCCATTAAAACTTGATCAAAAGGCCCTCATTGCTCCACATGTCCAAATGGGGACCAAAACCCACTTTACACTTGGCATGTCCTTCATGTCCTTTGATCCCCTGCTCATAACCACTCCAGGGACAGGTGTCTTGATCTTAGTAACCCTCTAAGTCAATCAGGGCCATTCAAACCAGTTGAGATCATTAGAATAGGGCAAAACCCCAAGGTGAGCCCTCATTCTCATCTCAGTACCCTCTCACTCAAACTTTTTTTTCCCAGAGCTCCTCCAGCATTCAAACACTCTCTAAAATCCTCTCCATACCTTCCTCCAGCCCTTCCAGGCCTTTCCCCACCAGATCCTAACTCCCAAACATCAATGGGAGAAGAGAGAGGTTTTTAGAGAGAGAATCCATTTTTGCAATCATAACTTTCAATCCAGGCAGATCTAGCTCTTGGTTCCTTCACCAAAGTTGAAGAGGACATCTCCAGCTTTCCAAAGCGCCAAGGAAATCAAAAATCCATTGGCTAGATTGTAAGTTATTCTAGTTTTAAGTTTAAACTTCATTTTGAAACTGTAGGCAAAATACAATGTATGGAGCCTCCAAACTTCAGACATTGTAAGTTTAGGCTACCATCAATCTATGTTTCAAATTTCACGAATTTTGGATGAGTATTTTGGGAGATATAAGCATTTAAAATTTTTTAGTTTCGGTAGATCTGGACCGTCCGATTGATCATCAGACGGTCCAGATCGAATCTGAACCGCGTGACTACCCCTGGGGATCGAACGCGGGTCTTCTGGTCAAAACCGCGCGGGCGACGTGGCTCATTTTGGGCGCTTGGATCAGATCCAATCTGATCAGATCGGACGGTCACGGCTTGCGCTGACGTGGTTAAGTAACCACGCGGGATTACGCCACGTGTCCCGACCGCAGCACCCCGCCACCGTCCAGCCAATCATTACCAATCATTGGATTGGCGACGGCGGCCAGATTTGACCAGAATCTTTGTTAAAAAATCATTTAAATGCTTAAAACTTCTAAAAATCATAGTAAATCTAATTGTTCACCAAATTTAGTGTTCTTGGGCTTGTTGGAAAGATCTTGAGCTCTAGTATTTATTAAAATTAAATTAAACCTTTTTTTATCACTGTATTGAGAAATATTTGGATTTTCTTTAAATCCAATTTTTCTAATTTTCTCTCAATCCAGTGCTCAAATGGAGCTCAACTTTTGGTGAAGTAATTTTGGACATCTTAGGTGTTATCTGTAATTTACTTAGGTCCAGATGTCTAGTGGATTACTATGGGGTGAATTTACAAAGTATTGTGTCCATTTTGGACCCAAAACTTTGAAAATTCATAACTCTCCAAATTGGTAGAATTAGGCTTTCTAATTTATGTGAAATGTTTTTTATATGTCTAAGGGTTAGATGAACAGAGATTTAGACCCAATTGAATGCTAGTGCCACCTAGGAACAATAATCAAGGACAAGGTCTAGACAACTTAGAAAAATCCTAGGAAATTCTACACCCACCCAATAGGGGTGAAACTTGAGAACATTAAACTTAGTGACATTTTACACCTTAGGTTCAAATTTCACTCAATTTGGAGTTCATTAGGTCAGAAATTTGAGCATGTCAACATTAACCCTTAATTAAGCCATTAAAACTTTCGGAAATTACAATAAATCCATATTAGACCCAAAAAATATGAACAACACCTCAAATTGACCAAAATCATAGCCTTAACCAATGAAAATTAAAATTCCCTTGAATTGACATCAAGTTAAACCTTAATTCAATTTTTACTAAAAATCAAGATTTAATTAATTTAATTAATAAATAATAATTAAAATTCCAAAAATTTCCCAAATACTTGGGAATCTCTTCTTAGGTTATTTCTAACCTTTGGAGTTGATTTCAAGGAGTTTGAATGTATTTGGAGAAAAATTACAAAAAGGCCCTCTAATTAAGTAATTTCAAAAATTCAATAATTACCCAAACTTCAAAGCTTCATAACTAATTCAAGAAAAATCCAAATTGACCAAACTCACTCGCATTAAACTCATAATAACTCCTAGTATTTATCAAAAATATTAAAATTCCAGAAATCTTTCAAATTCAAAAAGTCAACAAACCGGTCAACTTTAAGTCAAAACTAGTTCAAAACTTCAAACCTTCGTAATAAAATGTAGAAATATCCGATTTCAACGTACTTACTGTCTAACTGATCGTAGTAAGCTTTAGTATTTTAATAAAATGTTAACTTTCCAGAAAATACTTTTAATCAAAAAGTCAATTTTCAACCCCTTAATTAAATGATTAAAATATTCCAAAAATTCTTAAAAACTCAAAATCGTTCTAAAACTCCAGAAAATGTTAATTTAATGTTTAAAACACTCAACAAACCTTTTAAAATATAACAACCATCCCAAAGATGAAGTTTATTGGCTGGACTACTCCGGGCTGCGGGGCTAAGTGTCCTAAGGAGGCTGGTTCCTCGAGCCTGGTGGCACAACGCCACGAATGGATTCTAAGGGGTGTTAAACCTTAAAATAGATTAATCATTAATTATTTAACCTTTTAAAACCTCTAATTCAACTACATTAATTTGGTTTATCGGCTGGACTACTCCGGGCTGCGGGGCTAAGTGTCCTAAGGAGACTGGTTCCTCGAGCCTGGTGGCACAACGCCACGAATCAATTAATGACAAACTCAAATTAATCAAACCTTAAAAATCAGCAACCAAACACTTTTAATTAAAATTCATTAAATTTTCAAACCTTAATCAAATCAAATCACTTAATTATACCGGGTACCACTGGGTAACACAGGCCTACGAGGCTGTTTACTCAGCCCCAAGGAAGGTGAAATAAACTTCACGGCCTCGGTGTGAAACAAAGGTGGTTTTCCAACAAATAATTAAGAATCATTTTTTTTAAAAGTTATTTAAAGCCATTAAAACTTAAACTTTAATGAAATCCCTTAAGCCTATCAACCAATTGAACTTTAATCAACTTTAATTAATGATCCTATTTAGGACATATCAAAACCACACAACCTACCTCAAACACTTTAGATGGTTTGCTAGGACAACTGACTCTAGTTCTAGGCTAGGCCGGTGTTTACTTTCTCGTTGTGTGCCGGATTTTTGAGTTTTCACTACATGCTGTTTGCTAGTTTAGAATTGATTGATTGTTTATTTATTTACTGCAATCTGTTGAGCACTTTAAATTTCAAATATATTAATTGCTTGAGATTCATATATCAACTGCTTGAGATCAAGTATTAACTGCTTGGGAATGTATATATAACTGTTGATTATTAGGATAACCCTGCAGGATCGAGTCTAGATTTTTCAATTTTGATTAATGTAAATTTGATTTGATTTGTGTTGTAATTTCAAGTGATTTGAGATGGGGTAACATCCAATTTGAAATCCAAAGAGGAAGGGACATCCCTCAGGGGAGAGTCCCTATCCATTTGGAGCTCCAAATTAAAATGATTTTGAAATATCCAAAGAGAAAAGATAACACCCCGATCAAGGGGGAGTTTCTTTTCATTTGGATATCCGGACCCGACGATCCAAGAAGCAGCAGAAGGACGAAGAAGTGGATAACGAGAAGACCCATTCTTGAAGTCACTTGAGTTTTAGGATTAGAAATCCGGGTTGTAGTCAGTGGTGCCCGGCCACTTTAATTTTCTGCAAAATTCTGTGATGTAATAATAAGGGGCACTTGCCTACGGACATTCAATTTGATATATTTAATTTGATTGATTTATTTAAATTGATTGCGCATTAGTGATACCTGCTTTTCTAGTCTTTTTACCTGCGTGCCGATTTTGATTTGACCTGGAATTCAATCGTAGGCTCTTAAGGACTTAATAAAAATTTTCTACTTAAATCAAATTAAAAATATTTAGGCTCACATAGAAACTCTAACGAATTTAAGAAGTAAGCCTGGGATCGCCGGAAGTTTTTATTTCATAGCATTCATTCAAATTCAAACTTTTAAATGAGTCGATTAGCATGCATCATATTAACAACTAATAAAAAAAATCTTTAAATCTTTAATTACATTAACTTAAGCATCAAACCCAACATAAGTTTAAGGGAACATTTAGGATCCGCTCTAGATGTCGGTCCCGTTCTCAAATACATTTCTTAAATAACATCCCGACCACTCTACATAAATTGACCGGACTCATAATTTTAAATCGTTTAGGTGGTTTAGCTGGCTCCCCAATCCAAGCCGGGGTAAGACCAGATTTGCACTGCATTAGCTAGGTTCGGGTCACCTTTTAGTGCCCAATTTAGACTTAGGTTCTGAGGCCGGCTCGGGCCATAAGACCTCAATTTTCGGGAATTGAATCCCAAATTTCTAATAAAATGAACCACTTAAACTAAAAATTTCTTTCAATCAAATACAACCCTAACACTTAGGATCGATTGGGGTGTTTCTGAAGTAATTCAGAATCTCAAAACACCTCCTACACTTCTTCCTTTGACTCCAGAAATAAGTGCTCAACATTGAACCAATCCCACTTGAACTTCCAACCCTTTTCTTCCTTTGATGTTAAACTTTGAAAATTGTAAATAAAATTTACACCGCTATTTTAATCGAGAGTTTTCGTAGGAAATTTCAATTTTCTACGATGTAATTAACTACGAGGACTTGCGCTCGTAGGAGATTTAGAAACCCAGAATTGATTTTCAAAATTAATTTTTCAAAACCCTTAATTAATTCTCTTTGGGAAAATTCAGATTTCAACAATCGTTATCTCTATTTTCAAACGATCAATAGTGATTGATAACTTCTTTCATCAGAGAGATATATCAATTTCTATTGTGATTTTGATCATGAAATTAACGGTCTCTTATTCAGATTATTGTAGTTAAACAATTGATTGAACATAATTTTGATCTTTCGAGATCATATGTTGTCTTTCATGAGTTCAACTACGATAATTTGGATAACTTTAAAGCTTTGAAATTCGGACCAATTAGTGAATGATACTCTCTCTATTTGAGATAATATATCGTTCCTAATGTTGTGTTCTATTTCAAAGCTAAAATTTAAAAATTTAATATATTCCCAAAGAAAATTAATATATTTTCAAAACTATACTTATATATATATATATATATATATATATATATATATATATATATATATATATATATATATATATATATATATATATATATATATATATATATATATATATATATATATATTTTCAATCAAAACAAAATGTGCTTGATTTGTAGACCTAAATTAATTTGTTTTATCAATAATGCTTTTCATAAGTTGTTCATTTTTCATATCAACAATGCTTTTCATAAATATGCTTAATTTTTCATGCTATGTTTTGTAAACTTCATTAAAATTTTATATTATTTATACTTGCATAACATTTCTTTTCCTACCAGGTTTCATGGAAGCCGCATAAGATAGGGGGCGTGGGCGCTGCAGGCGCTCTTCTAGTGTGGAGGCATCCACATAGTCATATGTACATACCATCCAACCTAGCATTTCTTCACTTGCAGGCAGCCATCGAGCAGCTCATCCTGAGCAGGTAAATTTATATAGATTAGTTATTTCTTTATTGTTCAAATAAATAATCTCGAATATGTCAACAATAATATTCTTTGCAGGGTACTATATTGGAGGCTGTTTCACACTTATTGATGGTACATGAGTGGCTCATCAACTGTCTTAGGTTCTTGGAGGCTATGATTTTTGTGGGATTGGATAGTGTTAGTCAGATGAGGTATAAGAGGATGGATCATCACTTACTTATAGTCTGGTTGAGAGGTGGTCGTCGCAGATGAATACTTTTCATCTTCCTGTTGGTGAAATGAGTATTACGTTGCAGGATGTCTCGATGATACTGGGAATACAGATTGATGGACCTTCTTTTGTTGGACATCCAGTTGTTGGTTCAGGCAGATGATGGTTAAGTTGGCCAGATTGTTGTGATGATCTACTTGGCCAACATCCGAACCCTGATGTTTTGTAGCATGACCCATTCAATCCACAGATTATAGCAAAGTTTTAGGATGGGCCAGGCGCATGCGCATACATGTGTTCCACTTAGATGGTTGAGGTGGATTTTTTGGAGGGACTCCTATATTGATCTTTATGAGATGGATTTTTGGAGGCATGTACAAGCTTATATTTTATTTCTGCTTGGATGTCACCTGCTCCCAGATACTTCAGGCTCTGAAATTCATTTACAGTACTTTACATTGATGGAGTATATAACAATATTTAGGACTTACTTGGAGGTGCAGTACTTGCTAATTTATATAGGGAGTTGTCAGAAGCAACTAGACCAAAACGAGCAAACATAGCAGGGTGCATTCACTTATTGTAGATATGAGCATGGGAGCATATGCATGTTGGAAGACCTCAACTTCATGTCCCATTTGTTATTCAGCTCGACGGTCTGAGCATTGGAATAAGGTAATTTGTTTTATTTATATTACGTTATTTCAATACTATTGCTAAAATATTAATACACGTCAAATAGATGGAATGGGGAATGGCTACGAGAGGTACCTGTAGGGAATGTTATGACATAAAGGGATGAGCTTGATGGCTTACTAGAGAGTCAGGTATGTAAATAAAAATTATATTGGTACATTTTATTCATATTAGTTCAATATTATGAAGATTTAATTGTTATATATATAATGGTACATGTAATATGGAAACCATACACTGTTGATATTCGTGCACAGGTTTCAGAGATATGCACTTCAGGTCAGGACACTTGGCTGTCTAGAGTTCCTTTGATCAGTTAGAAAGGGTTGAGTGGCATCTCCCTGATCGAGTACTACGACAGTTTGGATATTGCCCATCCACCGATATCATGCTAATGGATCCTAGTTTTGTCAGAGTTGATGGTGTGGTAAGTCAGATACAGATTGGGCATTATATCACCATGCTAGTATTGCACTGTGGGAGAGCAGGAGAGCATACATTATTACAGGAGAGATTCCTGGGTTGGATTATGATTATAAAGTGAAGCAGTACTTAGCATGGTTTCATTCTTGGGCTACACTATACATGCTAAAGGCCCCAGTGGATCCTCCTAGTACATACTATCCAAGATCACCAAATGAACGTCATATGGTAAGTTTTAGTTATGTAAGAAGAATTAAATATAATTATAAGATAAATTTCAGCTTAATTACTTATCTTTGCAACGAGATATCTTTGTGAGCATGGAGAGGAGATTGCAACCATACTTCGGAGGTAATGAGGCGACACCTTTGCAGGTGGATGTGAATATTGTTGGAGATATGCGCCAAAGATTGTGATAGCAGATATACATTGACGATGCTCATTATTTTGAGGAGACAGATGCTCAGCATACATCGTTTAGTCCACCCATTCCGACTAGAGATCCATATGATGCTGGCCCATCGTCTTATCCTGATCTTGGTCCCTCTCAGAGCTACTTCACACCAGAGTTTCACATCGCCTCCACATCTCAGTTCGTACCTTCTTCCTTGGGAGATCCCCCAGTTACTTAGCAAGATGTTAGTGATCAGGAGCAGTGCCATCTACGTACTAGGCCACTATGAGCACCTCACCATTTTACTCCGGGCACTAATGCGATTCCACGTCGACATAAAAGGAGGCATTAGTTTTTTTGTATATATATCTTTTAGTTGCTTTAGTTCCATTTTGCTGTTTATGTAACTTATTATGCTACTATGAAACTATTGTTTTTTATCATAAATTTCATTATGCTTTGGCATTTAGTTCTATATGAAGTTTGATCTAAAAAGCATAATAATTGAATGATCCAATAACATAAGAGATACTTGGAATTAAGGTAATTATATAATAATCAAATCTATAAATCATAAACTATAAGCTATGAGAACCAAATATCAAAGGAGTAAATTGATTTTAAGTTATGAAAATTCGCTATAAACATAAATAATCTACCAAAGTAATTAATAAGAAAAGTATAAAAAGAGAATAAAGAAAGTTCATATGATTTTTTAAAGATTTTTTTATGTTTATATATATAAATACAACTTAGAAAAAACTATAGCAACTAGTACCCATAGAAATAAAATTTATTTTTTAAAAACTCACAAGGGTAAGTCGCCCGTTTAATGGGCGACTTATGGGTATTACATATTCCCGTTACCCCTTCACATAACGGTCAGCTATCACTTAAGTAAGTCGCTCGTTTAACGGGCGACTTATCCTAAATAGGTAAGTCGTCAGTTGAACGGGCGACTTTGCGAGTTTAAATTTTTTTTTTCGTTGGTTAATCGCTTAATTATAATTTAAATGATACTTAGTTCAAAAAAAATTCTCGTATAAAAAATGATAAAAAGAATATAAAACAGTGGACTCAGAATCACGAGATATATAACTTTGAAATGATTCCAAAAAATCAATAAGGAGTAAAAAAAATCCATTGGTTGTTAGTAAAACCTTCCAAGGAAAAACCAAAACGCATGAGAGGAATTCATCACAGTCCATCAAAATTTTCAATAGGTAGAAAGACACCCAGCAGATAGAAGCCGAAAGCAGGCAAAACATAAAATCCAAATCTAGATCCCCATCTAAGCCAGCCAAATAGAAGAAGAAGGCCTGCTAAATAATTGCTAAGGTAGAAAAATGATACACCAAAGACAGTAAAAAAGGACATATTAGACAAAACACTGCTAGAAAGCAAAAGACATAACTGGGTATATAATAGAAACCCCAAATTTCCATCCAAAACAACCAGCAAAAGTTAAAAACAAACATGGAGGGCCAAGTTAGGGGATAAGCTGATGAATGTTCATATAATTTTTCCAGAAAGTAGTCTTATGATGAAGGACCTTCTTTGTTTTGAAACAAGCTGATGAGGACTTGTTAAATTTATTCCCAAATTTTCTAGCATTTCATTCTCTCCAAATGTAGTAAAGAGAGCAAGAAGTAGCAAGAAAATAATTCTTAACATCAATATCAACATTCTCCCTTTTAGAATTAGAAGACAACAACTGAAGTAGAGAACGTCTAAATAGAAAAGTTGAAGCCCAAGTGATGAAGTAACTAATGATGCTAAAAGAGTGAAGTCATTAGAAGACTAGATGGGTAGTGGATTCCAAGCAATAAACAACGATGATTAAGATGAAAATTCATCTTAATTAAAACACCTAATGTTTTAAAGCTTCCAACAACAACTAGCCAAGAGACACAACATATCTCAAAGAATTTTTTTGTGCCAGATCAGGGGATGCTAAGGAACCGGGGCCTATCCACGATAAAAATCATGAAAGAAAGTTTTAAAGCTGGGAATGGGATTATCTTTCTAAGAGATGCCACAATCATCACTAATAGAAATGTTATGAATCAAGCTTATGAGGTCAACATGAAGATCTTATGGAAGGAGCCATCTAGAATCATTAATAAAGGTAAGCACAATGACATTTTGAGGAATATGATATAATTATTGATTGGAGTCCAGAAGCTCATACATTTTCAACCTCTATACAGCCAGGGATCCTAAATAAAAGAAAAGAGAGACAGAGCTAAGATTTTAAAAGTCATATTACATTTTATTTTGCTACCAACTAAGGAAACTTTCTTCCAAAAGCTAGAAGTAGAAATGGATGTCTCCTTCTATGAAGAAACATATTTACACATGCTCCAATTAGCCAAAAAGCAAAGAGTTTGTAGAAATAAGTCTCCAAATGAGAGGAGAAATAAGCATGAGAAAGGTCTTGTAGTGAAGGCAAGTCGAGACCCACAATTCCTTCGGTTTGCAGGTATTCTTCAATGACACCAAGTGTAACTTTTAAAGATTAATATTTGATGCTAGAAAAATCTAGCTCAAACCCTATTTATAAACTTGAAACATGATTTGAGTAAAATAGAATATCTTATCTAATAATCAATAGTGTTTTAAATAGTAAAACAAATAAATTGAAGCCTATTGACATAAGAGATGAGTTCAGCTTTCCACCCAGGTAATTGAATACTAAATCCTTACAACAAAGGTTAAAAATTAGAAGTGAGATGCCTCTTAGAAGAAATGGGAATGCCCAAATACTTAAAAGAGTTATCCACTTTGTCAATATTGAGGATGCCACAAATTTCCTTAAAGTTGTAAACATGTTTGTAGAAGGAGATACAATACATGAAGGCCAGAGATAGCAACAAAGCCATTCAAAATGTTAATCATATTAGATGCATTGTAAGGATTACTTTCACCAAAGATGAGAACAACATCAACATATAGGAGTTGGGAAACCTGAAAGTTGTCATACCTAAACCCAACAAATGGATTAAGCAAAGAAGAAGAGTCTAACATGTTAGAAAGACCATCCATCACATCACAAAAGGGATAGGGGGATAATGAGCACCCTTGCCTAAGCCCAAAAGTAGAATTAAAATATCCATGAAGAGCACCTAATATAGAAGTTGACATCAACAATACAAGCCTTGATCCAGGATACAAATGATGGAGGAAAACCTTTTTAAAGTAGCATTTGAATGACAAAATTCTTAGAAACTATGTCGTAGGTTTTATAGATGGCTAATTTGGCACAAAAATGCTTTGATTTACCAGACAAAGAAGCCTCCCTTAAAATTTTAATAGCAAGAATAATGTTATCAGTAGAGAGCCTACCAATAATGAACCCTGCTTTAGCAAGGTTGATGATGTGGAGCATTATTTGACTCAAGTGGTTAGCAAGAATTTGAGGAATAGATTTGTAAAAGGCCATTCATAGAGAGATTGGCTTGAAATCAAATATGCAAGCAGCATGATTAATTTTAGGGATCAATGAAATAAAAATTAGTTTGGACCTATTAGGAAGAAGAACATTAGAGAAGAAATATTTCATTGCCTTGCAAAATGATAGTATATTCTACCCCAAGCTACTTTGTAAAATTTAAATGTGAAACCATCTAGGCCTGACATAGAATAGTTAGGGGTAGAAAAAATGATAGTATTTATTTCCTCATCAATGACATGAGCAATTAGAAAAGAGGAGAGATGCCGAGAGATAGTGTTTCACCTAGGAATGGGAGAAACATCAACTTAGCTACAACTGGAAGAGTTGGGATTTTTAAAGTTGTTGACAATAACATTCCTAATATTTAGTTGTTTATTAAAATGACCATCAATAGTGATAATAGATTTGTTGCTTTTGTAATTATTCCTGATTTTTATTCTGTTGTAAAGGAATTTGAGATCTTTTTCACTTTCAATAGCCATCTAGCTTTTGATCTCTGAATCACCCAAAAAGACAAGTCAAAGTAAGAAGATGAAATAAGATTGTTAATGACCTTAAGGTGAGAGATAAGTTGTTGGTTTGAGGGGTCCATGTGTAACTACTAGAGGATCTAGGATTGCTTTTGTTGAATCTCAATAATAGTATTGAGAAGGTGGTTGGTGTGGACCTCCGAAAGAGCACCGCGCGAACGGGTCGATTGGAAGGGCAGATTGGATAGTGCATACGACTAACCATTGAGGATAGAGGCTGTCGCCAACACACCCCGATGGGCAGTAATATACACGACCTTGTCACGGGTTTCCCCCATTCGATACAACAGTTCGAATGGGGTTTAGTAGATGTGGGACCGCATTTCCCACGGGCGTAAGCCCCCGTGGTTAATTACATCCCGGACCAGAGCCTGAGAAAACTCTCGATTAAGGATCATATATTATTCTCTCCTAAAGTGGAATTGGCACAGGGCGTAGAGTAAGAAGTCCTACTCAAAGGGAAGAAATGTCCCAAAAGGCTCAGTCATCATACGTGGTCGCCAGAAACCTGTGGACCTCCGAAAGAGCACCGCGCGAACGGGTCAATTGGAAGGGACAGATTGGATCGTGCAAACGACTAACCATTGAGGATAGAGGTTGTCGCCAACACACCTCAATGGGTAGTAATATACACGACCTAGTCACGGGTTTCCCCTATCTGATACAGTAGTTCGAATGGGGTTTAGTAGATGTGGGACCGAGTTTCCCACGGGCGCAAGCCCCCGTGGTTAATTACATCCCAGGTCGGAGCCTGAGAAAACTCTCGATTAAAGATCATACATTATCCTCTCCTAAAGTGGAATTGGTACAGGGGTGTAGACTAAGAAGTCTTATTCAAAGGGAATAAATGTCCCAAAAGGCTCAGTCAACCCACCGTGGTCACCAGAAACCTGTGGACCTCCGAAAGAGCACCGCGCAAACGAGTCAATTGGAAGGGACATATTGGATCGTGCATATGACTAAAAATTGAGGATATAGGATGTTGCCAACACACCTCGATGGGTAGTAATATACACTACATAGTCACGGGTTTCCTCCATCCGATATAACAGTTTGAATGGGGTTTAGTAGATGTGGGACCGAGTTTCCCATGGGCACAAGCCCCCGTGGTTAATTACATCCCATCGTGATCGCCAGAAACCTGTGGACCTCTGAAAGAGCACCGAGCTAACGGGTCAATTGGAAGGGACAGATTGGATTGTGCATACGACTAACCATTGAGGATAGAGGCTGTCGCCAACACACCTCGATGGGTAGTAATATATATGACCTAGTCACGGGTTTCCCCCATCCGATATAATAGTTCGAATGGGGTTTAGTAGAAGTGGGACCGAGTTTCCCACGGGCACAAGCCCTGTGGTTAATTACATCCCAGGCTAGAGCCTGAGAAAACTCTCGATTAAGGATCATACATTATTCTCTCCTAAAGTGGGATCGGCATGAGGGTACAGACTAAGAAATCCTACTCAAGGGGAAGAAATGTCTGAAAGAGCTGAATCAACATGCGTGACTAAAACCAGCATTCGGAGGCTCTAGGGCACTAGAGAGACTGGAGAAAGAAAAATCAGGCAATCAATCACATGCGTGAGAGAAGAAATGGAGGTGGCGTCATCCTGTGATGCGGATAAGTAAGAATTATAATCCCTGAAAGGAAGGGACCTACCTACTATTTAAGGCTTACTACGAGACCGAATGTAGTAGCCTCGAATCCTAACTCTAGGTTGGGTTTAGTGCTCTACGAAATACTAAGACTCGTGTCCTAGCTAATGCAATGCAAAACCTGAACTTATCCCGGCCTGGGATGTAATTAACCATGGGGGCTTGCGCCCGTGGGAAACTCGGTCCCACATCTACTAAACCCCATTCGAACTGTTGTATCGGATGGGGGAAATCCGTGACTAGGTCTTGTATATTACTACCCATCGAGGTGTGTTGGCGACAGCCTCTATCCTCAATGGTTAGTCGTATGCACGATCCAATCTGCCCCTTCCAATTGACTCGTTCGTGCGGTGCTCTTTTGGAGGTCCATAGTTTGAAGCCGTCAAAGGTCTACTCTTAATAACCTTCTTAAGGGATTACAACTTAAGGTAAAAGGAGGCAATATGATTACCGTGTTGTTGATGAAAAAAATTAGCATGGAGAATGTCCCAAAACACATGAGAGTTAAGACAAAAATTCTTAAACAAGAACCTGTGAGGGGTGGTGGTTTGGGGCTATTTTTAAGTATAAGGGGAGAGTGGTCGAAGCAATTTGGACCAATCACATTATAAAAGGATAACAAAAAAATAATTAAGTAGTCATCATTCACTAAAACAATATCAAGCTTAATGTGGATTGGGTTATCCATCCTTTGACTAAACTCATTGGTAAAGACCATGTTATTGAAGGAGCTAAGGCTACTAAAGTGAAGAGGGTTTCCACCAAAAAATGAAGTCCTTCATAAGAACTTAGGGATGGTTCACATTGCTCCCAATTGAAAGAAAGTCCCTCCATAATAGTTTCCTCTCAGCAATAGAGTTTGAAGAATAAATAACTAAAAGAAGAAAATCAGTCACATATCCAGCTTAATTAATATTGTGTATCAATTGGCTTGAGGTAAAGGAGGGGGTGAATGAAACTCATAACTTTCTCCATTTAATCCAAATATGACTAGGATTAGAATAGTGAAAAATATTGAAGATGTCTTCATCATAAAAAAATTTATAGAAATAATAAAACCAAAAGGTCAGCCAATGAAGCTAAGGAGACTATAGCCTAAAAAAGGCAAAGTAAATCCATATTAAAAGACTTGAGAATCTCTTTATAAGATAAAACTTTGATATGGTCATTAAACCCATGAATATTCCAAGAGGCCATACTTAGAAAGGTCATTAGGATTAATAGGAGGAGTTTGGAGGCTTCCTACCTAAGTTGCCTCTTATATTTTATATGTCTATAGTTTATCAGGAACAGGAGGGACATTCAATTTTGACATATTGTCAAGAATTGAATCAGCTTTGCTTAAAATATCATATTTATTATGGCTAATAATATGGGCATTTAAGGAGGTGGAATATGAGGAATTCTCCTGATGTATGAAGAGAAGGTTCAGGTTGAGGATCATTTTACAAAGAGCTTGAGTAGAGGAGAGATTGGAATCCAAAATAAGTTGAGCCAGAGAAGGCTCAAGAGGGTTGGAAGGTCCAAGGTTAGGGGAAATGTGGCGTATGGCTTAAAAAGGGTTGTTGTTTAGGATATATGTGTTTGTTGGGATGTGGGTGTTGAGATAGTTGCTACTTAGTTTTGCATGTTTGATATTCTTGCAACTTGTATGTTTTGATGATTCCAAATATTATTGATTTGATTATTATTTCTCCTAACATATTTTAAAATAATTATTTTGCTCTTGTGTGTACTAACATTTCAAGGAAATCATATTCTGGATTATTGAAGACATAAAATCAAGATCTGTTTAGAGTTTATTATAATGAAGTCTATATTTTTCATTTTATTGAGTCTGAGATAGTGTGATTGTAATTGAGTAACTGAGCACACACACACACACTCGGGGGAGTGATTATTCCGTCAGGTTACCGAATGCATCTGGAAACCATTAAAAAAATGCCACGTCACTAAAGTGCTCGATACCGTGCTTGGTACAGGCGCTCGGTACACTCGGTATGCTCGATATTTTTACCGGACGTAATAAAACTTCCACTCGGGGAGAGTTTAAAATTCATATTTTTTAAACTAATCGTATTGTATGATATTAATTCATACGGGACAATCTGGTCAGTTATTTTTTCCAACGAGCAGTTAAACAAATAGAAATGAAAATTTTTCTAAGTATGGATCGTACGGGACGATCCCAGTTCGTATATACTTTCACGAGTATGAACGCCTCGGGTCCATCATCGCTCTAAGTTTTTTTCTAAGTATGGATCATACAGGATCGGACGATCCCAGTTCGTACAGGCTTTCATAAGTATGAATATCTCAAGTTCCATGTCGTGTAAAAATAATTTTTCTAAGTATGGATTGTACAATACGAACCCAGTTTGTACATGCTTTCACGAGTATGATCTTCTCGGGTTCCATGTCACGTAAAAATAAATTTTCTAAGTGTGGATACTACTATACGAACCCAGTTCATACATGCTTTCACGAGTTGGATCTTCTCGGGTTCTATATCACGTAAAAATAATTTTTCTAAGTATGGATTGTGTTGAAAATCTGACTTTAAGGAATATAATTTTAATGATAGCAAACACTTATGTTTCTCTACGACTTCCTTGTCTACTAACATTTCAGGTCCATAAGATCAAACTGCAATTTGAACCAGCTCAAGATTGGGTAGATTAGGTCTGAGTCAATTTGTAATCTTTTCTTTTATTTGAGTCAATTGTAAACAAAGTGATTCCAGATTCTAAGTAACATTGCACACACACACTTGGGAGAAATTTTTTGACTATTTTTAGAGTTTACAGTTTTTGGTCACATCGTCTAGGACGATCCATAAATAGACCTGGATGATCAGTTAAAAATAGAAACCCTAATTAGGGCATCCTGGTTAAGGCAGCCATCATTAAGTGCATCATCCTAGTCAATATTCGTATTGGCTGGGACAATAGGCTCAAATTAGAAAGAATCAGCATCCAGATCTATTTAGGTAGCTTTTATTTTTGGAAATCATCCAAGATATCATCCCGGACGATGTAGTACAATTATGTCTAAATTAATATGGTAATTAAAAAAAGTAATTAAGGTTTGATTGCTCGATCATATCGTCCTGGATGATCTCAGGATCTGCCGGGACGATCAGTTCAAAAATCTTAGTTGTTCCTGGACGATCAAACATCGGCCATCTTCTATTCAGGGTGATGCTCTGGATGATATGCACTGAATTAAACTAATCATCCGGAATTATTACAAGATCAGCTTGGACGATCAGGTTATTTTTCCATCGTTCAGACATCTATCTAGGATGATGTTCTGGATGATATTCAACAACTTGTACTAATCATACAGGATGATATCCTATAGTCTTGAATGATGTGAACAAAAATCTTTTGATTGTCTCAAATCATCCTAGCTTATTGAGCTTAATTTGTACTAATCGTACAAGACAATATTTATATTGTCTCGGACAAGAATGTTAGTTTGTTGTAATTAAGAGCTATTCTGAAGCTCTTCTATTTAAGACCTCTTGTTCTAACCAAGTGATCATCTTTTGATGTTGTCTTGACCTGAGAGAGCCTAGAGGAGAGGGAGAGAAAGGGAGAGTGAGAGAGGATCTTGTGATGGGGAATTTGTAAGGGATTTCACGAAGGTTTCTCCAAGCAAGGATCCAAGTCATCTTTTCCAATCATCATCCATAGACCTTAGAGGTTTTAGAGAGATCTACTTCAGTAATCGATCAAGGTTCTCTGCTTGCTTCAGGAGGAAGCAAAAGGAGTCGGGTTCTCTGCCTCATCGGTGTTGGTGGAAAGGAGATTTGTAAAGGCTTCTCCACCTTGCTGTGGGAGCAAACAGAGAGTCACTGAGTTTAGTACAATACTCGGAGGGCACCTCTAGGGAGTGGACGTAGGTCGAGTTGACCAAACCACTATAAATTTTGGTGTTCTTTATTACTGCTTTTTCCGTATTTAATTTCACACTTTAATTTTCTTTGTGGTGAACTTTGGTTTAAATTTGTGTTTTAATTGAAAGATTTTTTAAAATACCAATTCACCCCCCTCTTGGTTGGCCTTAGGCTAGTTCTTAACATCCCTAACGAACTTTTAGATCGTATTGTACGAACCAGTTCGCATATACTTTCATGGTATGATCTTTTCAAGTTCCAGGTCGCCTGATTTTTCTAATTGTGGATCATACTGTACAAACTCAATTCGTACATGCCTTTCAGTGTATGAAAATGTGAGGTCCCGTTTCGTCCCGACATTTCTTACAGATGAATTTTGAAATTTTCTAACTGTTTGTCTTGGACAAACTTAGTTCATACCAGATGATGAACGAGTATGAAATAATTTTGTTCTGATTCATAATAGGTTCGTACGCAATAGTATTTGAACTGTTTGTACATACGAAACTCGATCGTACTGTACGATCATGTACGCTCAAAATAAAAAATTTAGATTTTATGGATGATTTTTCGTATCTTTTGTATAAAAGGTCCATTAAGAACTGACGTAAAAAATATTTGCTTCGTGATTTTTTAAGGGCAATTGAAGGAGAGAGTGTTTGAGAGAGATTTTTTGCTAGTGGAGTGTGTAGGGTTTACAAAGTTACTCAAAGGTAAGGATCTTTATGTGATTTGTATTTTTCACTCTTCCACTTGTCTTTCTAGATTACTCGTGAGAAGATCTTTGAAGAAGATCCAATTCTCTATCGACACTTGGAGAGTGTGAACAGCCAACAGTTCTCTACCGACACTTGGAGAGTGTGAAGGATAATGGTTCTCTGCAGACACTTGGAGAGTGTGAACAGCCGAAGGTACTCTACCTACACTTAGAGGGTATAAAAGAATGAAAGTACTCTGCCTACACTTGAAAGGTGTGAAAGGACGAAGGTACTCTGCTTACACTTGGAGGGTGTGAAAGGATAAAGGTTCTCTGCCTACACTTGGAAGGTGTGAAAGGATGACGGTTCTCTGCGGCACCGGCGATTGATGGAAGAGAGTTTTATAAAGGCTTCTCAGCCCTGCTATGGGGGCAAAAGGAGAGTCACTTTTGGTAATAGTGCAATACCTGAAGAGGGTGTCTCAGGGAGTGGATGTAAGTCGTGTTTGATCGAACTACTATAAATCTTTGTGTCATTTAAATTTTCACTACTTATTTACTACAAGTTTTTAATTCAGTGATTGAAAAGTTTTATTTTTGAAACTTTAATTAACTTGCTTTTTGAATCAATCAGTTTCAAATTTTAAAATCAAAGAGAATTTTTAAAATTATCAATTCACCCCCTCTTGGTTATCATTGGGACATAAGCTTAGGTTTAACAAGCTATTCAAGATTCAATAGGGGGAGGTTTGGGATTGGGGTTACACAATTGGGTTTTCTAGCCGGGTTGGTGGTGGCAGCCGTATGGGTAGGGATATGGGTTTGATTTAAAAAAGAGGAGGTGGAGGATATATGTGGATGGATTTGGGATTGATGGGCTAAAGGGGGGTTGGGTTGTTAAGGGGTGTGATTACTAAGTTTTCTACTCAAACTATTCCCTATGGATTTAGGGACATTATAGACAATATGAGAAGGATTTGCTGGGCATATATTGACGGGTGAACAAAGGAACCACAAACAACACAAAGATGTCTTCCAATGGTGTAAAACTTTAAGGTTTAACACTTTCCCATCAACATTAATAGGAATTTCATAAGGTATGGGAGAGTTAATCTCTACTTGAGGAACCACAAACAACACAAAGATATCTTCCAATGGTGTAAAACTTTAAGGTTTAACACTTTCCCATCAACATTAATAGGATTTTCATAAGGTAGGGGAGAGTTAATCTCTACTTGCCCACAAATTATAGCAAAGGTCAATCTAGACTTAGCGATAGTGAGTTTATCCACCAGTAAAGGGATTCCTATGAAGCTTGCAATTTTAGAGAGCCTAATATGGTTCTAGCGGTAAAGGGGAACATCTAAAACCATGATCCAAAGAGGGATGGACGAAAACTCATTTCTCTTAGGAACAAACTTGGGTGACCACAATTTAAAGATGAAAGGCTTGCCAAAGAACAGCCAAGTTCCCTAGACCAAGCCATATTGAAATCTTCTCGAGTAAAAAAAAAAATAGTAAAAAGATACCATCACTAAGAGACAAGAGACAAGAGATCATGGCCCCACTATCTACCTGATTTTCAAGTGCTCATAAATAATTTGAATTAACAATTTGGAGTCTCATTCGATTAAATTCATTTATATTATTATTTAAATAGCTACTAATTTATTGAAAAGATTTGAGAACACTCGGTTGAAGTTGTGAAAGCAATTAAACTTCTTTTTATTATATTCATCACTGAGATTGTTATGGTTGGAGTGATTATAAATCTCTTGAGCTTTTCTAATCATTACATATGGTAGGGGCATAGTTATTAAAATAGGATCGGACCGGTCGTTTTGATTTATATACTTAACCAGATTAGCATCGATCCACCCAAGAACCGCTTGGACTGGCAGTTGAACCAACGAACTGGATAACCAACATCTGTTATCCAAAACTGCGTGGTTCAAAAATGGATTAATTTGAACCATTGGATTAAGATCACGTGGTCCATATCAAAATACAAAAAAAAAGCCTGAATTGGTATTCAAAATGTTTGGCTGTTCTGTACTCATTCATGTTAGGAAAGTTGCTATTTGCATGTTTTACATTATTGTAACTTGTATAATTTTGATGATTCCAAATATTATTGTTTTATGTGTTGTTATCTCCTAACATTTTTTGGAAGATTTATTTTTGCTATTGTGTGTATTAATATTTCAGGAAAATCGAACCCCAGACTACGAAGACTTCAAATCAGATTCAGCATGAGATACTTTGTGAATTTGAAGCTTGTACTTTTTATTTGAATTAAATTTGAGAGGGAGTGATTGTAATTGAGTGAATAAATTTACACACACTTAAAGGAGATCTTGAAAAAGTTTTTGTACTGATCGTACGGGACGAACATTATTCGTACGGGACGATCAGATCAATTATCTCCTTTTAAGAGTAATGGAACGGACAGGAACTGAACTGGAAAATTTTTCTAAGGAATGATCGTCCAGACGAAATCATTTTTTGTCCCAGGACGAGTTTCTCACTGTAAAAATTTCGTCCAGACGAAGTCCAGTTCGTACAGGACAATGGGAACCGACTATGACAGTTTCTGGTAATGTTCTGCAGTTTTCGGAACCAACTTTTGATATAACTATTCGTACCGAACAAAATTTTTTGTCCCGGGACGAACCAATTTCGTTCAGGATGAAATTGGTTCGTACAGATGAACAAATGGTTCGTACGAGACGATCCGGTGCACAGAAAAACATATTTTAGCAATTTTTTGGATGATTTTTCATGTCCTTTCTATATAAGGAGTCCTAGAAACTATTACAAATACCTTTGGAGTTATTTTCTCTTGAGAGGGATCATTGAGAGGGAGAAGATCCTTGGAGGGGATTTCAAGGGAGTGTGAAGGGGATATTCACACGGTTGCTCCGGCGAAGGCTCTCAAGTGAAGTTCAACAATATTGGTCCGGTTCTCTGCCGACACTTGGAGAGTGTAAAAGGACGACAAAGTGTATCTTTGACAACCATTGTGTCTTCGTTCTTTTGGAGAAAACTAGAAGAGAGAACTTGAAAGGGAGAGAGGAAAGGGTGGAGTTTGAGAGGGAGAAGATGCTTGGAGGGGATTTCAAGGGAGTGTGGAGGGGATATTCACACGGTTGCTCTGACGAACTTGCACTTCAGTACCATCGGATTCAAGGGTCGTCTTGAGGGAAGTTTTGGCGAGAAGAAGATATCTTTGGTGTCAAAGAACCCGGCTACTCCGCCGCACCGGGGAAGGTGAAAGTGATTTTGTACAGGCTTCTCGCCTTGCTGTGGGGGCAAAAGGAGAGTCACTTTGTGGTATTAGTGCAATACTCGGAGGGTGCCTCTGAGGAGTGGACGTAGGTCAAAGTTTGACCGAACCACTATAAATCTGGTGTGTTCTTTCTTATTTTTCTTCCGCATTTAATTTCATTGCAAGTTATTTACTCTGGTTGAAAAGTTTATTTTTAAACTTTAAATTTAACTTGCATTAATAATTAAAAAGGTTTTCTAAAAATCCAAGAGTAGAAGTTTAAAGTTTTAAATTACCAATTCACCCCCTCTTGGTTAGCCTTGGGACATTAACTTAGGTTTAACAACCTATTTACTAGACCCATCAAGTGGTATCAGAGCAAGGTTTCAAAATCATAAGTTTTGACTACTTTTTGAAAAACGAGTATGGCTAATTTTAGAAACCGTAAAACATTAGAAGGATATTCAATTGTTAGACCACCTTTATTTGAAAATATTTCTTTTGATTTTTGGAAAATTTGAATGTCTACTTTCTTGCAATCAATAGATTATCGAATGTGGCATATGATTCAAAATGGTTATTCTGTACCGTCACGTATTATAGATGGAATCAAAAATGATACCTCTTTTTCTGAATGGAGTAGAGTAGAACAAATTTATACTGAATTAAATGCTAAATGTATGAATTGTTTATTCTGTGCTTTAAATTCAGAAGATTATATGAGAATCTCTACATGTACTACCGGCAAGGAAATAAGGGACAGTTTATGCATTACATATGAAGGTACTAGTGAAGTCAAGCAATCTAAGTTGAATTTTTTGATGCATGACTATGAACTCTTTAGCATGAAACCTTATGAGACGATCTTAGACATGCATACTAGGTTTATTCAAATTGTAACATCATTGCATGCTTTAGGTAAAGAATTTTCAAATTTTGAAATAGTCAATAAAATTCTACGTTGTTTACTTGACAAGTTTGATGCCAAAGTTGTTGCTATTTGCGAATCAAAAAATTTGAATAAATATTCTATTGATAATTTGATTGGCTCACTCATAGCCTACGAGCAATATTTGGGTCAAAGACTTTTGGATGCAGGTGAAACAATAATGCTAAAAGCGGAAGACATGGAGAAAAGTTGCTTAGTTGGTGAGGAAAGCGATGACTTAACAAGCAAATTGAAAAGTCCACTAAAGCACAAGCATAAGCATCAACAAAAGTGGAATAAAGGTAAAAATGATAAGAATGTTCAGATTTCTTCAAGTATTATTTGCTTTGGATGTAGGAAATCTGGACATCTGAAAAGTCAGTGCCCTAATTTGAGAATTCTTCCTGCTAAAGAAAAGGGCAAAGCTAAGCAAATTATAAAATGGGAAAATAATGAAAAGCAAAAAATCTCCTGGGCAGATCTTGCTTCTGAATCATCAGACCATGAGCAAAATGATATTTAAACCCTTTGTTTATGTGTTTTTGTGTGTATGTTTTTTATTTGTTGTGTTTTTATTTTTGTTTGTTTTATGTGTTTTTCTATTTTTAAATTTTTGTGTGTTTTGTATGATTTTGAGATATTTTCATATCGGATTCCATGTTTCTTGTTGTGAGACATTTGGAATGTGATATGAAAATTTTTATAGTTTATGTACTTGTATTTTGTTTATGTTGAATCCAGTAATTAGGTTGTTAAGCCTAAGTAAATGTCCCACGGCTACCAAGAGGGGGGTGAATTGGTAGTTTTAAAAATTTTAAACCCTCTTAATGATAAAGTTAAACCGAAATAAAATTTTCTTTTAAAGTTTGTAGAAAAATATTTTTCAACCACAGAGTTGTTAAAACTGAAATTTAAAGTGCGGAAACGTAAAAGCAATAAAGTAAATGACACCAAATTTATAGTGGTTCAGTCTATAACCAGACCTACATCCACTCCTCAGAGGCACCCTCTGAGTATTGCACTAATACCACAGAGTGACTCTCCTTTAGCATCCACAGCAAGGCGGAGAAGCCTGTACAAAACACTCTTTTCACCACTACCCGGTGCGGCAGAGAACCGTCGTCCTTTTACACAATCCACAGTGCTGGCAGAGAACCGTCGTCCTTTTACACTCTCCTAGTGTGGGTAGAGAACCCTACGGCTGTTCACACTCTCCAAGTGTAGGCAGAGAACCTTCGTCCTTTTACACTCTCCTAGTGTGGGCAGAGAACCCTTCGTCTGTTCACACTTTCCAAGTGTCGGCAGAGAACCGGATCTCCTTGACTGATCTTCTCACAAGAATCTAGAAGGAAGAAAGAAAAGAGTGAAGAAATCCAATTTCACAAGTAGAGACTCTTACCTTAGTAATCCAAATGAAGCCTTCTCGCTCCAGTGGTTGGAATCCTCCTTTGAATGCTCTCTTCCACTCTCTTCTTGGCTATTCTCTCAAGAGGCACGAAGATCAAATGACAAAAAGATTGGGTGGCAGTCTAATTTGGACCTTTTATAGAAAAGACAAGAAAAACCGCCCAAAAACTGCAAATTTCCAATTCTGTACGCAGTGGATCGTCCTGTACGATCCTGGATCGTCCTGGACGATTTTACTTAAATGATCTGAAACGACCCAATTTGTATATGTGTACGAAATGACTTCGTACAGCTGATCGTCCTGTACGAACTAGGTTCGTCCAGTACGAACGGTTATTACCAGGTCGGTTCTAGAAACTGCTGAAAACTGTTCTAAGTCGGTTCATCGTTTGGACGAAAATATGTTCGTCTGGACGAAATTTTTCCAGAGAGCCGATCGTCCTGGACGATTATTTATTTCGTCTGGACGAAAATTTTCCAGAGCACCCATCGCCGCGGACGATAATTTGTTTTCGTCTGGACGAAAATTTTCCAGAGAGGTGATCGTCCGGTACGATATTTATTTTCGTCTGGACGAAAATTTTCCAGAGGACTGGTCGCCTCGTACGATGATAAATTTCGTCTGGACGAAAATTTTACAGAGAACCCATCATCCGGGACGATAATAAAATTCGTCCTGGACGAATAGGACTTAGAAAAAATTTTTTTCAAGCAAGTTCCTATTCGTTCCAAGTGCTCTATAGGAGATAACTGACAGATCATCCAGTACGATAAATATCGTCATGTACGATCAGTATAGAATTTCAAGATCTCCTTATTTGTGTGTGTGAGATTTTATTCACTCAATTACAATTACTCCCTTTCAAAATTAATTCAAAGAAAATGCAAACTTCAAATAAACAAAATATCTCATGTTAAATTTGATTTGAAGTTTTCGTAGTCTGGAGTCTGATTTTCCTAAAATGTTAGTACACACAAGAGCAAATGCAAATCTTCTAAAATTGTTAGGAGATAACTATACATCTGAACAATAATGTTTGGAATCATGAAAACTACATAAGTTGCACAAATATAAATCATTCAAATAGCAACTATTCAAACAATCTCCCCCTTTTTGATGATGGCAAAAAAATTATTATTTGTAAGGTTTCAAGTTAAAACAGATCTCTTATCTCCTAAACTCCCCCTGAATTTATGAGTACATTAAAATAAGGAGGCATTAAAGAACAATATTTTTGTTTTTCAAAAATTTTTAACACAAACAAATAAAAAACTTGCAAATAGAACAATTTAAAAATAGAAAACACAAACCACAAAAATAACAAAAACACAAACATAATAATTTCTCCCCCTTTTTGACAGCAACAAAAAGTGAAGAAGAAAAAAAAACAAGAAATGTAAATAATAATATGAAATTCATTTTTAAAATTTAATCTAAATTGTGATTTGACATAGGGTATGCAATTTTAAACTAAAGATATTAGGTGAATCATAGAAATTCATAAAATTTAAGATATGATATAACATTGTAAGTAAGAAGAATTTATCAAAGACATGATTCAATTTAGACATTTGACTATTGAAGATCATTACAAGAGAGATGGAAAAAAAATTCTATATTTCAAAGTTCAATATAATATAAATGAACATAAGATCAATTTGAATTAAGAGATTGAATGAATTTGGAAAGAAGAGAATTACCTCATGTGGCGCTTTGCGCATCTTTTCAAAGTTTTGGAGCACATTTTTGTGTATTTTTTCTTTTGTTGGGCTTATTTTGTGCCTCTTTTTCACTTTGCAAATTTTTTGCGAATTCCTTTTGATTTTTGTACATTTGTACAATTTTCAAGAGTAATTTGACCAATTCTTTCCAAAATCTATAATCTAAAATTTCAAATATTTCTAGGTGCATAAATATCATTTGAGCATAGAAATACAAAATAAGAAAACATCAAAATTGCAATAATAATATTAACTTTTATGTAGTCTAAATGAATAGATATGAATTTAAAAGTTCTAATTACAACAAGTTATAAACAAATTATAAATTTAGAAAGTCTAGATTTTCTAATATAGATAATCTCAAATTACAATCGAATTTAAGCACTATGTAGATTAAATAATACTAATGAAATTCACAAACATTAACTACATTTCAAAACAAATCTAATAGAAACAAACTTTCATTAAAATTAAAGGAACGGATTACACATAAAAAAAATACATTGAACTTAGAAACATAAAAACAAACACAATAACACAGATAAGATAAAAACAAAACAAACAAAACAAAACAAAAAAAATACAACAGACACAAAAAAAATTCTACTGTTCTGGAGGAGGTGGAGGAATGCCGCCAAAGAGATTGAAGTAGGAGGCCATCAACATGACATTGGTATTAATTTCATGAACTTCATCTTTGATGTTACCAATGTCTTGTTGCTGCTGCGTAAGTTGAGCATTAAATTGATCAAATCTTTGATCAATGTGAGTCTCTAGTCTATCAAATCTCTCAATCAGATTCTGGTAATCTGATTGAGAAGCAGAAGCTTGCACTCCTTCTTCTTCTTCTTCTTCTGAAGAACTGGCATGTGCTTTTTCTTTTTCTTTTTCCTCCTTGAAGAGCAATCTGAATGATGCATCGTTATAGTAAACTGGCTCTTCATATTCTTCATCAGGATGCACTATATTGTACTTCTTTTCCAAAATATAAGTAATTAAGTGCCCTAATGAAATGTTCTTCTTCCTCTTCTGATCAGCATGTCCTATTTCTGAAAGCCCATAGATATGATCTATGATGAGTTGGGCTTCATCAATAGGAGGTCTTTGCATGATTAAAAAGGTTAAAACAGAAAGGAGAGGAGTAATGTTAATCCTATCACCAGCTTTAGGAATAATTGAGGATCTAAGGATATGCTGGATGATTCGGGCATCTTGGGTCATACCGGAGACTCTAACAATATGATAGGTTATGCCTATCTCTCTAATCACCCTATTGATTTCAAACCATTTGAAGGAGGTTTCTGACATTAGGGTGTGGGCTCTATTTCCTTCAGTCCTTAAGTTTAAAAATGCACCAAGGTCGTGCTTGGTGATCTCAACTTTTTGTTTTAAAACAAAAGAACTAATGATAGAGTGATCAGAATTGAAACTCATGTTGGCTAGAAAGTAGTGGTAGGTTTATTTATTGTAGAAGTGGACGAGAGAAAGAATGAACTGAAATTAGGTTGAGGCGAAGAGGTGCAATACCCAAAATTTCAACTCTGTTTGGATAAGAATGCGAGACGGAGTGATTTTTGCAGATGCAAAACGAGGAAAAGATTCCTCATTTGCCTTGGAAAGAAAGTTGTCTGGTGCATTCCTATTTGGTTTCCTCACCAAAACCTTTTGTCTTTTGCTAGAGGAGGCCATTGTTGATTTGATGTAGAAAGGGATTGAAAAAGAAGTTTGAAAGTGTGATTGTCAAGTTTGAAAGCCTTCATATTTAAAGAAAAATGATATGTTCGTCCTGGACGAACATATTCGTCCTGGACGAAAAATTATCGTTCGTCTGGACGAAGTGATTTCGTACAGACGATCCAATTCGTCCAAAATGTAACGGCTTTTCGTATTCAACACAACTTACGATGCGTCCCTTCGTACGGGCTTTTTGACTTGACCGATCGTACAGACGAAAAAATTTCGTACAGACGATCGAAAAGTGTTTCGTTTTAATGACTCTTGAAAACCGTCCCCTACAATGAACCGACACATGTTTGTACAGACGAAAAAATTTCGTACAGACGAAGTTCGTATTAAAAACTGTCTTATCCACTCAACCGCTGCATTCAATCGTCCCGACGTTTGAGAGAGAAAAAATTCATCCTGGACGATTACATATCGTACAGACGATCTAATTAAAAACTGCTCTCAAAATGGTTTAAATTCGCGCAAACTGTTCCTTCACATATCGTCCCGTACGAAAATAATTTCGTCTTGGACGATGTCCTTCAAAAAAAAATTTAATTTTGAATTTTTTAAATTAACAAAAACATTCAAAAAACACAGAAAACATAAAACAAAATCATAAATCCAAAAACAATTCATTCAAAAAACACACAAAATTCACAAAATCACAAAAACAAAACAAAACACAACAAGTATCAATGTTGCAAAGACATTTTGGTTAAGCATTCAAATCAATAACACCAAGCCTTGTTCTTAAAGTACTGAAGGTATCAAAGGCTAAAGGTTTTGTAAAAATGTCTGCAAGTTGATTTTCAGTTGAAACATGTATGAGTTCAATTTCTCCTTTGGATACATGATCCCTTATGAAATGATGCCTTATATCAATGTGTTTGGTTCTAGAATGTTGAATAGGATTTTTGGAAATGCAAATAGCACTAGTATTGTCACAATAAATTGGAATAGTGCCTATAGTTAATCCTAAGTCAATCAACTGTTGTTTTAACCAAAGTACTTGTGCCACACAACTTCCTAATGCAATGTATTCTGCTTCTGCAGTAGATAGTGCCACTGAATTTTGTTTTCTACTAGACCATGAAACTAATGAATTTCCAATGAATTGACATGTTCCAGAAGTGCTTTTCCTATCCACTCTACAGCCTGCAAAGTCAGAATCTGAGTAACCAATAATTTCGAATGAAGAGCTAAACTTAGGATACCAAATTCCTAAGTTTTGAGTTCATAGTAGATATCTTAAAATCCTTTTTACTGCTGTCAAATGTGATTCTTTTGGATCTGATTGAAATCTAGCATATAAGCAAACACTAAACATAATATCTGGTTGGCTAGCAGTCAAGTAAAGTAAAGATCCAATTATCCCTCTAAATTTCTTTTGATCAACAGATTTTCCCTTAAGGTCTTTATCCAACTGAACTGAAGAACTCATTGGTGTACTAACAGGTTTAGCATTGTCCATTTCATATTTTTTGAGGATGTCCTTAATATATTTGGTTTGACTAAGAAAAGTACCTTCCTCAAGTTGCTTAATGCTAAATCTTAGAAAGTAATTTAAATCTCCCATTAGACTCATTTCAAATTCACTACTCATTGTTTTAGAAAAATCATCACAAAGATGTTTATTTGAAGATCCAAAGATGATGTCATCCACATAAATTTGAACAATAAGTATATCCTTTCCAATTTTCTTTAAAAAGAGAGTTGTATCCACACTTCCTTTTTCAAAAGATCTTTCAAGTAGGAAGGTGCTTAACCTCTCATACCAAGCCCTTGGTGCCTGTTTCAATCCATATAATGCCTTTTTTAATTTGAAAACATGATTTGGAAATTTAGAATTTTCAAAACCTGGAGGTTGTTCTACAAAAACATCTTCCTCAATTACCCCATTTAAAAAGGCACTTTTGACATCCATTTGAAATAATTTAAAACCTTTAAAACAGGCAAAGGCTAGTAAAACCCTAATTGCTTCAAGTCTAGCTACAGGGGCAAAAGTTTCCTCAAAATCAATTCCTTCAATTTGATTATACCCCTTAGCTACTAATCTAGCCTTATTTCTAATGACTACTCCTGAGTCATTCATTTTATTTTTGAACACCCACTTGGTTCCAACAACACTTTGATCTTTTGGCCTTGTAGTTAGTTCCCAAACTTTATTTCTTACAAATTGATTTAACTCTTCTTGCATGGCCAATATCCAAAATTCATCTGAAAGTGCTTGATCAATGTTAGTGGGTTCAATAGTTGAAATAAAGGCTGAATGATTGACTTCCTTGTTTAATCCACGCCTAGTTCTAACACCCTCACTTGGTTCACCTATAATCAATTCCTTTGGATGGTTTTTAGAAAATCTCAAATCTCTAGGCAAAGGGTCTTCTCTTTCTAAATTTTCTTCCACATTTTCTTCCAAATTTAATCTATCAATCTTTTGGGAGTTTTCTTCAATTTCTTCTTCAACAACTTTTGGCTCTTCCATGTTTCCATTTTCATCAAAAACAACATGTGTGATTTCTTCAATGACTAAAGTTCTTTTGTTGAATACTCTATAAGATTTTCCAACACTTGAATATCCAACAAAAATTCCTTCATCTGATTTTGGATCAAATTTTCCTAAGGCAGATTTTCCATTATTATGTATGAACACCTTGCAACCAAATACATGCAAATGAGACAAATTTGGTGTTCTACCTTTTAGCAACTCATAGGGTGTTTTATTCAAATTAGATCTCACATTCACCCTATTCAGAACATAGCATGCAGTGCTAACCGCCTCAGCCCAAAAATATCTAGGAAGTGAGTATTCTGCTAACATTGCTCGGGCGGCTTCTATTAATGTTCTGTTCTTTCTTTCAACTACTCCATTTTGTTGAGGAGTTCTAGGTGCAGAAAAATTGTGATCAATCTCCTTTTCTTTACAGAAATCTTCAAATCTTTCATTTTCAAATTCTCCTCCATGATCACTTTGTATAGAAATTATTTCACATCCTAGTTTTCTTTGTATCCAAGTTGAAAAATTTCTGAATTCCTCAAATGATTCACTCTTATGAAAAAGAAATTTAACCCAGGTGAATCTTTAAAAATCATCTACTATAACAAATCCATATACCTTTCCTCCTAGACTTACCGTGCTTACAGGTCCAAAAAGATCCATGTGAAGAATTTCTAATGGTTTACTGGTCCTTAAATCTTTATTGGACTTAAAAGAGGACTTCACTTGTTTTCCTAGTTGACATGCATCACACAGATGGTCCTTAGTAAAGTCTAGTTTAGGTATTCCTCTCACCAAATTCTTTTGGGTAATTTTTCTAAGATTTTTCATACTAGAATGACAAAGTCTCCTATGCCAAAGCCATGATTCATCAGAAACAGTTTTCAAACAAAAAGCAGTAGGAGATTGAATACAATTTAAATCTAGCATGTAGACATTGTTCACCCTTTTTCCATTTAAAACAATTTTCCCATTTAGGCTAATTATGCAGCTAGTAGGTAAAAATTTTACATTATAGCCCTTATCACATAGCTGACTTATGCTAAGCAAATTATATTTTAAGCCTTCAACTAATAAAACATTATCTATGAAAAAGTTTTTCAAATTTCCAATCATACCTGATCCAACCACTTTCTTTGTGGTATTATCTCCAAGTGTAACCTTGCCTCCACTCCTGGCTTCCAGCGTTATGAATTGAGCAGTATCTCCAGTCATGTGCTTAGAACATCCGCTGTCCAGGTACCATATACTCTCACGAGGTCTTGTGTGAGAGTATTCCTGCAAATTCTCAAATGTTAGACCTGGGAACCCAAACTAGTTTGGGTTCACCTTTATGAAATTTATAATCAGATGCATGTGTGATATGTCTAGGTTTATGCATCTTAGTTCTCCACACCAAATTAGGTTTCATCTTTAAAGTGCAGGTGTGAGATATATGTCCCAAAAATCCACAATTGTTACATTTAACATTAGGAAAAATATTCCTATGTTTTCTTTCATATGATTGTCTTCTAAGGAATTTCATGAATTTAGGATAATATTTAGGATTTGTAAAATCTTCAAGTTTAGGGGGGTTCCTATTATCCTCGAGAGCTCTTATAGTAAGTTTGTAAAATGAATTCATATCCTCCAAGATTCGATTTGTATAATTGATTCTATATGTCTTGCTCTCAGATTCATCCTTAAATTTCTTAAATTCTTTTTCAAGTTCAGCATAGGATGATTTTAAATTCTCAAAATTTTTATTCAAGTCATCATATTCATCAAGTAGTTTCATGTGGTTGCTATCAATTAAAGCATGATCTTTCCTAAGGATTTCGTGTTCCTTATTAAGCTCTTCCAATTCTATAACTAAACTAGCATGCATCTTTTTCGTTTTCCTATATGCATCATGCATGTGTTCAGAAACTTCAAACAATTCATTATAAGTTAAATCACATACCTCTTCTTGATCTGATTGTTCAGATTTATCTGCCATCAAGCAAAGGTTGGTGACTTCTTCTTCTTTTTCAGTCTCAGATGAGTCTGAAGCTGAGTCCGCCCAAAAAGCCTTTTGAAACTTCTTCTTGCCCTTCTTTACCATTGGTTTCTCCTCTACCTTCTCCTTGCTAGGAGTGGCTTTGAGTTTTGGACAATCAGTCTTTATATGACCTGGTTTCCTGCATTCATAATAAATCACTTCATTAGAAACCTTGCCATTTCTGTTATACTTACCTCTATTCCATTGCTAGCGTCTCTTCTGCTTCCTCTTTAAAAAGCTTCTAAATTGTCTAGTCATCAGTGCAATATCGTCTTCATCCTCAGGTTGTGAGTGTTCACTTTCTGACTCTTCCACATTTAGTGCAATATTCTTGTCCTTTCTTGGTTCACCTGCATCAATCTTTCTTTGACTTACTTCTTGCTCGTAAGCAATGAGTGAACCAAGAAGATTGTCAATTGAATAAATGTTCAGATCTTTAGACTCTGTAATTGCAGTAATTTTAGCATCATATGCAGTAGGTAAACAACGAAGAATCTTATTAACCATTTCAGCATTTGTTAATTCCCTACCAAGTGCATGCAAAGAGGTGACAATTTGAGTGAATCTTGTGTACATGTCAGATATAGATTCATTAGGTTTCATGCGAAATAATTTGTAGTCATGTAATAAGATATTGAGTCTTGATTGCTTAACCTCATTTGTCCCTTCATAAGTAATACAAAGTCTATCCCATATGTCTTTTCCGCTTTTACAAGTGGAAACTCGCATGTAGTCTTCAGATTTTAAAGCACAAAAGAAACTATTTAAACATTTCGCATTTAATTGTGCTAAGTTACGTTCTTCTATAGTCCAATCTGCATAGGGTGTATCTACCCTAATTCCATCAACTAATCTAGTTGGTTTTGTGTAACCTTCCTGGACTAGCATCCACATGCGATAATCAAGTGACTGTAAGAAAGTAGACATGCGTGTTTTCCAAAAATCAAAAGGAATATTGTCAAACAGTGGAGGTCTAGTGATAGAGTAACCCTCAGGTGTGTTTCGGTTTCCAAATGTAGCCATCTACGTTAATCAAAAAGTAGTTCAAACTTATGATTTTGAAACAAAGCTCTGATACCACTTGTTGAATCCAGTAATTAGGTTGTTAAGCCTAAGTAAATGTCCCACGGCTACCAAGAGGGGGGTGAATTGGTAGTTTTAAAAATTTTAAACCCTCTTAATGATAAAGTTAAACCGAAATAAAATTTTCTTTTAAAGTTTGTAGAAAAATGTTTTTCAACCACAGAGTTGTTAAAACTGAAATTTAAAGTGCGGAAACGTAAAAGAAATAAAGTAAATGACACCAGATTTATAGTGGTTCGGTCTATAACCAGACCTACATCCACTCCTCAGAGGCACCCTCTGAGTATTGCACTAATACCACAAAGTGAATCTATTTTAGCACCCACAGCAAGGCGGAGAAGCCAGAACAAAACACTCTTTTCACCACTACCCAGTGCGGCAGAGAACCGTTGTCCTTTTACACAATCCACAGTGCTGGCAGAGAACCATCGTCCTTTTACACTCTCCTAGTGTGGGTAGAGAACCCTACGGCTGTTCACACTCTCCAAGTGTAGGCAGAGTACCTTCGTCCTTTTACACTCTCCTAGTGTGGGCAGAGAACCCTTCGTCTGTTCACACTTTCCAAGTGTCGGCAGAGAACCGGATCTCCTTGACTGATCTTCTCACAAGAATCTAGAAGGAAGAAAGAAAAGAGTGAAGAAATCCAATTTCACAAGTAGAGACTCTTACCTTAGTAATCCAAATGAAGCCTTCTCGCTCCAGTGGTAGGAATCCTCCTTTGAATGCTCTCTTCCACTCTCTCCTTGGCTATTCTCTCAAGAGGCACGAAGATCAAATGACAAAAAGATTGGGTGGCAGTCTAATTTGGACATTTTATAGAAAAGATAAGAAAAACCGCTCAAAAACTGCAAATTTCCAATTATGTATGCAGTGGATCGTCCTGTACGATCCTGGATCGTCCTGGACGATTTTACTTAAACGATCTGAAACGACCCAATTTGTATATGTATACGAAATGACTTCGTACAGCTGATCGTCCTGTACGAACTAGGTTCGTTCAGTACGAACGGTTATTACCAGGTCGGTTCTAGAAACTGCAGAAAACTGTTCTAAGTCGGTTCATCGTTTGGACGAAATTTTTCCAGAGAGCCGATCGTCTTGGATGATTATTTATTTCGTCTGGACGAAAATTTTCCAGAGCACCCATCGCCGCGGACGATAATTTGTTTTCGTCTGGACGAAAATTTTCCAGAGAGGTGATCGTCCGGTACGATATTTATTTTCGTCTGGACAAAAATTTTCCAGAGGACTGGTCGCCTCGTACGATGATAAATTTCGTCTGAACAAAAATTTTACAGAGAACCCATCGTCCGGGACGATAATAAAATTCGTCCTGGACGAATAGGACTTAGAAAAAAAATTTTTCAAGCAAGTTCCTATTCGTTCCAAGTGCTCTATAGGAGATAACTGACAGATCGTCCAGTACGATAAATATCGTCCTGTACGATCAGTATAGAATTTCAAGATCTCCTTATTTGTGTGTGTGAGATTTTATTCACTCAATTACAATCACTCCCTTTCAAAATTAATTCAAAGAAAAGGCAAACTTCAAATAAACAAAATATCTCATGTTGAATTTGATTTGAAGTTTTCGTAGTCTGGAGTCTGATTTTCCTGAAATGTTAGTACACACAAGAGCAAATACAAATCTTCTAAAATTGTTAGGAGATAACTATACATCTGAACAATAATGTTTGGAATCATCAAAACTACATAAGTTGCACAAATATAAATCATTCAAATAGCAACTATTCAAACAGTTTAGTGTTTTTCTATTCTTTTATTACTTTAGATTTCTTTTGGATGTTTAAGTGTTTTTGTTCTGTGTTTGAAATGTTCGTTAGCCTATATGAAAAAACCCTTAAATTTTTGATCTTACAAGTGCTATACTTTGAACTGCAACATAAAATTGAATTCATTAGAAAATCTAATTTTTTTAAATTTAAGTTGTGTTTATAACTTGATATTATTAAGATTGTCAATTTCATGTCTCTTATTTAGACTACATTAATTTTAATATTATTATTACAATTGTGATGTTTTCTTATTTTATATTTCACTTATCAATTAATATTTATGCACTTAGAAAGATTTGAAGTTTTAGATTATTGATTTTGGAAAGAATACAATTACTCTTGAAAATTGTACAAATGTACAAAAATCAAAAGAAATGCGCAAAGATTTGTAATGTGAAAAATAGGCACAAAATAAGCCCAACAAGTGAAAAGATGCACAAAAATGTGCCACAAAATTGAAAAAGATGCGCAAAGCGCCACATGTGGTAGTTATTTCTTTCCTTAATTTTTTAATCTCTTAATTCAAAATTGATCTTATGTACATTTATATTACATATTGAAATATGAAATATAAAATTTTTATATCATCATATTTAAAATGATTTTCTCTATCTTAAATGTCTAAATATACTCATGTGTTGATTAATTCTTTTTAGTTTCTATGTTATATCTCTTCTTAAATTCTATGAATTTTATGATTTGGCTAATATTTTAATTTTATTTGCATACCTTATGTCAATCACTTTAAAGGTTAATTTTTTAAATGATTTTCATATGTCTACTTACATTTCTAGTCTTTTTCTTCTTCACTTTTTGATGTTGTCAAAAAGGGGGAGAAATTGTTTGTTCTGTCTTGTGTATTCGTATCGTTGTGTATTTGTTTGGTTTAGTGTATTTGTTTTTGTTTTATTTTGTTTTGTATTTCTAAAAATTTTGGAAACAAAAATAATTTTAATGCCTCCTTATTTTCATATGTTCATTAATTCAGGGGGAGTTTAGGAGATTCTTAGAATTTAAAATTATACAAACAATAATTGTTTTGCCATCATCAAAAAGGGGGAGATTGTTAGGAAAATTGCTATTTGCATGTTTTACATTATTGCAACTTGTATAATTTTGATGATTCCAAATATTATTGTTTTATGTGTTGTTATCTCCTAACATTTTTTGGAAGATTTGTTTTTGCTCTTGTGTGTATTAATATTTCAGGAAAATCGAACCCCAGACTACGAAGACTTCAAATCAGATTCAGCATGAGATACTTTGTGAATTTGAAGCTTGTACTTTTTATTTGAATTAAATTTGAGAGGGAGTGATTGTAATTGAGTGAATAAATTTACACACACTTAAAGGAGATCTTGAAAAAGTTTTTTTACTTATCGTACGGGACGAACATTGTTCGTACGGGACGATCAGATCAGTTATCTCATTGTAAGAGTAATGGAACGGACAGGAACTGAACTGGAAAATTTTTCTAAGGAATGATCGTCCAGACGAAATCATTTTTCGTCCCAGGACGAGTTTCTCACTGTAAAAATTTCGTCCAGACGAAGTCCAGTTCGTCCAGGACGATGGGAACCGACTATGGCAGTTTCTGTCAATGTTCTGCAGTTTTCAGAACCAACTTTTGATATAACTGTTCGTACCGGACAAAATTATTCGTCCTGGGACAAACCAATTTCGTCCAGGACGAAATTGGTTCGTACAGATGAACAAATGGTTCGTACGGGACGATCCAGTGCGCAGAAAAACATATTTTTAGCAATTTTTTGGATGATTTTTCATGTCCTTTCTATATAAGGAGTCCTAGAAACTATTACAAATACCTTTGGAGTTATTTTCTCTTGAGAGGGATCATTGAGAGGGAGAAGATCCTTGGAGGGGATTTCAAGGGAGTGTGAAGGGGATATTCACACGGTTGCTCCGGCGAAGGCTCTCAAGTGAAGTTCAACAATATTGGTCTGGTTCTCTGCCGACACTTGGAGAGTGTAAAAGGACGACAAAGTGTATTTTTGACAACCATTGTGTCTTCGTTCTTTTGGAGAAAACTAGAACAGAGAACTTGAAAGGGAGAGAGAAAAGGGTGGAGTTTGAGAGGGAGAAGATCCTTGGAGGGGATTTCAAGGGAGTGTGGAGGGGATATTCACACGGTTGCTCCGACAAACTTGCACTTCAGTACCATCGGATTCAAGGGTCGTCTTGAGGGAAGTTTTGGCAAGAAGAAGATCTCTTTGGTGTCAAAGAACCCGGCTACTCCGCCGCACCGGGGAAGGTGAAAGTGATTTTGTACAGGCTTCTCCGCCTTGCTGTGGGGGCAAAAGGAGAGTCACTTTATGGTATTAGTGCAATACTCGGAGGGTGCCTCTAAGGAGTGGACGTAGGTCAAAGTTTGACCGAACCACTATAAATCTGGTGTGTTCTTTCTTATTTTTCTTCCGCATTTAATTTCATTGCAAGTTATTTACTCTGGTTGAAAAGTTTATTTTTAAACTTTAAATTTAACTTGCATTAATAATTAAAAAGGTTTTCTAAAAATCCAAGAGTAGAAGTATAAAGTTTTAAATTACCAATTCACCCCCCTTCTTGGTTAGCCTTGGGATATTAACTTAGGTTTAACAACCTATTTACTAGACCCATCAATTCATTAGTTCGTTGACGTGCTCCTTGTCTGCTCCTTCTCTTTCTCTACTTGGCATTTATGTGTCCTTCGTGAGCTAGACGAAGCTACGAGCCTCTGGCAAAGCTTTTCTCAGCACATGCATTGTTCCTCACTTCCGCTCTTGCAATCCTTCCTCCCCGCCCGATGCATGACCCCTAATTGGAAACACCTCATTTTTTTATTTTTTAAATGATTCACGGAAGATTGAAGGCATATTAATTTGGTGATTTGATTTTTTTAGTAGTAGATAATCTGGTTTAATTTGATTTGAATAAGAGGACAAAAATTTGCATATATCTTTGGTATTGCATATAAGGAAGAAATAGAACTGGAGATGTTATGCATTCCTCAACACCATGCATAATAGATGCACAATAATAGGTATGCATTCATCATGTGCATGAACTAGGAGACCCGGTATGGCCGGACCACCTTATGCGGGAACATGTAGCTGCAAGGTGTGTAGTTTGGTGGTGCTGTTGGTGTTACAGTTACTCTCCATCTGGTTAAGTTATTTGTAAAATATTTGTTTATATTTTATACACTTAATTAATACCATATTATTTTTTATATGTTGATTGTTTATGTTTTATAGGGTTAATTGATGCCCACCTAGTATAAAACTATGCTATTAGAAGAAATGCAAAGGGATTATTTGGAAACATTTAGGTGCTTTGATATGAAAATTGAATTTAGAGTGAATGTAATAAGTTTCAATGAAATCTATAAGAGTCATAGGATGTTAAATGGCTGCGGAGGTAAAGCTAATTTTCATTGATTTTTAATAATATTATTGTTTATTACATCATCTGATTTCGATTCGTTGTCTGGTCTGATTTTCACAACCTTGGATAAGAGTTCCTAGTTCATAGTCAATTTTATGTTTTAACTTTTTGTCTTTGTTAATGAATCTATATGATCCTAACTTCAAATTTTTTGTAATATGTGCCATGTTTTTGCATATCATTAATTAGATATTTGACAAAAAATTAGTGCGCCAAAGAATATATAGATAAAGCTAGTTGATGATGTTCTTCACTTGATTGTTGCAAATTTAAATTGTAATGCAATTGAATAAAAATAGTTTTTTACTCACTTTTTTATGAGATTTTAAAAGGAAAAGTAAAATTTATTGCAATCTTGAAATTTATAATGCTTCACATCTTATGCTCATTCTCAATTAAATCTATATTAACTAAAATAAAAGGCTATGCTCTAGCTAGGGGAGAAATAAAAATAACTTTTATCTTTATAATATAAATAAGTAATTAATAATGAAGATGAATTTTTATGATTTTAAGATTATAAGAAAGTCAACATAACTTCAAATCATGGAAAATAATTATTAATATATATAAACTGAAGAATTAATTAATTGACGTAGCTTCTTGTTATATTTGAGATGTACTTCTACATCTTTATAACTAGATAGAGGTGCATTTGACTGCGTAAAATTGATTATATGATTTATTTTAAATTAAAAATAATTTAGTAAGTACTGCAAAAGAGAAGACAGACAAAGAAGCTTAGCCTTGCATGTGTAGTGGAGGAAATATATTTGTGACACAAATTGGGTATAAACTTTTATCACTTCATTGGCATAGGTGATGACTTTTTAAAGTAGTTGTTACCTTTGGAATTTTTACACTAATATCCATTTAGGTATGGAATCTTTTAATTTGATAGGTTACAGTTGAAATTTCAAAGAAGAATTGTTAGAGTTGTAATTCTTCTCGTAACTTTTGTGCTATAACTAATATCAATTTATTTCCCTCATGATTTTTATTTTCATTTCATCGAAGTGATTCTATCAACCAGACAAAGTCTGTGTTGCATTGTCTGGTATTTGCAATTATATATAAATAGATAAACTAAAGTTTTAATTTTTGTTATAATTAATGAGGGTGAATCATGATTCTTTGTGTTCTTAATTGTAGCATTTCAACATGTACGACATTTCCATTGCATCTTTTTCTTGAGCATTTTGGAGTGTTTTGTTTCAACCTAATTGCTTAGAAGTAGTTGGAATTGAATTCTGAAAGTTTTTTTTTAATTAGTTTTTGAGGGATATTTGTTTGTTTTGCATGAATTCATTTCCTGTAAACTCAAAACTTGTGTTTGACATAGCTCATCTTGGCCTGTTGGTTGAGAGGTTATGCTTCCAACTAAGAGGTCTTGGGTTTGAGTCTTTGTGTATGCGTTGTGTGTGTGAGTTTTTCTTAAATGGCCTAAATGTCCCAAAAAAAAAAAACTTGTGTTTGTTTTTTCAGTGTTATTTTTACACTTCTTTCAATTAACTTCACACACACACACACACACACACACACACATATATATATATATATATATATATATATATATATATATATATATATATATATATATATATATATATATATATATATATATATATATATGAATTTAAAATTATGGTAAATTAACTCCAAGACATATTAAACATGTAGTTTAGACACATCAAAATTTATATGATGTTACTTTAGTCAAGTATACATTTAGAACGACATATTCAACCAAATTTTAAGAGAGATGTATGAAGAGATTATATTTTATAAAGTATTAGAGATAAAGATAATACTTTATTAATGATGATCCTTGTTATGATAAGTATTTTAATATTTTTTGAATTGAAATAGGAAGTAATTTTTTATGTGGGCTGAAGACCCCTCTTTCTAGAGAAAGGTTAAATTCTCCTTTTTTTTTTTTGTTGCTATATTGCACCAATGCTATAATACGTAGAAAACAAGCCATCTTATATATATATATATTGGAAGATAATACATGAAGATGTAGCTTAGGTGAATATTTATAGGACAAAATAATATACGCTTTGAAACTCTCATTTTACCTTACAAGTAGAAGAAACAGAGAAAGGAAATACTGGAGAACCAAGAACAAGAAGAGAATATGTAACAGAAGAAATGAAGTAATTCATATATGTCCCATACATTGAGATTACAGCTTATTATATAGAGAAGAGAAACTCTAAGAGCCAATGAGCTCTTGCCACATCAGCAATAAAAACTAATGTAAATATTCATTTATTTCTGTTTACACTTTAACATTCCCCCACAAGCTAATGGGTTGGCGGAGACCGGTAGCTTGTTTATCAATTTGATGAATCTTGGTGTGGATAGAGCCTTAGTGAAGATGTCCGCCGTTTGATCAATGGTACTGATTGGAAGAAGATGAACATTGTTTTGTTGAAGATGTTCCCGGATGTATTTCTGATCGATTTCGATGTGTTTTTTTCTGGCATGGAATACAGGATTGTTCGCCAGAGCAATTGCCGATGTGTTGTCACAGAAGATCTACGTGGGTTCATCTTGAGCAATACCGAATTCAGATAGAAGTCTTCTTAGCCAAATAATGTCCGTCGTAAGCGCGGCAAGCGCTCGGTACTCCTATTCTGTGGAGGAACGAGCAACCGTGTGTTGCTTCTTGACCGTCCATGAGATGATTGTGTCGCCAAGATAGGAGCAGTAGCCGGACATCGATCTTATTGAATCTGGATCTCCAGCCCAATCGGTGTCTGAAAAGGATTTAAGATGGAGATTAGTTTTTGTATTCGGAATCCCAAAATTAAGCGTACCTTTGATATAACGAAGTAGGCGTTTGAGCATGAAGAAATGTTGCAGTTGTGGGTCATGCATATGTTGAGACAACTGGTTAACGCTGTACGCAATGTCGAGGCGAGTAAGTGTTAAATATTACAATGACCCTATGGATCGCTGGTACAGCTGAGGAACAAGATGCTGTTGATCCGTAGGATATGAGCTCGGAAATTTCGTGCAGGTTGGATTGGCTAACGGTTTGCAGTCCAAAAGATTCATTTGCTGAAGAATGGAGGTTGCATATTGACGGTGGGATAAAAAATACATGTCTGTCATTTTGGTTATTTTGATCCCAAGGAAATCGTGAACTGGTCATAGATGCTTCATTGAGAATCTGGTACCGAGTTGGTTGATAACTGAGGAAATGGCAGCCGGATTATTTCCTATAATTAAAATATCGTCAACATAAACTAGTAAGAAAATGGTAGTGTGTTGATTGCGAAGAGTAAGAAGTCAGGGATTCGATTTACTGTGGGTGAAGCCAATGGAGATCAGAAATGAAGTGAACGTGTTATACCATTGGCGATGTGCTTATTTGAGGCCGTAAATGGCCTTGTGAAGACGACATACGTGATTAGGAACCTTGGAGTCTTCAAAACCGCGAGGCTGCCTCATAAAGATAGCTTCAGATAATGTGTCGTGAAGAAATGCATTGGCGACGTCAAGCTGATCAACCTGCCAGTTGTTGTATAGAGCCACCGCTAGTAGAATGTGTATAGTCGGTAGTTTGGCCACTAGACTAAACGTTTCGTTGTAGTCCAAGCCAAATTCTTGATGATTTCCAAGAGCCACCAGACGCGCTTTGTATTTCTCTATGGATCCGTCCGCACGTAGTTTTGTTTTGTAAGTCCACTTGTAGCCAACGATGGAGTAGTCTGGCTTTGGTTCAACAAGGCTCCAAGTACCCTATCACTGCAGAGCTAAGAATTCTTAAGCCATTGCATCCCGCCATGCTGGTAATTTAATTGCTTGAGCATAATTCGTCGGTGTGTCTGTTTCTTGAACATTTGAAGTAGTGTGAAGCAGGTTTAGGCGAACTCGGGGCTTCAGATGGTCTGTTTTCTTCCTCGTGATCATAGGGTGAGTTGGTTGTTTCGGAGCTTCAGGAGCTGGAGGTAGGTCAGATGACGGTGCCCGTATAGGGGATATGGGAAATTCATGTGACAAGAGTCCTTGATACAATTGTGAGTATCTTGTTTGTACTGACTTGCTTGAGAAGCAGAAAGAGGAAATAACATATTCATATGTATAGTGGAATGTAATGAACTCTATTCTACATGGGTAGATTTATCTTTGTGAAATGGAAATAGCGTTTCATCAAAGGAAATGTGCCGAGAGAACAGAATTTTGTTGCTGGAGATGTCCAAACATTTATAACCTTTATAAACATCGGTGTGAACAAGAAGCACGCACAGAGGTGCTTTTGGTTGGAGTTTATGATGGTTACGGTTTGGAGATAACGAAAAACATGCACACCCAAAAGTTCTTAGGTGTAAGTAGTTTGGTTTGAGCTTAAAGAATAATTCAAAAGGAGTTATGTTAGCTGTGTTAAGAGATGGTAACGGGTTGACGAGATATGTGGCCGTGAGAATAGCATCAGGCCAATGTTTGTATGGGACCGAAGTAGTGTGCATCAACGCCCTTATCGTTTCAATCAAATGCCTATGCTTGCGTTTAGCCACCTCATTCTACTCTGGGGTGTATGGACAAGAAAGTTGATGAGCTATACCGTGCTTTGCCAAGAGCTGATTGAAGTTATTGTTCACGAACTCGGTTCCTCCATTTGACCTAAAAGTTCTAATAATATGCAAAGTATTCTTTTCGATTTTAGTTTTAAAATTAACAAAAAGGTCAAACACTTCAGATTTTTCTTTCATTGGAAAGATCCAAGAGAATCTTGAAAAATCATCAACGAACAGCACGTAGTAGCGATACCCTTGATTGGAAACGACCGGAGCCAGCCCCCAAACATCAGAGTGCACAAGGGACAGTGGAGAACTGCTACAATTATTAGATTTTGCAAACACAATTTTAGGGCATTTTGATTGTTTACATGGTAAGCAAGATACATGATCAGTGTTTATTTTAAGCAAAGGATTACACTGAGAAATGTATAGCATCACCCGCAAATGGGGATGTCCTAATCAATTGTGCCACTTGGTCGAGCTTTCAGAAACAACAACCATTCCCGCACTGGAAGCAGAGGACTTTGGGTACCTGATTGGGTATAGACCACTTTCACAAGGGCCTTGAAGCAGCACCTGTTGCATCCTCATATCCTTAATCAACAAACCAGACGGATTAAAGATAATAGAAATGTCATTTTCTTGAGTTAGTTTTGAGATAGAAAGTAAGTTATAATGTAAAAACGGTGTGTGGAGAATTTGAGATAAAGATAGCTTACGGTTGGGAGACGGTAACAGACCATTGCCGATGTTGGCAATGTTAATCGATCTCCCGTCACCTACAGTAACAGTTTCGGAGCCTTGATAAGGTGTTGCGATAGACATGTTGTCTAGTGAGTTGGTGAGATGGTTGGTGGCGCCAGAGTCAAGAAACCAATCCGAGTAGGAGTTTTCGGTATTTGTCGCAAGAGCCCTAGGTTGCGATGGTTGTTGCCTTGGAACGTAGTCAGGTTCGCTCGGTGCCAGCAGCTTGATGCTAGATGACCCCTCTTGTCACAGATTTGACATATCGCCTAAGAGGTGGATGACGAGCGGGACGTCGTGTTCTTAGACGATGAAAATATGCCCCGAGAGTGGCAACCTCTGCAGCGAGTAGTAAACAATGCCGTGTTAGGATCTGGCAGAGAGGAAGCACGAGCATTGTCAGAGGCGATGTTAACTTCTTTCCTAAGAAGAAGAGGATACAACTGATCCAGAGAGCGGTGTTAACATTGTACGGATTGCTGTTTTGAATGATTGGTAAGCCGATGGTAGACCATTAAGGATGTAGAGAATAACATCTTCATGATCCACCGTCGCTCCTGATGCAAAAATTTAATCGACAATTGTCTTGATTTCAAACAGGTATTGAGTGATTGTTTGATTCTTGAAGAGAGTTCTTGAGCTGTATCACTTTGGACCTATTTTTGGATTGAAATATTGTTTCAAGCATGGACCAAATTGATGCCGTCGATTCAAGATTAACCACATGCGGTAAAATAGGTGAGGAGATCGTAGAACATAGAGCAGCTGCAAGATTTTGGTCTGTTAGGAGCCATTGATTGTACTGTCGATTTGGAATGGTTCTGCCATCTGGTTGAAGAAGAACCGTGGCTGGAGAAGAGAAAGAGGAGTCAAGAAAGCGATCAAACCTATTTGCACGGAAATTTTTTGCAATTTGTGCTTTCCACACGGGGTAGTTGTCGGCATCTAGTTGAATGGAGACGATGGTCTTCAAGTTCGAGACGACGAATTTCAGCGCCGATGGGATCATTGAGTCTTCCGTTTCCTCCATCTCCGAATGTTCTCCGGGATTGGATGTAGCCGAGCTCATCTCTGGATGATATCTTCTTGCCTAGCTCTTGATACCATGAAGAAACAGATCGAGAAAGGAAATACTGGAGAACCAAGAACTATAAGAGAATATGTAACAGAAGAAATGAAGTAATTCATATATGTCCCATACATTGAGGTTACAACTTATTATATAGAGAAGAGAAACTCTAAGAGCCAATGAGCTCTTGCCACATCAGCAATAGAAACTAATGTAAATATTCATTTATTTCTGTTTACACTTTAACACAAGTAAAAGACCCCTCAATTAGGTTAATAACTCACCCTTTTTTCTTTTCTTAAAATATTACTCAATCAAATGTCACTCATAGTGAAAATATTACATTATTCTTTTGGAGATATTTATTTTAAAAACAAATGAATTCTTTGCAAATCATCTAACAAATTCTCCTATCGTTAAATTTGTTACCTGTTGAGAGACTTGTCTTATCCCTAAGCTAAACACTGGTTTCAATTGCCTTTTTGATAGAATAAATTTTCTCAATTGTGTTGAAAATTAAACTTGATTAATTGGGCCTTTAATTGTGAGGGCTTTCTAATTGAGCCCATAGTCTAGAAAAGTCTTTAGAAAACTCTAGAATCCTTCTTTATGATGAATGTTTTAGAGGATTCTAGAGATATATTCTAAAAAGAGTTGTTTAGAGTATTCTAGAATATGCAATTAATGACTTTTGTAAAAGAAGATAGGAGAATATTTTAGAAAGTCAATATTAGCCCTTGGATTGAAATGTGTTGGCACAATCCTAAGGGAGTAGTCACTAGTATAAATAGGTGTGGAGTCTTTGTGTTTATGTAAGAAAGTAGAATCAAGAGTTCAAGAGTGAAATAAAAGTGAGTTTTATTAGTATTCCTCTTCTCTTCTAAAATTCTTCCTCTTCTTATAGCCTCTTATCATCCAACAAAGTGGTATCAGAGCCAAAGTTTCTTCCTAAGGAGATGGCGAGCAATGGTATGATCCCTTTCCAAGTCCCAACGCTCAACAATAGCAACTATGACAATTGGAGCATCAAAATGAAGGCCCTTCTTGGAGCGCAAGATGTATGGGAGATGATAGAGAAAGGCTATAAGGAGCCACAAGATGAGTCAAGTTTATCCCAAGCTCAAAAGGATAGTCTAAGAGATTTAAGAAAGAGAGACAAGAAGGCTCTCTATCTAATCTTTCAAGGATTAGATGATGACTCTTTGAGAAGATTTCCAATGCGAAGTCTGCCAAAGAAGCATGGGAGAAACTTCAGACCTCTTACAAAGGAGCGGAGCAAGTCAAGAAGGTGCGTCTCCAAACATTAAGAGGTGAGTTCGAAGCCTTACATATGAAAGAAGTGGAAGTCGTTTCCGACTACTTTACTAGAGTCTTAGCCGTTTCTAATCAATTAAAAAGAAATGGTGAGAAGCTAGAAGATGTAAGGATTATGGAGAAAATCCTTCGTTCTCTAGATTCAAAGTTCGATCATATTGTCGCCATTATTGAAGAAACTAAAGACTTAGAGGCTATGACAATCGAGCAACTCTTGGGATCCTTACAAGCCTATGAAGAAAAGAAAAAGAAGAAGCAAGTTATCACGGAACAACTCCTTAAGACACAAATTAATTCAGCTAAAGAAGAGGGCCTTGAGTATGGTAGAAGCCAACAAGGAAGAGGTCGTGGTCGTGGACAAAGTCGTGGTCATGGGCGCGGACGAGGTTGGAGCTCTAATAATGGCAAGAATGATAATACAAATTTTGGACAAGGAGGAAGTTCAACAAGAGGGCGTGGAAGAGGAAAACCAAGACCAAGGTATGATAAATCTCAAGTGATGTGCTACAACTGTCAAAAATTTGGTCATTATGCTGCAGAATGTAGAACTCCTAATAACAATAAAGTTGAAGAGAAGGCTAATTATGTGGAAGAGAGAAGTCAACAAGATGGCACTTTGCTATTGGCATATAAGGGGAATGAAAAAGGTGGAGATAACACATGGTATTTAGACACTGGTGCAACCAACCATATGTGTGGAAGAAAAAGCATGTTCGTGGAACTTGACGAGTCAGTGAACGGCAATGTATCCTTTGGAGATGAGTCCAAGGTTGTTGTGAAGGGCAAAGGTAATATTCTTATCCGATTGAAGAATGGAAAGCACCAATTCATTTCCAACGTCTTTTATGTGCCAAATATGAAGAGTAATATCTTGAGTTTGGGTCAACTCTTAGAGAAAGGTTATGATATTCATTTGAAAGATAAAAATCTTTCTATAAGAGACAATATGAGCAACCTAATTGCAAATATACCGATGTCAAGAAACAGAATGTTCTTGCTCAATATTCAAAATGATATTGCCAAGTGTCTCAAAGCTTGCTACAAAGACCCATCTTGGCTCTGGCATCTTCGATTTGGGCATCTTAATTTTGGAGGATTGGAGCTATTGTCAAAGAAGAAAATGGTGAAAGGTCTGCCCTGCATCAAACACCCAGATCAGCTATGTGAAGGCTGCTTGCTCGGGAAGCAATTCAGGAAGAGCTTTCCAAAAGAGTCAAATTCGAGAGCGCAAAAGCCACCTGAACTCATACATACAGATGTATGCGGTCCAATCAAGCCATGCTCTCTCGGTAAGAGTAATTATTTCCTTCTCTTCATAGATGATTTTTCAAGAAAAACATGGGTATATTTTTTAAAGCAAAAATCGGAGGTATTTGAAGTATTCAAAAAGTTTAAAGCCTTGGTGGAGAAAGAAAGTGGCCTCGAGATCAAAGCTATGCAATCTGATCGAGGAGGAGAGTTTACTTAAAAGGAATTTCAAGAATTTTGTGAAGCCAATGGAATGTTGCAACCCATGACCCCGAGTTTGAGATTTTGATGATGCCAAATAATGAGTGTTTTGGAACTGCTTTTCATTGATTATTATTTTATTTGTTATTTTCCTTGAGCACTAACATTTCAGGAAGATCACAAGTGACTCAGGAAGAAAGGAAGACTCAAGACCGGGTAGATTAGGAGTATGAGTCAAACATTGTATTTTTTCATTTATTGTATTTTTACTTTATTGAGTCTGGCCACAAAATGCGTAAGAGTAAGAGCAACCATGCACACACACAGGGGGAGAGTTCTTTTTTAACTGCAAATCATAACTAAAATTCTTCTCTGTAGATCATACTGTACGATTTTATTTCGTACCGTACGATCCAAGCGATGTGGACAAATCTGTGAATCGATCGTTCTGTACGAAGTCTGTCGTACTGTACGATATGTTCAGATCCAAAACCCTAGCCGTGACTTAGTTTAAGTAAGTGATTTTGCGCCATTCGTACTGTACAAACAAGTTCGTACTGTACGAACAAGTTCGTACTGTACGATCCGTTTTTAATACTTACTTAAATTAACCCGTGATTAGTGCATGTAATCCAGGCCTAATGAAAATTTGAACATCGTACTGTACGATAGTAATCGTACCATACGATGAACAGAGACGACATCCGATCGTTCAGACCATCGTCTTGTACGAATAGTATCTTGTGTGGATCGTACCGTACGATATTATATCATACAGTACAATTTGTTTTTGTACTGTTCGTACATCTTCGTACCAGGACGACGGCTGTTTATGAAGATCGTACTGTACGATGTTGAATCGTACTGTACGAACAGTAACGGCTAATTTTGAAATCAGAGGTTTTTGGAGCCCGTTTTTAGATGTCAATCAAGTCTTTTTGGGTAAGAATTACAGAGGGGGTGAACGTGGTTAGAGAGGGATTCCAAGGGAGAAAACTCTAGAGAAATTCTTGAGGGTTGAGAGAGGAAGGAGGAGGTGAGCGTTGTGAGGGAGAAGAGGTGTGAGGGAGATCACACGGTTGCTCCAAGCTTGCTGCATCTTGCTCCTCCTATGGCCCGAGAAGGATTTGAGGAAGGATCTCCAAGGGAAAGGCTCGTCTACATCCGTTACCTCGAGGTTCTCTGCCTTCTCCAGGAGGGAGAAAAACGAGAAGGTTCTCTGCCGTCGCCAAGAGGGTGAAAATAGAGTTTGGTATTCCGCCACGCCGGGTTGGTGAAAGGGAGGTTTGTACAGGCTTCTCCGCCTTGCCGGGGGGGGGGGGGGGGGGGGGCAAAAGGAGAACTATTTTGATAGTGAAAATCCCGGAGTGGAGGACTCCAGGGAGTGGACGTAGGTCATATTTTGACCGAACCACTATAAAATTCTTGGTGTGTTCTTTCCTTATCGTTGTTTACTTTTTGCTTGCATTTTAAATTTGTCATATCTATTGCATGTGAAATTTTGTGAAAGGAAAAATTGCATAAATCTTTATTTTAAAGTTTCAAAAACAACAAAAAAACTAGAACTATTGTTTAGGGTGAATTTTATTATTAAGAAGTTTTTACAATTCACCCCCCTCTTGTCGTTTAGTAATTTCAATTGGTATCAGAGCTTGTTTTTCAAAATAGTGTTTTAGAAAACCTTGAAAAAACGATCATGTCGAATTTTGGTAATCGTAACACTGCGGAGGGTTATTCAATAACTCGTCCACCACTTTTTGATAACATACCGTTTGATTTCTAGAAAATTAGAATGTCTACATTTTTGCAATCTATAGATTATCACATGTGGATGTTAGTAAATGATTGATATGTTGCACCGTTTAAGATTGTTAATGGTTTGAAAACTCCTGTACCTTTTATTGAATGGAGCAATGAGGATAGGGAGTTAGCCCAACTGAATGCTAAGTGCTTAAACTATTTTTTTTTGTGCATTGAAATCTGAGGACTATATGAGAGTATCTACTTGTGTTTCTGGCAAGGATATTTGGGATAGACTGTGCATTACATACGAAGGAACAAACGAAGTAAAACAGTCTAGGCTTAACATTCTACTGCATGATTATGAATTATTCCGTATGAAACCTAGCGAAACAATTTCTGACATGTACACTAGGTTCACCCAAATTGTGACATCCTTGCATGCATTAGGTAGAGAAATTTCAAATTCTGAGAAAGTGAATAAAATTCTTAGATGCCTACCTAGTTCTTATGATGCTAAGATAACTGCTATCACTGAGTCTAAAGATCTTAATGTTTATTCTATTGATAACCTCCTTGGGTCACTCATTGCATACGAGCAAGGAGTGAGCCAAAGGCAAAGTGATGCAGGTGAAAAGAAAAAGGAGCGGACGGTGGCATTAAAAGCTAGCAACTCAGAAAGTGAAAGCTCTGCAGGGGAGGAAGACAATGAAATAGCACTGATGACCCGACAGTTCAAAAATTTCTTGAAGAGAAAACAAAAGCGTCATCAGAACAGCTGGAATAAAGGTAAGAGCTCAAGGTCCAATATGGTTTCATCTGATACAATTTGCTTTGAGTGCAGGAAGCCAGGTCACCTTCGAGCCGATTGCCCTAATCTGAAGAGTCAACCAGCAAAGGAGAAAGGAGATGACAAAGTTAAATACAAGAGAGGAAAGACAAAGACACAGAAAGCTTTTTGGGCCGACTCTGCCTCAGAATCATCAGAAGAAGAAGCAGAGGAGGAGGTAACAAATTTGTGTCTTATGGCTAATGATAACCTTGATCAATTGGATCAAGATGAGGTATGTCAACTTTCTTATGATGAATTATTGCTTATTTCTGAGAATATTCATGACTCGTATAGGAAACTGAAGAAAATGCATGCTAAACTTAATATTGAATTTAGTTCCTTACAAATTGAGCATGCTAACTTAGTTAAAGAAAATTCTGATTTAGATAAAGATCACATGTTACTTCTTGATGAGTATGACGCATTAAATAAGAAGCATATTGAACTAATTGAAGCGCATGAATCCTTGAAAACATCACATATTGAACTAGATGTAGAGTTTGAAAAACTAACTGCACTTGCATTAGAAGTAGATCATAGTGAGCACTTGCTATTGATAGAAGTTGATGGATTGACAGCTCAAAATAAAACTTATAGTGAAAAGATAAAAGAACTAGAAAATGAAATTGCATCACTCACAGTAGGCCATCCTAGAAAACCCCCAACACAGCATGCATTACAAAACCTTAGGAAGAGGCACCACCACACTCATAGATTAGTAAATCCATTTCCTGGTGTTAGGTGCTTCTCTTGTGGCATGTTAGGTCACATAGCCCGCACATGCACAATTCATCGTAGGACACACTTAGTATGGAGACCTAAACTGCATCCATCACAGCATAACATGCATACATCTCATTCATGCAAGCATAAGGAGGAACCCAAACTCACTTGGGTTCCCAAATCTAATCTTTGAATGAAATTGTAGGGATGCTCTCACAAAAGACCTAGTGAGAGCATGTGGTACCTGGATAGTGGCTGCTCGCGACACATGACTGGAGATATGAAGAAGTTCATCCTATTGGAGACCAAAACTGGAGGCAAAGTAACGTTGGGAGACAACACTACCAGGAAGGTGATAGGCTCAGGTATCGTTGGTAATGCTAAGAATTTTTTAATTGAAAATGTTTTATTAGTTGATGGTTTAAAGCATAACTTACTTAGCATTAGTCAACTGTGTGACAAATGTTTTGATGTTAAGTTTTTTACTGATAGATGTCTGATTAGTTTATTTGATGAAATAATTTTAGAAGGAAAACGAATGAACAATGTTTACATGTTAGACCTTGATTGCGTTGATAGCTCAAAATCATTTTGCTTGAAAACAATAGTTGATGATTCGTGGCTATGGCATAGGAGACTATGCCATGCTAGCATGAAAACTCTTAGAAACATCACTCAGAAAAACCTAGTTAGAGGTGTACCTAAGTTAGAATTCACCAAGGATCACTTATGTGATGCTTGCCAACAAGGAAAACAAGTCAAATCATCCTTTCACTCAATTAGAGACGTGATCACCTCTAGGCCACTAGAAATTCTACACATGGACTTATTTGGACCCGTTAGTACAGCCAGTCTAGGTGAAAAGAATTATGGATTTGTGATTGTAGATGACTTCACTATATTTACTTGGGTAATATTCTTAGCACACAAGAATGAGTCTTTTGAGGAATTTAAAGTTTTCTCCACATGGATTCAACGAAAATTAGGTTGTGAAATATCAACAATCCATAGTGATCATGGTGGAGAGTTCCAAAATGATAGATTTGAGTCATTCTGTCAAGAGATAGGAATAGAGCATAATTTCTCAGCTCCTAGAACACCCCAACAGAATGGCATAGCAGAAAGGAAGAATAGAACTTTGGTAGAAGCTGCTAGGGCAATGTTAGCGGAGTATACCCTTCCTAGATACTTTTGGGCAGAAGCAGTCAACACAGCCTGTTATGTTTTGAACAGAGTAAACATTAGATCGAAGCTGAATAAAACTCCATATGAACTCCTTAAGGGTAGGACACCAAACCTTTCACATTTACATGTCTTTGGGTGTAAGGGCTTCATCTTAAATAATGGTAAACATCCCTTAGGAAAATTCGATCCCAAGTCTGATGAGGGTGTCTTCTTAGGTTATTCTTCTGTAGGTAAGGCCTATAGAATTTTTAATAAGAGAACCCTTGTAGTAGAAGAATCCACCCATGTGGTATTTGATGAATCAGATAAGCCCTCAGAATCTAAAATTGAAGATGATGAAATAGAGGCAATTCAAGGAGTAGAGACGATGACCTTAGGAGAAAGGGTCGAACCTCAGGAAGTTTTGCCTAGAGAATGGAGATATTCTTCTAGTCATCCTAAAGAGTTAATTTTAGGAGACCCTTCAGAAGGTGTAAGGACTAGGCATGGACTTAGGAAGGAGGTTAGTCACTCAGCTTTCATCTCTATGATAGAACCTACAAGTATAGATCAAGCCTTAGGAGATGAATTCTGGATTCTAGCAATGCAAGAAGAGCTGAACCAATTCACCAGAAATGATGTTTGGGAGTTAGTTAAGAGACCTAAAGAGCAAAGTGTTGTTGGAACAAAATGGGTCTTCAAGAATAAGGTGAATGATTCAGGAACAATAATAAGGAATAAAGCAATGCTAGTAGCTAAGGGGTACAACCAGATTGAGGGAATAGACTTTGAAGAAACCTTTGCCCCGGTTGCTAGACTAGAAGCCATAAGAGTGCTCTTAGCTTTTGCTTGCTTCAAGAACTTTAAGTTATATCAAATGGATGTGAAGAGTGCATTTTTGAATGGGATAATTAAGGAAGATGTCTACGTTGAGCAACCCCCTGGATTTGAAAACTCACAATTTCCAAACCATGTATTCAAATTAAAAAAGGCACTATATGGATTAAAGCAAGCACCTAGAGCATGGTATGAAAGACTTAGCTCATTTCTTTTGGATAGAGGATTTCAAAAGGGTAGTGTAGATACTACACTCTTTTTACAAAAGGTCAAAGAAGAAATTCTCATTGTTCAAATATATATAGATGACATACTATTTGGATCTTCGGATAAAAACTTATGCGATGAATTTTCAAAAACAATGAGTAATGAGTTTGAAATGAGCATGATGGGAGAGCTTAATTACTTTCTTGGCTTTAGTGTAAAACAAATGGATAATGGAACCTTTCTTAGCCAATCAAAGTATATTAAGGACATTTTAAAGAAATATGAAATGGATAGTGCAAAACCCATGAACACCCCAATGAGTTCGACAATCCAATTAGATAAGGATCCTAGTGGAAAATCAGTAGATCAGAAAAAATATAGAGGAATGATTGGATCCCTACTTTACTTGACTGCCAGTAGACCGGACATAATGTTTAGTGTGTGCCTATGTGCCCGTTTCCAAGCCGATCCTAAAGAGTCTCACTTAACTGCTGTCAAAAGAATTCTTAGATATCTACTAGGCACCCCAAACTTAGGAATTTGGTATCCCAGACACAGCACTTCCTTTGAAATCCTAGGGTACTCAGATTTTGACTTCGCAGGATGTAGGATAGATAGAAAGAGCACCTCTGGCACCTGCCAATTCATCGGACAATCATTAGTTTCTTGGTCCAGTAGGAAGCAAAACTCAGTAGCACTTTCCACAGCCGAGGCAGAATACATTGCGATAGGAAGTTGTGTTGCATAAGTACTATGGTTAAAACAACAAATTCTTGATCTTGGACTACCTGTTGGAACCATCTCGATCATGTGTGACAACACAAGTGCAATTTATATCTCTAAGAATCCAATTCAACACTCTCGAACGAAACACATAGATATTAGACATCATTTCATTAGAGATCACGTCGCTAAGGGAGATATAGAATTACATCACATCGCTACAGGAGATCAATTGGCAGACATATTCACAAAACCATTAGCTTTTGACACCTTTAGCACCTTGAGGACTAGATTAGGTGTCATAGATATAAATGCATAAAAAAAAAAAACTCTTTAGGGCTGCTCCTGATCACCACACACTCACCACATCAACATTTACATTGACTGTTCATTGTACTGTACGATCCATACCGTACTGTATGACCCACGTCACACGTATTGGGACGAATTAAAGCCGGTTGGTACGACATTATTGAGTATCGTACTGTACGATCCATTCGTTTCGTACTGTACGATCCACATCATCACAAAAGGACAATCTGAGTAATAGCTGTTCAGTACGATATTTATTACGTATCGTACTGTACGATCCACCTATTCGTACAGTACGAAATTTTTGGTCAAAAGTCGTACTGAGGGCCTCGGGACGATCAATATTCGCCTGATCGTACTGTACGATACGTAACGTACTGTACGGTTTGACTGTCTTTTCCCGAAACGACTAGTCAGAATATTAATTGGATATCGTACTGTACGATCCCAGATCGTACTGTACGATTTATGGAAATTTCTTTAAATACCCTTGCCTAGGCTGTTCAATTCACTCAACCCTCTCCTCACTCAGCCTTCACTTCATTTTCTTGCCCTCCTGCAATGTCTAAACGAGGTCGGATGACTGCCGGAAGCTCGTCCTCATCCCATCGTCAACCCGATCGCTTTCTGAATAGTGAGAATGAGGAAGCCTACTACCGATACAAGGCTTGCAAAATTTCTCCCTCAAAAATGCTTAATCAGGCCGCTCTAAATTTCGAGGTAATGGGCCTCTTTGTCTCCACCACCTTTCAATTCCTACTCACCCTAGCGTTTCCATACAATTCTGAACTGCTTTTTGAATGTCTTGCCAACCTCACCTACACCGTCGATAACACCACTTTTCACTCCTTTGTTTGTGGCCGCCCCATTGAAATAACTAGAGCTGACATCGCCCAACATATTGGGCTGTCCACTGAAAGACCTATGGTTCGCTCGTTTCTTACCGATGATTTTGATTGGAGCGATGTAAATAGAGTCCTTAGGAATACTGTTTTTCATCAACACCAGCCTCTAGTCCAATCTTTAACCAAAAATGCCCGTATCATTCAACATGTTCTTCGAACCTCTATCATACCCAAAGGTGGCGACCGCATCAATCTGACCCCTACCTTGTCAGTCGCTACCTACCTTATTATGTCCAACATTAAGTTTGATGAGGTCGATTTGATTAGCAATTATATTCAGCACATGACTTTTGTTCGTCTTCCCACCACTAGACGGAAACAAAATCTGGCTCTTGGTCACCTAATAGGATATATCCTCTACCATAAATATCAATTATCCTACCCTGGTGAACCCGACATGCTTCCTATTTTTTATACGGATGCTTCCTTCCGTATCCTCTTTCATCGGGGACATGAGCCTGAAGAACCCGTCTTTGATGAAGAAGAAGGAGAAGATGCACCAGCCGCAGCTCCAGCTCGACCACGACGCCATGCTGCACCCCGAGCACCAGCACCAGCACCAGCGCACCCTGATGATGACTTAGTCGCCCGCTTCGACCAGCTGTAGACTCGTCTCGACATGCATATTCAAGAACAGCATCACCAACAATAGACTGATATGCAGTGGTTTGGCGAACGATTCACTGCAATTGATCACCGCTTCGATGCTCTCTTTCAATATTTTCAACCAAATCCACCTCCACCACCACCAGATCAGGACCCGTCTGCTTAGTTTGTTTATGTTTGCATTGTAGTTTCTGTTTGTTTTCTTCTCTTACTTTTTGCTTTTAGTTGCTCCTTTTTTTTGTGTTGTCAAAAGGGGGAGAAGTTTGTTGTAATGTTGTAATGCCTATTTATCTAAATGCAGTATCTTTTGTTTCGTACTTACTTGTAGTACCTTTTTTCTTGTGTTTAATTTTTAAAAAAAAAACAAAAAAAGAACAACAAAAGAAATGTTTTTAAAAAGAAATATTTTTTTTTCTTACTTGCAACAAATTATTTGACATCATCAAAAAGGGGGAGATTGTTGTAACCCATGACCCCGAGTTTGAGATTTTGATGATGCCAAATAATGAGTGTTTTGGAACTACTTTTCATTGATTATTATTTTATTTGTTATTTTCCTTGAGCACTAACATTTCAGGAAGATCACATGTGACTCAGGAAGAAAGGAAGACTCAAGACCGGGTAGATTAGGAGTATGAGTCAAACATTGTATTTTTTCATTTATTGTATTTTTACTTTATTGAGTCTGGCCACAAAATGCGTAAGAGTAAGAGCAACCATGCACACACACAGGGGGAGAGTTCTTTTTTAACTGCAAATCATAACTAAAATTCTTCTATGTAGATCGTACTGTACGATTTTATTTCGTACCGTACGATCCAAGCTATGTGGACAAATCTGTGAATTGATCGTACTGTACGAAGTCTGTCGTACTGTACGATATGTTCAGATCCAAAACCCTAGTCGTGACTTAGTTTAAGTAAGTGATTTTGCGCCGTTCGTACTGTACGAACAAGTTCGTACTGTACGATCCGTTTTTAATACTTACTTAAATTAACCCGTGATTAGTGCATGTAATCCAGGCCTAATGAAAATTTGAACATCGTACTGTACGATAGTAATCGTACCATACGATGAACAGAGACGACATCCGATCGTCCAGACCATCGTCCTGTACGAATAGTATCTTGTGTGGATCGTACCGTACGATATTATATCATACAGTACGATTTGTTTTTGTACTGTTCGTACATCTTCATACCAGGACGACGACTGTTTATGAAGATCGTACTGTACGATGTTGAATCGTACTGTACGAACAGTAACGGCTAATTTTGAAATCAGAGGTTTTTGGAGCCCGTTTTTAGATGTCAATCAAGTCTTTTTGGGTAAGAATTACAGAGGGGTTGAACGTGGTTAGAGAGGGATTCCAAGGGAGAAAACTCTAGAGAAATTCTTGAGGGTTGAGAGAGGAAGGAGGAGGTGAGCGTTGTGAGGGAGAAGAGGTGTGAGAGAGATCACACGGTTGCTCCAAGCTTGCTGCATCTTGCTCCTCCTGTGGCCCGAGAAGGATTTGAGGAAGGATCTCCAAGGGAAAGGCTCGTCTACATCCGTTACCTCGAGGTTCTCTGCCTTCTCCAGGAGGGAGAAAAATGAGAAGGTTCTCTGCCGTCGCCAAGAGGGTGAAAATAGAGTTTGGTATTCCGCCACGCCGGGTTGGTGAAAGGGAGGTTTGTACAGGCTTCTCCGCCTTGCCGGGGGGGGGGGGGGGGGCAAAAGGAGAACTATTTTGATAGTGAAAATCCCGGAGTGGAGGACTCCGGGGAGTGGATGTAGGTCATATTTTGACCGAACCACTATAAAATTCTTGGTGTGTTCTTTCCTTATCGTTGTTTACTTTTTGCTTGCATTTTAAATTTGTCATATCTATTGCATGTGAAATTTTGTGAAAGAAAAAATTGTATAAATCTTTGTTTTAAAGTTTCAAAAACAACAAAAAAACTAGAACTATTGTTTAGGGTGAATTTTATTATTAAGAAGTTTTTACAATTCACCCCCCCTCTTGTCGTTTAGTAATTTCATGGAATACATCGACCGTTGACCGTCCCAAGATCTCCTCAACAAAATGGTGTAGCAGAGAGAAAGAATCGAACTATCCTTGATATAGCTCGAAGTATGCTCAAGAGTAAGAGACTACCTAAGGAATTTTGGGCTGAAGCTGTTGCATGCGCGGTTTACTTATCCAACTGATCTCCAACAAGAAGTGTGTGGGGAATGACACCGCAGGAAGCATGGAGTGGAAGGAAGCCTAGTATCTCTCATCTAAGAGTATTTGGAAGCATAGCACATGTGCACATACCCGATGAGCAACGAAGTAAGCTAGATGATAAGAGTGAGAAGTATATTTTCATCGGTTATGACTCCAACTCAAAAGGTTACAAGTTATACAATCCAAACACTATGAAGACAATCATCAGTCGTGATGTCATCTTCAATGAAGAAGGAGAATGGGTTTGGGACCCATATGAAGATCAATACAACTTCTTTAAGGATGAAGAAGTTGAGCAGCCAAGGATGTATCAAGAAAGAGACAAGCCCATAACACCATCAACTACACCAACTACAAGTACTCAAGAGGATCCATCATCTTCAAGTGAAGGGTCAAGTGAAAAAGCACCACATTTTAGAAGTTTACAGGAAATCTATGAGGTAACTGAGAATCAAGACAATCTCACTCTTTTTTGCCTCTTTGCTGATTGTGAACCTGTAAATTTTCAAGAAGCCGTGCAAATTAAGAATTGGAAGGATGCAATGGACGAAGAAATCAAGGCAATCGAGAAGAATAATACATGGGAGATAGCTGCACTTCCAAAAGGACACAAGGCGATTGGTGTAAAGTGGGTATACAAAGCAAAGAAGAATGCCAAAGGAGAACTCAAGAAATATAAAGCAAGATTAGTGGCAAAAGGTTACAGCCAAATAGCTGGCATCGACTATGATGAGGTATTTGCTCCTGTTGCTCGACTTGAAACAATAAGGCTAATCATTTCTTTGGCAGCTCAAAATAGGTGGAAAATACATCAAATGGATGTTAAGTCCGCCTTTCTAAATGGAGTCCTTGAAGAGGAAGTCTACATTCAACAACCACCGGGCTATAAAGTCAAAGGGAAAGAAGACAAGGTTTTGAAGCTGAAGAAGGCTCTCTATGGGTTAAAACAAGCCCCTAGGGCATGGAACAACCGCATCGACAAGTATTTCCTTGAGAACAACTTCAGCAAATGTCCTTACGAGCATGCCCTCTACATCAAAGTCAATGATGGGGATATTTTGATAGTGTGCTTATATGTGGATGATTTGATCTTCACTGGAAGTAATCCAAGTATGTTTAAAGAATTCAAGAAAGTAATGGCTAAAGAGTTCGAGATGACGGATATTGGACAAATGGCATACTACCTAGGTATTAAAGTTAAGCAAAAGGATGAAGGTATCTTTATCTCTCAAGAAAGCTATGGAAAAGAAATACTCAAGAAATTCAATATGAATGATTGCAAGCCCACAAGCACTTCGATGGAATGCGGAGGCAAGTTATAAAAAAAGGAGAATAATGAAATTGTTAATCCAACATTTTTCAAGAGCTTGGTGGGTAGCTTGCGCTACTTGACTTGCACTAGGCCGGACATCCTTTATGATGTTGGAATAGTTAGTCGTTATATGGAGGTACCAACAACTACTCACTTAAAGGCTGCGAAGATGATTCTTTGATATATCAAAGGTACGATTGACTTTGGCCTATTCTATTCATCATCAAATGATTTCAAGCTTGTCGGATATAGTGATAGCGACTGGGCCGGAGACTTAGATGAGCGAAAAAGCACTACGGATTTCGTGTTCTACATTGGAGACACTATTTTCACTTGGATGTCAAAGAAGCAACCAATCGTGGCCCTTTCTTCTTGTGAAGCTGAGTATATTGCTGCAACTTCATGTGTCTGTCATGTAATATGGCTTCGAAATTTATTGAAGGAGCTAAGACTTCCGCAAGAAGAGCCAACAAAGATTTGTGTCGATAACAAGTCAGCTATTGCCTTGGCCAAGAATCCTGTTTTTCATAATCGAAGTAAACATATCGACACACGCTATCACTTTATCAGAGACTGCATCTCAAGAAAGGATGTGCAAATAGAGTATGTGAAGACTTATGATCAAGTAGTTGATATATTCACCAAGCCACTCAAGCATGAAGATTTTACAAGGATAAGAAGATTGCTCGGGATAACAAATCAAGTTTAAGAGGGGGTGTTGAAAATTAAACTTGATTAATTGGGCCTTTAATTGTGTGGGCCTTCTAATTGAGCCCATAGTCTAGAAAAGTCTTTAGAAAACTCTAGAATCCTTCTTTATGATGAATGTTTTAGAGGATTCTAGAGATATATTCTAAAAAGAGTTGTTTAGAGTATTCTAGAATATGCAATTAATGACTTTTGTAAAAGAAGATAGGAGAATATTCTAGAAAGTCAATATTAGCCCTTGGATTGAAATGTGTTGGCACAATCCTAAGGGGGTAGTCACTAGTATAAATAGGTGTGGAGTCTTTGTGTTTATGTAAGAAAGTAGAATCAAGAGTTCAAGAGTGAAATAAAAGTGAGTTTTATTAGTATTCCTCTTCTCTTCTAAAATTCTTCCTCTTCTTATAGCCTCTTATCATCCAACAAATTGCCTATTCCCTAAGCTAAACACTGGTAAGGAATTCTTATTGGATTTTGATTTGGTATAAAGTTAAGGATGAGGGGTGTTTGCATAATAATTTAGGTTATGAGAAAGTAATGATAAGATATAATAGCATATAAAACCTTTCTAATCATGATTTATTTTTTTAATTCATATAAATATTGATTAAATGCTTAATTAATTTGAATGAATAATTATGAAAAAACTTAAGCAAAATATCATAATGATTGCACACTATTGCTCCTAAATCACTCAGGTTGAAGTTCTTTGTGTTATTTGGCCCATTTAAACATACTAAACATGGGAACATTTATAGTTTTAGATACTTTTTGGTAAATTATCTTGAGTGAGATTTAATTAGACTCATGCTTGCTGAACTATATCATCTTTTTATGCTTTCAGTTTTTGAATTTGATATTGGAAGTTATTTTTTGCATTTAAAAGATACAAACATAAGAAGTACAAAATAAAAAGTATCCATATCTTAGATTGGTAACTACTCTATCTACATCATTTGATCAAGTGAAATGTGAACCCACATGCAACTGCATTATGATCATATGAGCTACACCAAAATTTTATTTATTTTTATTAGTTGGTAGTGAACTGGTTTTTGGATTCTATGTGTTAGACCTAAAAAGTTATCTGTTAAGAAAATTCATTGTAAAAAATTTGTATTATTTCATGCTGTGAATTGGCTCTATATTTTCAGAGTTTTGTTAATTTGATTTTTATTTATTTTAATAACATTGTATTGGTTAAAATAAAAGTTGGGGAAATGCAGCACTATTGTTTTCACCTACAATATCATACTCCAATCATTTAGGTGGTGAAAGAAAACAGTGATGTCTCATTAGGCATATAGAAGTCGCGACCTTTGTGGGATAATAAAAATGGCTTACTAAGTATCAAGCGCTCCATCAAAGGTTCCTATCGTTGGTTACTTCTCTCATCATCCCATGTATCCAAGTTCCTGCATATGTTCATATGGTACAAACGAGACAGAAATGGAGTATGCGAGGGAGTATAAATTAGAGAAATTTTAATTCTTGCTAAGGTGACATACGTTAGATTCTATAAAAATAAAAATTTTTTGGTTTATTATAATATTTATAATTAGTGTTAAGAGCTGCACAAATTTTTTCAGGTTATAAAGCATTCAAAGACGATAAACAAATGATGAAATATTTGATGTTGATTTTGCTGAAGATGGAGAAAAGAGGAAAGGGGCAAGTGGAATCTTTGCAACTTCCTCATGCTATAAATGGAGTGGTACCCAAGGTAAGATAACACCTTTTTAATGCAGTTTATATATGCTTGTATTTTATTTTACTTAGGTTTCATTTGGGGCAACTTTCTTATTACTTCTAAAAGCAACTTTTTAATATTAAAATTTTATTTTTTGTTCTAGAAAACTTATTTAAGAAACAGTAAAAAAATGTACGTCTCAAATGAAACCTTAAACTAAGGCATATCGTGTAAGAAATAACATCTTCATTATCGTCTTACCTGATAGTATTAAGTTGTGGAGGGATTGATAAATAAACACCGGGTCAATTTTTTTCACGCTTGGCACTTCTATGAGATTTTATGTCTACATGTATTTGTGTATTAATGGAGAGAGAATTTTTCCAGGTCAATCCTATTGAGCAGGTGATTCATATATATAGTAATCACTGCTTAATTATATTGAGCAGAAAGGTATTCTAAAGGAAAAAATAGATAGAAAGAAAGTTTTTGAAGGAAATGCAGGTCTGACACATGATTATATCCCCAAATATAATGCTGCTTCTTGTAAGTAGAATAGAAAACAGTAGACAATGTATTCTTTTAAGTGAGAATTAGCATGTTGTTATGCTAATCTATCTTTGTTGGTAATTTTACATCAATAGGTGGATGAAAAAAAGAATGTTGGTGGAGATACTTTTGTATGGATTTACAAGAAAAGTTTTTGTAAGTCTTCAATAACTTGTCTATATTATTATTGCTAAACGCAGTACGCTATATTTTAGTTACATAACAAGATAAATTAATTCCTCTTATGCATTTTATGATTTTTTATATATGCTGGTAATTTTCTTTTTAGGTATTTATGAACATGAATTTTAATTCTTATGCATTATCTTAATGATAACATTTTATGTACATATGATTATTTTTTAATTTTTAAATATTTATTCATATGCACTTAGTATATTTGCATTTATGCTAGCCCATTGAAAGAGTAGCCATATATATCTTTCTCCTCAACTTGAGGCAATATCGAACATGAAATTCACATAGGTTGCAACTTGTCGAATTTCTTGCAATCGCCGTGCAACAAACATCATGAACTTGATGGTCATGTATGTTCTCTATTTCATCTACTACATATATAATAAAATTGAATTATGCATCACCTATTCTCCTTATAATTGAAATATCATAAGCAGCGTGCTATTACTGATAGCATGACTTTTCATTCCACTTGGCTCTATTAAAAGAATAGACAAACGACATTATGTTTTCGTATAATATATCTTCTTGGCATACTCACCATAAAGTTAGACTAATTTTTATATAACAAGAATGAGATGCAAATGACTTTGAACCATACTCTTCTACAGTGCGCAATGTCTCTTCTAATTTTTATGAATTAAGATGTTATTGTCAAAGGCACTCTAAACATTTATAACAAATTGAATTATGCAACTTTCTTTGAGCTCGCCAATATTATGGAATTATTTATAATTTGATATGTTTCTTCTTTATTCCTTATTTCTTTGGAAATCAACTCGTCATTTTCATTGAGAGTGTTAGGGGTGTCAATATTTGACACGACACGAAAACCCGACCCGTTTAAAAAACGGTCGGGTTCGGGTTCGCAGACTCGACCCATTTGAAAAAACGGGTCAGGTTCGGGTTGACCCGGCGGGTTGCAAGGTCAACCCGAAAACCTGTTTATTTTAAAAAAATTTGGATTTCTGGCCTTGACCCGCTGCTCCCGCCCGCTGCCCCCGCCCGCGCTGCCCGCTGCCCTGCGCCGTCGCGCACTGCCTTGCGCGCCTTGCGAATCGCCCCGCGCGCCTCGCGATGTTGCCCCCGCCCGCTGCCCAGCGCCGTCGCCTGCTGCCACGCCCCACGAGCCCCGTTGCCGCGCTGCCGCGCCCCGCACGCCTGTGCGCTCGCTGCCGCACTGCCACGCTATCGCCCGAAACTGGGTCTGGTCAAACCGGCAACCAGCCGGGTCGGGTTCGAATTTCTGACCCGTTTACCTACCCGGGTCGGGTCCGGGTTCAAATTTCTGACCAGTTTGAACCTGGGTCAATTTCGGGTTCGATCCGAACCCGACTCGTGACCCGAAATTGACACCCCTAGAGAGTGTAGAGTTATTATTGTATTCTTTGAGTATTTTGGTGAAAGAGATTATTAGCTAAATGACTTGTGTTAATTTTTTTTCTTCATTTAATTAAATCAAATTTAATAGATGACTTGTGTTAAATCTATATATGTTTTAGTCACCTTTAGGGTTGCAGTGATTGTTTCCTCCTCGACTTTGTTGTGAATGTAAAAAATGCATCTGTTTTGTGGAGTCGCCATTTATTTATTTATTATTCTCATTTACATTTAATTATAATTGAATTGTTTATTTTTTCAGTGTACATTTTTTTCCGAAGATATACTATCTTTGGAACTGCTCAAGTGCTTCTTCATTTAAATTGCTTATACATGCAGCAAAAAACTTATTGGATGCTATCTATCTTACAATCAAATTGCATAAAACTATTATTTTTTCTTCAATTCAATACAATTTGTCAACTTCAAGGGTATGTGAGGTTTGGTTTTAAGGAATTGAAGTATATACAAATGAATTTTGCTTGGAAATTTCATATTGAAAGTTTGTTTCCGATATAATTAATTGGTATTGCATTATCTAGGAAATATGAATAAATATTTTTTTCATTTACTAATTGAGAAAATTGCTCTAACAAAATCAATTTGGATTCATGATGCGTATGTCTACAATGGAAGCTATACATTTATTGAGAGGTTTGATGGAGAAGTATAGAAAGAATAAGGAGGATCTACATATGATATTTATTGATTGTCACAAAATATATGATAAAGTTTCAAGAGAAGTTCTATGGAGAGTTCTAGAAAAGAAATGAGTTAATAATGCTTATATTCAAGTCATTAAGGATATGTATGCATGAGCTGTTACTTTTGTTCAAACACAAGGTGGTTTGACCAAGTATTTTCCTATTTCAGTTGAATTACATCAAGGATCAGCCTTAAACCATATGCTTTTTGTTGATGATATTTTTCTTGTTGATAAGACTAGAGAGGGAGCTGAAGGTAAACATGACTTATGGAGGAACCTTAGAGTATAAAGGCTTTCATTTGAGTAGATCTAAAATGGAATATATCACTTCGAAAAAATAAGGTAATACAGCACAAATTTTGACCTATCTCGGCGGTTTTAACCGCCACAAAATCCTTTGCAGCGGTTTTAAAATCGCTAAATATACGCTGTAATTACTATGCGCTGCAATGACATTCAATAGCGGTAGAGACTCACAAATGATTATGGCAAAGAAACAAGAAGAAGAATGTGAAGAAGAGGGAGAAGAATATGAAGAAGAAGAAGAGGAGGAAGAAGAAGGGGTAGAGACTCACAATGAGGAAGGGTCGGCCTACCGGGATGGGTCCTCGCGTGAAGAGAAGAGCTGCGAATCTCGATCGGCAGTGCACTCCAGGCGTAGCGATTTGAGGACGAAAGACGAGGAGAAGAAATTAGGGATTCGGTTTAAGAAATAGTGGGAGGGGCTTTAACGGCGGTTTCAACCAGTGTATTTTGTACCGGTGCAAAATAGGCTTTTTTGCGGCGGTTTAGAAACCGCTCCTAATAACCGATGCGAAAAGTATTATTTTTTGGTAGTGTATAGAGTGTAATTTTAGTAATAATAGATCTAGTGGGGGGATTCTGACTTTGGGCGATCAAGTCAATAATAAGAGTACACATTTTTGATATCTTAGATTTATTATTCAGAGTGATGGTGAAATAGATGATAATATTATAAGTAGAATTCTAGTTGGATGGTTGAAGTGGAGGAATACATCGGGCTTGTTGTGTGATACAAAAGTCCCCATCAAACTTAAGGGAAAATTCTATAAGATTGTGGTTAGACCTGCAATACTTTATGGAGCAAAATGTTTGCCATTAAAAGAGAAGCATACTATTAAGTTAAGTGTTGCAAAGTTAAGGATGCTTAGGTTGATGAGTGTCTTTATTCTTAGAGATAGGATATGAAATGAGCATATACGTGAAACATTGGAGTAGCTCCAATAGAAGATAAGATTAGAGAGAGTCGCCTTAGATGGTTTGGTTACATAAAACGATAACCTTCCGATGACCCGGTTAGGAAAGTAGATGTATTTGATTTGATTTATATTAAGAAAGGTAGATGTAGATCTAAAAATATTTGGTTCAAAAATATTATAAATGACACTTTTTTATTAGATTTAAATGATAATTTAACTCTTAGCATGACACAATGGAGAAAAAAGATTAATGTAAACAACCCCACATAGTGGGATAAAGGCTTGATGTTGTTGTTGTTGTTAATTGATAAAAATGCTATGTAGTTATTTGTAACATGAAATGATATTTTTCATCTAAATTAGAATTTAATTTTACTATATTGAAATTAATGATTTATTATGGATATCCTGTATTTACAAAATCAACTTTAGTTTTCAATCTTACATTGAGAAATTTCTATATAATTATCTAAAACAATAATAAGTGAAAGAATATATTTAAATCCTTTAGAGATATTGAATTTTATTATATTCAACTTCATGATTTATGTTTGATATTTTGCACCATCTTAGTTGAGGTGTTAGAATCAATTATATCATTATTTCATTATTTCATTGTTTGTATGCATTTTTTTCTTACATGTAAGCCTTTGTATTTAGTATTGAATTATAAAATTATATTTTTCTTCAGTATGATTTTAACATAAATATCTAATTTTTTATTAATGTAATTAATAATTATAATTACTTATATAAATAAATTTAATACAATTTTATTTTTAACAACTATAATATAATGAATATGAAGTTTTATTTTTAGATTTTTATTCACGTGTATTTAATACACGTACAATCAAACTAGTGTATTAAAAGACGGCATATTCACAGAAGTAGAGAAATATAATGTTTAACGTCTTAGCTTTAAGATCTCAAACTAAGAAAGATGACTTCAAATCCATAAATCTCAATAAATCAAGCTTGGGGAGTGTGTTTCTCCATAGCTCATGTCTAAAACCTGAGCGGGTATATGAGGTTGGACTCAATTGGCCCAAATGTGACATAGTTGGTCGCAGCTCCACCAACTCAATAAGACATAAGAAAGGCCGTAGTAGAGGAACCCTCGTTGTAGTAGTCAGATGACAAGAGTTGTTAAATCGAAACTCACCCAGTCTGATAAGTTCAAGTAACCTAGATTAAATTCTTCTCTACTGGTTAATGGTAAAAATATAACCTATATTTGGTATTAATTGCTAAACCCAAATCCTACAAATCATTCAACAAATCTATAAAGTGCAAAGTAAGGATCCAATGAATTTTTCTTCAATAAGTCCACGAAAGCACAAAACAAAGTTCAAAAGAAATTATCCTAAAGTTCAAATAAAGCTTAAGAGTGAACAAAAAAGATTCTATCGTCAACAAGTATATTATGCATAAAGCTCTAAACCGATGACCATTCACAACCGACCTGATGTAAACTTAAAAGAATTATGTCATCGACATCTACTTCTTTATCAAGATCGGCAAAGTAAGAAGCATAGGGAAGAAGGTACACAAATTTCTTGATAAGTCGATAGTGATAAATCAGGTAACCCTTAACAAATGTCTGCCATACAAAGCACAGGGCAGAAGGGAGAAAGCCTCAAAACTCTAGCTAAAGGTGCGAAGAGTATAATTGCTGACTCTAAGAGGTGGCTAAAGCTACAAAACTCATAAATGCCCTTAGAGATATGAAGCATTGTAAATATTTATTTGGTTCGGCATCACGCCACATACCTAAATCCCTAAAAAATATTTAAAATCTTTAACCAGATTATAAATATCATTAAAATACAATGAAGAGGATACAACTAGTCACTCTGACAAGTTTCTAAAATCGTAAGAACCATCACAACAGAAATTACAATAGCAATAGTAAAGGAGTCTCAAAAGCATTTGAAAATGAACTTTGCTTTATTTTATTGATTTAAAAATTATAATGTCCTATATAGAGGACTAAAATATATCTTCTAAATCTATACATGAAGAGGTAGTCGACAGCTTCATTCTGCTCCTTCCAAAGACCAGGTATCTTACGCTTCTTGGACCTGCATAAAGCAAGTGAAATGTCAGCAAAAAGGAGAAAGATTATGGAAATGTATGTAAAAATGCAAAAAGAAAGATGTACCTGAACCAAGGTCTCCTGTAATAGCTCATAAACTGGTGTCCTGTTCCTCTTGAAACCTGTATAGGGCAACAAGGGTATCTATGAGGAGCTAAAGAAAGAAAAGGGACAGCATAAACTTATTAAAATGTACATGAGCTAAAGCATCCTATGATAGCTAACTAATAGGATCCAATTCCTGTATTAGCCTGCACAAAATAGCTAAGTATCAATATATATGCTTAAAATGAGTAGTGTTAAAATAAAATAAAAGCTAATAATGATGGGATACTTGAGCTGGAGGTAACTGTAGAAAATATGAGACAGCAAAGTCCTGTAAGCTAGTGAAACTACAAATCTCGAACAAATTATGAATGACACCTATAATTATATAATAAAAATATTATATTCATATATGATTGCAATAATGCCAAATATTACACATTTATAAATATACAAAAAATTAAAGTTATGATGGTTCTGAAAGAAAGAGAATAAAGAGTGACAATGCTATCTACTAGTATAAACCAATAGGGATTTAAGTATGAAGTATTGTGTCATATCTTGTGGATCTCTACTTGACTAGAACCAACATGTCAATCATATCATTGACTATAAATGCAACAAAAGATCTATAAAAATATAGAGATAGACTCTTGGAATTCTAGAGAATGAAGCCCTTAGCATGGCATCCAAATGAGTCCTTGGAGATCCACAAAATGGAAACCTCTATGTGGCATCTAGAGCAAATATCTAGAAATTCATAATATCAATTAACATACAACAAATGTGATTTGCTCTAAATATGTAACACTTTCAGGGATTTTGTTGACCTCCATTACATAATCCAAACAAACAAAAATGAAATAAAAATGTTTCTAAAATCATTACCTGTCAAAATCCCTACCGAATTAGCTGCCTCCTACAATGACATACCCTGCGATTTGGCATCATTTTAGAGCTGACCACGTACAAATTGAACCCAACTTGTCCTGTTCGCATTATTAAAATAAAACTCAAAGCTCTTGATTTTTCTTCCGCTTATCCTCATCCCCTGCCGAGAGCCCAAGTCAAAGCCCTCACACTCTCTTTCACGCACACAGAGCCAAGATCCATGAAGCCTTTGCCTTTTCCGATATTCTCAAAATCCTAGCTAAACTCTTTATCTACCACATACTTCATGAACTCTGTTTCTACTTTTCCCTGAGTCATCCTCTTCTAATCAAACCCACACACCAAGTATCTTCCTCCTCTGTTCTTTAATGTGCCAATCAAATTTACAATTGCAGCCGACCATGTGTCCAAGTCTATTCACATTACCGCAACCCCCTCTCTACCATCTGACTCTTACCATAATTTTAAGCTGCCAGAAGACCCTCACCTAGCTGAATTGCAAGCCCAGGACCTACGCTAGGCCCGACCAAAATTCTAATCTCCCACCTCTTTGCCCGACCTCCACAAACTCCAAGGCCTCATTCTCCTCTTTCTGACCGAAATCTACGAATCTCCAGCCGATCGTCCATCTCTGTCTGCACCCAGTAAAGCCTTAAATCCCTTCCTCTTAACCGAATCCAACATAACCAAATCCCTTCTCATACCTAATCCCTTTCTACTCAAACTCAAGTTATCTCTCTCTCTCTCTCTCTCTCTCTCTCTCTCTCTCTCTCTCTCTCTCTCTCTCTCTCTCTTATTTATTATTATTTTATATTTATCATTATTAGGATTAATTAGTTTTTAGTGTAATTATCACTACATAATAATTTTAATCACATTATCTATATATATATATATATATATATATATATATATATATATATATATATATATATATATATAGAAGTGTGTGTGTGCGCGCGTGTGGAAAGCAAAAAAAAAGAAAAAAAAAATAAAAAAAGAAAGCATAAGAGAAAATTAAAAAAATTTGAGAAAAAGAAAAAGATTTCAAGAAAAAAAAAAGATGAAAAAGAAGTTTTGTGCGTATCATCGCCAATCATCATGTATGTATAAGTTCTAAACTTCGAAACCCCATGCTCGGCGTTCGCAGCACATTGGACAATTACCCATACACGATTTTCTCTAATGTGGTGGGAAGGGAATACAGTGCGGCACCTACAAAGAGGTGGGTAGGCCCTGTACATGCTCTCAAAGCATGGCGGGGACACTTATAAGTACCCTTGAGTGCTCATGCTGCATGGCGAGGGAAAGAACTATGTATTTAAAAATAGGTACTCAAAAACCCATGCACGTCTTTCTATGACATGTTGAGATTAAAGATTTATAGCTGTGGTGTCATCTGACACCTACCATACATACTTTTGTCTAGTTTGGTGGAAGGCCCAAACTCATGCAATTTTCCCTAAACAAGGGAGATGCTGGGAGGCTACTGAATTTTATAATAATAGGGGACTTGGACTTAAGCAAATAGTTACAAGCTAAAATCAAATGAACTTAAACCTAAACAAATGATAATGAATGACGAAGGGCTTAAATTCCAATGAAATAAGTACAAGGAACTTTAACTTGACTTACGGTGTACCGATTACAATTAATTTGAATCAAGTTGACAGGGAACCAAAATCAAAGCTAATGAATGCACTATTAGAGAAAAATAAGAATACAACACTAAATGATAACTCAACCTATCTAAATGAATATCAATGTGCAAGAAGAAAGTTGTGAGCAACACTTCAAAAATAGTTTACATACAGACAAGGGACTCATGAAAAATAAGTATTATGTGCACATGAATAGCGAATAATGAAATCCAATGAGCTTGAAGTATTTGAATGATCACAAGAAAGGACATGAATAAATGTTGCAAATCATACGAGAATAATAAATATTTATTTTGTATCAATAATGTAAGAAAATATGCAAAGATTTGTGATATAAGAAGAGCTTTGCATATGAACCGCTCACAAACAATGAATATTAATGAAATAATTGCATGCTTGTAATTGACGATATGATTCATATACAAGTGAAGAATAATGTGACTTCAAGTGAGTGCACAAAACCTTTATAAGTCATTTGTGAAGGATGGTAAGTGAAATACAACACTTGTATTATTCATACTTATAAAAAGAATTTAAAATGTGAACAAGCAACAAATGCAGCATCTTGTGGCCAACATTAATACACAATTATCTATATGAAGTCTTGTTATCAAAGCCATTGAACTCGTAAGCAATTATAATAATCCACCAATTGACGACTACATTGAAAGAGTTGTGAATGTAGTGGACTCCCTACAGACACAAGTAGGAAATATGCAACAGGTGTAATAACCCCCACATAGTCAATCTTAAATTGCAAACAAATTCACCAAATCCCTGCAAGCCATGATGATCATAAGCCAATGTTTATAAAGGTGCTCTCACAATCGACGTGTATAAAGAGATCAATGACGAATGCAAGTTCCTACGAATAGTTGTAACAGACCCATCATAAGCTCAACACACTGCCTACAAACAAAATTCAAAAGACCATCGATGAATATTAGCACCTACAAGCTACTATAGGATATTACTTATTCACATGATAGTCCTCCTATAGATAGTGACAAATGAAATGCAGAAAAACTACATCAAATGCGTACGAGATCTTATAAACCACAGTTGGGGGATTCTTCTTCCATACAAAATACAACCTATGAATGAGGGCCAACAATATGCAACCAACATATAAAATTCCTTACAAACCATATGCAGTGTAGCATACAATAAATGATAATACTTGTTGAGGGCAATGGAATATTCCCCATATGCAATAGTAAGGATCAACTAAGAGCAATAGATGTTGTAGTATCCATTATAATCAATATCCCATAAATGGCCAACAAATACATTGATCTACTACAAGTGGAGGCAGATTATATCCAGTGAATGCGAGTGTCCATGGGTGATTGTAGAAGGCAAGTCATATACCCAAAACACTAGCCACAAGTGAAATACAAAATGACTATATTAAATGCAAATCCCTACAAACCCCCATGGAGGACTTGTCGTGCACTTGACATGTCACCTATGAGCAAGTACTATAAGACTACAACAAATACGAATTCCTATGGGACAGTGTCAGAAACCTACCTTGTATTCAATGTACGGTCCACAAGCAAACTTTAAGAGGGCTACAAAAATCACGAGCTTCTATTAAGTTGCCATAGAAAACCCATCATGTATCCAAAAATTCCCTCGTGCATACACTACAATATGTACACACATAAATACATGAAGTGCATGTGCAATCGTACATCCGCATGAGCCATGGCGAGCATGTTATGGATAAATACTTGATGTTTAAGGATGCTACGCGGGTCAAATGGTAAATCCAAGTTTGTGCCCAATCTTTTTATGCCAGTGGATATGAGTCGATAAGGCTCAAACCATCAAATAAATATGCGTTCGTGAGGTCGACCAAGATATTTATTTTACACTTTCATGTTAGGCCTTCAATGCCCTTAACAAAGAAAATTCATTTACATATGCATAAAGCCGACAATGAACCCAATCCTCTATGGTATGTACAGTCAATAAGGTTCTACCCATAAATAAGATGACCCCATAAATTATCCTAATAATGACCGTGTTGAATGTTTATATCAACCGGAGGGGACCCTATAATTTCAAATGTTTACAAATGTTTATGAAATGTAAATATTTCCAAATTTGTCTATACATACTGATGATGACCATGTTGAATATTTATCTCAACTGGAGAGGTCAATTCCAAATACTTCAAATGTCATCTTAAATACCCATGATATTTAAAACTCAAAGAAATTATTAAAAATCCAAAATATTTAAAATAATAATTAACCATCAAACCACTTAAAGCAGAAATCCATCCACCATGTCTAATAATTTATTGAGGAGGATAAATCTAAATATAACTTTAGCTCATAAGAACTAATATCTAGTTAAGAATATCACTAAGATTCATTCTCAAATCATATCCTGCCAGTAAGGATGTGGTACATGTCTTATAACTAGCGATTTTACCATTAAATGACACAACATGTAAACGATTATGATCAGGGTCCCTAAACCAGGTGGTTTGCCGCCAAATGACACCATAAAGTTATGTTCATGGCTAGAGATCGTATGTTTCCTAATGACACTAAATTTTTGAGATTCAAATCATTTGAATATAATCAATAGATCAAAAAGCCCTTTATTAGCTAAGGTGGATTCAATTTATTCCCTTAGACAAATATTTGCCCCATGTCTACAAAGGTACCCTTGGATGATGCAACCCATTATTACCTGCAAATATCTTTATATCAAGTTAAGTCGACTACCTCCTTTGACTAAGTAGACCAGGGACTAAGATGGCCCGGAATGACAGAACCATGGGATCTTGATACGGCTCACCATCACTCCGCCACTATCCTCTTTAAGTGCAAGATGGTAAAATTTCAATATTTTAAATACCAAACTTTTAAATCCTAAACCAATACTACTACTTTATGCTTTATAACACATATCTACGGATATGACGTATTCATCAATGACTACCCTTAATCAAAAGTTCTCTCTCATTATATGGAGGGGTAATTAACTATAAGGGATTACACCTATAGGAAACCAGAACTCAGATCATAAAATCCTCACAAAATGAGGGCGAAATATCTGGGAAGTATCTTATCTAGAAACCTAATCTGCCTCCTAAAATTTTACACTGGAATCTAATTCATTAAAACTCCTCCGAAAGAAGGGGAGGCCGAGGTGTTAATTTACGGAGCTCACATCAAACAGAAATTCAAATATTTTATTTTAAAATAAATTTTCATATTTTGGGTTGTTACAATTGATTTCTTTTACTTTATACTCAACACCAATAATGTCAAAACTCTTGCATTTGGAATATGTTACACATATTTGATTTTAATATAAAATTACTTTAATATTTAAGTTTAAAACTGAAACAATATGTTGTATGAGAAAGGGTGTGTTGGTTTTTAACATTTTTAATATAAAAATTGTGTGATATACATGTGACGTTGTGAGTGTTGGAAAAAATGGAAAAAACTTAATTTTTTTCCTACATTTTTCCTTACTTTTTATCTCCTCTAAATTTTAGATTTCTCTAAATTTCTTCAACATAATTTGGTATCAGAGCCTGATTCTAATTGAAGTGGGTGTTGAATTCTTATTTGAAGCAAGTATTTTGGAACTCTTTGTGTCTTCCTCTAAGAAAAGATTTGAAAATATTTTCCATGATAACAAGTCATACTTCTCAACATTTGATTCTCATATTCAATAGTGAAATATATGTGTTTTGGAGTATGAAAATAAAAATCTTGTTTAAATAAGAAGATTTATGGGATCTTGTGGTCAATAGTGTGCAAATTGGAGAAGATGAAGGGATAAATAATTTTAACAAGAAGAATGATTCAAAGGCTTTATTTTTCATTCAATAAACTATAGATGATAATATTTTTTTTGAAGAATTTCTATGATAGAGATATCCAAAGAAGCTTGGAATATTTTAAAGAAAATATTTCAAGGTTCTATGAGAGTAAAAATAATAAAGTCACAATCGATGTAAAATGTCTTCAAAATCATAAATATGAGCGAAGGAGAAGGTGTTGAAAATTATCTTTCTCAAGTATTTATAATTGTGAACAAAATGCAATCATTTGGAGAAAAAATGAGTGATGAAAAAATAGTCTCCAAAGTCTTAAGGAGAATTGTATCAAATTTTGAACATGTAGTGGTTACTATTGAAGGATATAAACATCTTGCTATTGTTGGCCTCATTTTGTATATGAGGTTGACTATCCAAAATCAAATCCAAGTCAAAAATTCCAAATTCAAAGTCAAGGCCAAAGTCTCTTATCCCATAACCATTTTGAGTGATTTTTCAATCACCTCAAAATCAAATTAAATGACCTCTAATTCACGATCTATTAGTTACATATTGATTATGCATGTCTTTAAGGTTAATCCTCCAAATTTGAGAGTAATTGATGGAGGCGATGAAGTAACCTATCAAATTGTGAAATGAATTAAAGCTCTATCAATCCCTAGCAATACTTAGGTTTCCTTCGATATATAAAAATTATAAAATCTATACTTTATATACATAAGTATACATGTCAAATCAACTAATATAGTGATAGAAAATGGTATCAATCCCACAAGAAAGATATGCTCACTTGCAAATATTAGTAATTCTACTTAAATTATAATATTTATCTCACTCAATAAAAATAAAGGTTGTGAAGATTTAATCACTTAAATAAAATTAGATAAAGATAATGAATACACTATGTAGATATAATATTTTGGATTGATGAAGGTAGATAACATATTTTTCATAATGAGTCTCTTTTAATTGTCATAGTATTCTGAGCATATGTATTCCTAGATCTCTATCGAGCTTGTAGGAACAAAGGATGTCTATCAACTTCCTAGGGTTATATCATCTCCTTAAGAACTTAATATATTTCATACCCTATGCTTAGGCATGCCACATACTAATTTAAAATTCATGGTTTTGCTTGCTTCCCTCCATCGAGGCCCCATTTTACACTTAATTTTAACTACACATATGACCATTATATGTTGCAGTCCATGACCTCTAGCTTGAGATTTTGATGATGACAAATAATATCAATGTGAATTACTTCATTATTCATTAAATATTTTGAATATTATTCTTTTCTGTGAGTACTAACATTTCAGGGAGATTGCATATTACTCAAGATAATAAGAAGACTTAAGATTGGGTAGAGTAGGATACGAAGACTATAATGTTCTAATTTTTATATATATATTTTTCTTGAGTATAGCCACAAAGTGTATGCAAATTGAGCAACCATGCACACACATAGGGGGAGAGATTTCTTTTAAGTGATTTTTTAAAAAAAAAATCTTTGTAGATCATACTGTATGATTTTAAATCATATTGTACGAACTACTACGGCTCAATGGCTACTTGTGAACTAATCGTACTGTACGATCATGATCATACTGTACATTGTATTTCTAATTTGAAACCCTAGCCGCTAGATTAATTTAAGTAAGTTTTTAAATACTGAATTTTGAACTGATCGTATTGTACGATCAAATCATACAATATAAAATTTTGAATACTTACTTAAATTAGCCCCCGTGATTAGTTAATTAAATTAAGGGTTAATTACTAATTGGTAATCATACTATATGACATGGTTCATACTGGATGATTAACCGAGGCTATTTTTGACCATCCCGAACATCATACCGAATGATCATTTGATTTTTGAACTAATCGTACTGGATGATGTGAACATCATATTAGATCACCTAAAGCTTTTAAAAGATCGTACTGTATGAAGTAGATCATACCAGATGATGAACATAGATGAGTTTTGGTTATCCCAGCATTCATCCTATATGAACAGAAGGAAAATAACATATCATACTAGATGATGTTGTATCATACTATATGATATTATTCATAAAAAATGCATGTTTGTACTCCTTCGTACCAGGATGAAGGCTATTTTGAACTGATCAGACTGTACAATCTTGGATCATACTATATGAATAGAAATGGCTAAATTGAAAACATAGGGTTTTTGGAGCCTATTTTATATATAAAAACATATGTCTTTTAAAATATATGAGAGAGGAACGTGACAAGAAGGGGACTTCTTGAGAGAGAGCTACTTGAGAAGATTTTGGGTTTATGAGAGGAAGGAGAAGGTGAGTTTGTGAAGGAGAATGAGTGTGAGGGAGATCACACGGTTGCTCCGAGCCTGCTACATTCTTGCTCCTCTTATGGCCTAAGAAGATCTTGTGGGAAGCTTTCTAAGGGGGAGATAATTCAAGGTCCGTGTCCTCTAAGGTACTCTGTCTTCTCTAAGAGGGAGAAAAACGAGAAGGTTCGCTGACGTCACCAGGAGGGTGACATAGTGCTTGGTTCTCCGCCACACCGAGGAAGGCAAAAGTGAGATTTTGTAAAGGCTTCTCCGCCTTACTGTGGGGGTAAAAGGAGAATTATTTTTGAGTAGTGAAATTTCTAGAGTGGAGGAGTCTAGGGAGTGGATGTAGGTCAAGTGACCGAATCACTATAAATATTCTAGTGTGATTTTTTTGCTTACTGCACTTTACTTATGCTTTGCATCTTACATTTACTATAACTGCGTGGTGAAGATTATATTCTAGATCTGTGTTTTGTGATTTAAAATTTCACTACCTATTATTGCAATCATGTTCTAATTAGTCGCTTCTGCATCAAGTTAAATTTTTATTTAAAATTAAAAAAAAAAAAAAATTAGAACTCCTAGTTAGGATTATTATTTTATTACAAAAATTTCCAATTCACCCCCCCTATTGGCGCACCTCATACTTTCATTATGTGCATTAAATGAAGATATGATAATATTGAAAATATCTTTTTAATCATTAAAAGAATAAGATAATTCATTGGTACTATATATGATACTTACATCATCAATCCAAAATAAGAGAGTTTAGCTATATATGAAATATAATTGAAGCAAACTCATTTTTATTAATATTATAATAAAAAAATACAAGAGATATATATAACACTAGATAGGTTTAATGGATCTCCTCTGAACTCCTTCTCTTTACTTACAGATTTGCTTCAATAAATGCAAGCTAAACACTCTAATGATGGTATCAAGTACTTCTCTAAATACCCTTAATTGTCTGTCTAAGGGAGTTTCAAAGAAGCACTCTGAATTAGACTAATATTATATAAGTAACTGAACTCCCTTACAAACATAACAGAATGACTATTTATAGGAAAACATAAAATAGGAGTCTAGAGCCACAGTGCTAGAAAAACCAGCGCCAACACGCTCAATAAATGAATTAATGATGTTGCACCATCTTTATGGTGTGATCACAGCACTTGTTGATGTGGATCGGTTACTTGGTAAACAATCACATTGCTTCGCTGACAGATCATGTACTTAGGAAGTTACAACTATTATACCATGGCGCTACTAACTTTTAGACGTTGCGGCACTGGGAGGAAAATTTGGGCGCCGAGGCATTATGGATTATTACGCAATGATGCTTGACAATAAAGAGCTCAATACGGTGCAGTTGATATTTGACCTCTACAGCACTGCTCAAAAAGAAGTTGGCACTACATTGCTGATATTATGGCATTTTGGTGGTGTCTTGGATGGCACTGTAGCATTATTTGTTTTGACGCCACGATGCTATATAAAACTTAAGATTTTAGACATTTTCTATATTTTTCTTATATAATACAACTAAAATAATATATTTTTACTAAAAATATTATACATTATTTACACTTATCAGTTTCTTCCTAGCTTAAACTCTTGCTTTCCCTCAAACAAATAAAAATATTATGATTTTGATTAAATAATTAACTAAAAACAATTGATAATTTAAAATTACTAATATATAGATAGGATAATATCTCACAGTCTAGAAGTAATAAAAATGAATGAAATTATAATTCTAGTTTAGAGAAGATACTAGCAATTACACTAACCATTCGTTCTTATTATTGCTTAATTTGAATTTACAGGTTATAGTTTTAACTATTAATTTTTAAAATTTTTATGTGAAGAATGTAGCTTAATGATTAAATATATTTGTAGGTAAAATTGAAATTTTATTAATTCATCATTATTTGCATTGATTTTCTTATTCTATCCTTCCTAAATTTAAGTACAAGAATAAAATCAGATCTTAAGCTTTTAACTGATACCAATTTTTTAATGTACTCATCTTTTTTCTTTTTCTTCTATTTTTTAAGAACTGTTTTCATAGTTCTTTTTCTTGTTTAATTAATGGAGTATATAGTTAATGATTTTGAATATTAGTTTTTTTACTTCGAAATCTTTTTACAATCTTAAAAAATTTTATGTAAGGATTTAATAAGAGTACCTATTCCAAATTTACATTACTTCTGATTTCTAATTTTAATATATTCATATCAAATCATTAATTTTAATTATTTATCTTTATTTTAAAAATTGATAAATAAAAGTATAACTTATAATTTCAAATTAAAACAATAATGTAAATGATCTAGGTTAGATAATTAATAGTTTCTTTTCCACTCAATGAAGTATAAAGAGTATTAGTTTAAACTATGATATAGAATTTTATTATTATCCTAATTTTACATTATTTTTATTATTCTTTTTAATAAGATTAATTAATTAATCAAAATATAAAAATTAGTGAAGAGTATAGTAACCATAATTAAAGGAATTTTAACAAAATGTAAATAAAAGAAACATAACAACAAGGAACGCTACAAATACTTCATATGAATGATAAAAGTCACATAAAATATGTGTTAATAAAACATAATAAAATATGTTATAACATAACATGGATTACAAGATAGCTAGTGCACTAGGCACCATGCATAGCATATCTGACTTCAAAAGCCAAAGTAACAAGTCATGTCCCAACTATATGTCTATATGTATCAATTACCCAAATAAGTGTATTTATTCTCAAATCTATGAAATGTTATCAAAATAAAACACACGTCCTCTATTCCTCCAAATTCTAAATTTCCCTACTTATCTACTCCACATGGTTTTAATCTATGCCCATTAACCTTAAAAATGTGAAAAAAAATTTTATATTGTATGCTAATAACACCATTAAGACATATTGCAACTTAGAATTCAAGATTGAGTTTGATATAATGTGGATTTTTTATGATCACAAAATATTATTGTTATGATTACTATTTCTCCTAAAATATATTGGATATATTTTCTTTTTGTTGTTTGTGTGTACTAACATTTCAGGAAAATCATACTCTAGACTATTGAAGACTTTAAGATAGAGTATATTAGGGTTTTATATAATTAAGTCTATAAATTTTCTTTTTTCTAGAATGTGATAGAGTGTGAATGTAATTAGGTAATCGTGCACACACACACTGGGGAAGAGAGTCAAAACTTAAAATTTTAAATCTAATTGTATTTTCAATTTCAAATCGTACTAAACAATTTGTCATGGTATTTCCTCCAAAACAATGTTAATCAAATTATGTCTGAATTTTTTTAACTATTTGTACTATACGATGTTTGTTCATACTGACAACTCATAGAGTATGAAATGAGTGCGTACTAGTTCATCTTGAATAAACTCTTCATTTTTTGAACTATTTATACTGTACAATGGTTATTCGTACAAACGACTCACAAAGTATGAAATGAGGTTTATATAGAATCGTGTTGGATGAATTAGTTCAATTTTAAAATATTCATATAGTACAATGCCAATTCATACATACGATTGATAGAGTACGAAATCAGGTTCATACATATTCGTATATAGATTTTTGAGCTGTTTGTACAAATGATCCTCGATCATACTGTACGATTTGAGAATGTTCAATTATAATTTTTAATTTTATGGATGGTTTTTCTTATCTTTCATATATAAGGGTCCTAAAAATGGAAACTCTTTATCTTGATGTTAATTTCTCTTAAGAGTAGATAAGGGGAGTGTTTGGGATAGTATTTTTGGAAGTGAAGTGTGACATATTCTTATAAGAGGAAATTATGAGGGGACTCACAAGGTTGCTTAAAGGTAAATATATCTTATTTATTCTTCAAAATTTTACCCTACTTCCTTTAAGACTCTTGAGAGAAGATTTTCAAAGAAGATTATGATACTTTGCCATCACGAGAAGGGTCAGAAAGGACGTTGATACTCTTCCATCTCCAGGAGGGTGAGAAATTTTGTTGGTACTCCACCATCACTAAGAGGGTGAGAAAGAATGTTGGTATTATGTGTAATATCACAATCTGCTCCAGGATCGTCCAGGACGATCTGGATCGTCCTGGGACGATCAGTTGAAAATCAGCTCCAGATTTGCCCAGTTTTGCTCCAGGTGATTTTCTGCATGCATCGTCCAGGCCGATTGGAGACATCGGCCAGGCCGATAGGCACTGTAGGAAATATCGTCCAGACAACAGCCCTGGGAAGATTTCAGGCCGATCCATTTGGTCGGATCGTCCCGGGACGATGCTGCGATCGGCCGGGCCGATCTGAGCATTACTTAAAGGAATTCAGCCAATTTGAAGAGAGAGAAAATAAAAAAAATAAATATCTGATTTACTGTTCTGAGGAGAGAGAAAAAGAGTTTTTGGAAAAGTTGATTTCGGGAAGACGCGGAGCCGTTTTCGAGCGAAGTGACTGTTGAGGATTTTGCTGTGCACGAGGTAAGGCACATTCCGTCTTTCTCAATTTTCAGTTCCGTCGCGGTTGGCGGTATTTTCTGTCCGGATTTCATTTTCGTTACGGTTTTTCGTCCGTATCTTTTGATTGGTTCAGTTTTTACCGCGTAAGTTTTGGTATATCGTTGCCGTGCCGGGTGTGCACGATTTGACTATATTTTGAAGATTTTTGTCCGGGTGTTTTTGATTCGACTGTGTTTTTAGTCGACCGGATTTTTCTGTGAAATTGTAAATTATCTGTGCAGTAGAATAAATGTTCTGGAATATGATTATCTATGTTTTGTGCGAATTCGGTAAATTTTCTTTACAGGAAATTTTGTGTAAATTCTGTATACTGCCGTTGTGCTGCCCGATTTTTGGATAATTTCTGAATTGTTCGGATTTCTTCTGAATTGAAATGCTATATGTATAAGCTATAAAAAGGGAGTTATAAGAGGCCTGAATCCTATGAGATTCAGTTAGTGAAACGGGAAATTCTGAAATGAGCTCAATATACATTTTGATATCTGTTATGTTCCGGATCCGATGAATTTTATTCTGGTGCTATAAGCACATCTGTTTTTGGTGCCATGAGCACAAAGGGAGACATAAGGGGCCTGGATCCTATGAGATTCAGTCAGTGTCTGGGAAGGGAGGCATAAGGGGCCGGAATCCGTAGAGATTCCGTCAGTGTCAGGGCATTTAGCTATATGTATCTGTTCTGTTTTCTGTATCTGTTCTGTTCTGTATGAAATTGTGATTATGATATGATATGATCCGTACGATTCTGATTTCTGATTCTGACTCCGTTGATGTATCCTGTTCTGTGATCTGATCTGTGCAATTCCGTTTCTGATTTGATATCTGTCCGTATAAGTTCTGATTTCCGACTCTGTTCCGATTTCTGATCTGATTTCTGTCTGATGAGTTTGGTTTTGGTTTCTGAGAATTTAGATTGGTGGTTTGTTGCTTTGCTGAGCTGTTGAGCTCACCCTTGCTTTCTGGTGGTTTTCAGGTTCTGGGAAGGGCAAGGAAGTTCAGGACTAGAGTTCAGAGTCTGATCAGTATAGGTACTTTTGTACTTTTTGATTTTTGTACAGTCATGGCTTTCCTGTTCTGTCTTTCTTTCTGTTGAAAGCCATGTACTGTTCTGTAGATGATTATTTTTGAGGAAATGAAAAGATAGATGTTTTGTTCCGCTGCATTTGATGATTTTAGTAGCTCTGTTGTTCTGTGTGTGTCTGTTGAGTTAAGTACTTGGAAGATCAGTTCAGTAACCTAATCCAAAGCCAGATCCTGGATATGCAAGGTAAGTCTCTCGTCGCGATCCGGCTCGGGCGGGATCCGTCCCCGTCGGGTCGGGTCGTGACAAGCTTTTGTGGTATCAGAGCACTGGTTTTGGAAACAGGTTGGATTATAAAACAGAGCTTTAGGAAGTGATCAGTAGTCTGTCTGGGAGGTAGTTTGGGTCGTTTGGCTTTTTATTGTGTTGTTTTTGTGATAGTTTTCCGGATTTTCTGGATTTTTCTGTATGGATCAGCCAGACCCAGACATGACAGACGGTCAGAGTGCCGATCAGGCAGCACCAGTGGGGAGTACAGCCCCAGTGGTCGGTGCTGATACGCTTTCACAGTTTGCGTCACTTGTTGCTCAGATGATGAGCGAGACTCAGAGCAGAGCTTCTACTGTTAGATCTGAGGACATTGATCGACACCTGCAGTTATTTTTGAGGTTGAAGCCTCCGAGATTTGAGGGCGCTGTTGAGCCCAGAGCAGCCGAGGAGTGGCTGAGGAGGTTGGAAAAGACTTTTGACGGGATGCAGTGTCCTGCAGATAGGAAGGTTCCGTTAGCTGTTTTTCTGTTGGACGGAGAGGCTGAGCACTGGTGGGATGGCCAGCAGGCAGCCAGATTTCAGGGTAGACTGAACTCTTTGATCACTTGGGAAGAGTTCACTGAAGTGTTCAGAGATTGGTTTGTTCCCCCTTCTGCACGACAGCAGATGCAGGAGAGTTTTCTGAGGCTGGTTCAGGGGAGCAAGACGGTGATGCAGTACGAGGCTGAGTTTACTGCATTAGCCAGGTACGCTCCGCAGCTGGTCAGCACTCCTGCTGAGAGGTGCTACAGATTTTTGAGAGGCTTACGAGACACTTTGAGGCAGCCTCTGATACCGTTCAGGATCACTGATTTCTCTGAGCTTGTGGAGCGAGCTCGTCTGATCGAGAATGACATGACGACTACTCAGCAGCGGTGGTCTGCGAGTAGGAAGAGGTTTGGAGGTGATACTTCTGGCAGTGGTTCCTCTGGGAAGAGGAGATTTGTTTCTGGTTCTGGATCTGGAGATTCCAGAAGGAGCGGAGGATCGTCTGGTACTGCTACCAGTACGACTAGTTCTGGATCTGTCAGTGTGGCACCTGTGTGCCAGAGTTGTGGACGGCGACACCATGGCCAGTGCTACAGGATAGCTGGTCTTTGTTTCAGATGTGGTCAGCCGGTACATAGGATTGCAGAATGTCCACAGATGGGATTTGAACAGCGATCTGAGGGCTCCGTCAGACCTGTTGGTTCAGCAGCAGGAAGACCGAGGACTGTTCCTCCACGCCCTGAGGGATTTACTGGTAGAGGTGGTGGTTCTAGTTCTGCACCACGGAGACCACCTACGATTCAGAGGGAGCAGAGTAGTTCTGTTGCTTCAGCTCCTGTCCCAGTTCAGCCACGAGTTTACAGCTTGAGTCAGCAGGAGGCTCGAGATGCTCCGGATGTTGTGACAGGTACGGTTTACATTTCTAATCAGCCCTGTCGTGTTTTGTTTGACTCTGGAGCGAGTCATTCTTTTCTGTCCGAGCACTGTTTTGAGGCTTTACGTTTGGATTCTCTTTTACTTCCGGTTTCTTTGTCTGTGATTTTACCAGCTGGGAATCCTTTGATTGCTCGACAGTTTTATTTGTGTGAGATCGAGATTTCTGGCAAGAAGTGGAAATTGAGTTTGATTCGGTTGCCGATTTCATCGTATGATGTGATTTTGGGCATGGATTGGCTGAGTCAGTATGAGGCTCAGATTGACTGTCTGAAGAAGCAAGTGAGTTTGCTTGTGGCTGGAGAGAGAGTTGTATTTCAGGGATTACGAGGTGTTCTCTCCAGTCTGATTTCTGCGTTGGAGTTGAGCAGGATGTGGAAGAAAGGATGCCCAGTATTTTTGGCTTCGGTGCGGGATCTGAACCTGGAGGTTGGTTCTGTTTCTGAGATCCCAGTGGTACGGGAGTTTGCTGATGTTTTTCCTGAGGAGTTGGTTGGTTTACCTCCGGATAGAGATGTGGAGTTCTCTATCGATGTTTTTCCGAGTACCGCTCCGATATCGAAAGCTCCGTACAGGATGGCACCGAAAGAACTTTCTGAGTTGAAAGTTCAGCTTCAGGAGTTGGTTGACAGAGGTTTTGTGCGCCCTAGTGTTTCACCCTGGGGAGCACCTGTTCTGTTTGTGAAGAAGAAGGACGGTACACTCCGTATGTGTATTGATTACAGAGATTTGAACAAGGTCACGATCAAGAACAAGTATCCTTTGCCTCAGATTGATGACTTGTTTGATCAGCTTTCCGGATCTTCGGTATTTTCGAAGATTGACTTGCGATCCGGATATTATCAGGTGAAGGTGAAGGAATCTGATGTGGTGAAGACTGCTTTCAGTACTCGGTACGGGCACTACGAGTTTTTGGTTATGCCTTTTGGGGTAACCAATGCGCCTGCGATTTTCATGGATCTGATGAACCGAGTATTCAGAGAGTATTTGGATCAGTTTGTGATCGTCTTCATCGACGATATTCTGATATATTCTGCTTCTGAGGATGATCATGCCAGACATTTGAGGATTGTGTTGGAGACTTTGAGGAGGCATCAGCTATATGCCAAGTTCTCCAAGTGTGAATTTTGGCTGAAGAGTATTTCTTTTCTGGGGCATGTGATTAGCGGAGAAGGCATTTCTGTAGATCCCCAGAAGATTCAGGCAGTTGCTGATTGGCCAAGGCCGACTACGGTATTTGAGGTACGTAGTTTCTTGGGCATGGCCGGGTATTACAGGAAGTTTGTGAAAGGATTTTCACAGATTTCGACTCCTCTGACGAGACTGACTCAGAAGTCAGTTCCTTTTGTTTGGACACCGGAGTGTGAAGCTAGTTTTCAGAGACTGAAGGATTGTTTGACTTCAGCTCCAGTGTTGGCACTTCCGTCAGGTACGGAGGGTTTACAGGTGTTCAGTGATGCTTCACTGAAAGGACTGGGATGTGTCCTGATGCAGCATAGTCAGGTAATTGCTTATGCTTCGAGACAGTTGAAACCACATGAGAAGAATTACCCGACGCATGATTTGGAGTTAGCTGCAGTTGTTTTTGCTTTGAAGATTTGGCGTCATTACCTGTATGGCGTCAGATGTGAGATTTTTACTGATCATAAGAGCCTGAAGTATATTTTTACTCAGAAGGATCTGAATTTGAGACAGAGGCGGTGGCTCGAGTTGATCAAGGACTATGACCTGACTATTCAGTATCAGTCTGGGAAGGCGAATGTGGTAGCAGATGCTTTGAGCAGGAAGTCTTCTGGATTATCAGGTATTCAGCTTACCTGTGATGACTTTCTGATTCGTGATTTGGAGAGATTGCAGTTGGAGGTGATTTCCTCCAGTGGTTTGGAATTGACTCAGATGAGTATTCAGTTTTCTTTGGAAGCACGGATTCAAGAAGCCCAGAAGTCAGATTCTGATTATTCGAAGTTGATAGCTCAGATTGAATCTGGTAAGACTCCTGAACTTCGAATTTCTGATTCTGGTGCTATTTTCTGTAAGAACAGGTTGTGGGTACCTGTGTTTGGAGATTTGAGGCGGGAGATTCTGTATGAATCTCATCATTCAGGCTACACTGTTCATCCAGGCAGTGGTAAGATGTACGCTGATATGAAGCTTTTGTTCTGGTGGCCTGGGATGAAGAAGGATGTGGCGGAGTTTGTGTCGAAATGCGAAGCCTGTCAGTTGGTGAAGGCAGAGCATCAGCGACCAGGTGGACTGTTGCAGTCGTTGCCTATCCCTGAGTGGAAATGGGAGGAGGTAACGATGGATTTTGCGATGGGTTTTCCTCGATCACGACAAGGTCATGATGCTATTTGGGTAGTTGTGGATCGATTGACGAAGTCAGCCCATTTTCTTCCGATCAGACAGACGGATTCAGTTGAACGCTTGGCACAGATTTATGTGAAGGAGATAGTCAGATTGCACGGTGTGCCTCGCGTGATTGTATCTGATCGAGATGGACGCTTTACTTCCAGACTTTGGAAAGGCATTCAGCAAGGTTTGGGTACGAAATTACATTTCAGTACAGCCTTTCATCCTCAGACCGACGGACAGTCTGAGAGGACTATTCAGGTACTGGAAGATCTGTTGAGACTTTGTGTTCTGGACTTTAGCGGAAGCTGGGAAGATCATATTCCGCTGATTGAGTTTGCCTATAACAACAGTTTTCAGTCCAGTATCGGTATGGCGCCGTACGAGGCTCTGTATGGCAGGAAGTGTCGTACTCCTTTGACTCTGACGGAGGTCGGAGATAGACAGGCTTTGGGTGCCACTTTTGCTGATGAAACTGCTCAGAAGATCAGTTTGATAAGAGAAAGATTGAAAGCCGCTCAAGACCGTCAGCAGAAGTATTACAATCAGAAGCACAGATTTGTTGAGTTTCAGGTCGGTGACTTTGTGTATGTCAAAGTCAGCCCGATGAAGGGTGTGAGCAGATTTGGCCAGGTGAGCAAGCTTAGTCCAAGGTATGTTGGACCTTTTGAAGTTTTGGAAAGAATTGGAAAATCTGCTTATCGCCTATTGCTTTCTGATTCTATGCCTGATGTGCATAATGTGTTTCATGTATCCACTCTGAGGAAGTGGGTATCCGACTCTGGGAAGAAGATATCAGCTGATGAGGTTGAGATTCAGGAGAATCTGACGTACAAGGAAGAGCCAGAGCTTATTTTGGCGTACGACGTCTGGAAGTTAAGAAATAAAGAGATTCCGATGGTTAAAGTCCAGTGGAAGCACCGGACTGCACGAGAAGCAACGTGGGAAAAGGAGTCTGATATGAGACGGTCGTACTCGTACTTGTTTTGACTGAGTTTGGATTGGATAATGTCGAGGACGACATTTTTCTGAGTTGGGGAGATTATAATATCACAATCTGCTCCAGGATCGTCCAGGACGATCTGGATCGTCCTGGGACGATCAGTTGAAAATCAGCTCCAGATTTGCCCAGTTTTGCTCCAGGTGATTTTCTGCATGCATCGTCCAGGCCGATTGGAGACATCGGCCAGGCCGATAGGCACTGTAGAAAATATCGTCCAGACAACAGCCCTAGGAAGATTTCAGGCCGATCCATTTGGTCGGATCGTCCCGGGACGATGCTGCGATCGGCCGGGCCGATCTGAGCATTACTTAAAGGAATTCAGCCGATTTGAAGAGAGAGAAAATAAAAAAAAAATAAATATCTGATTTACTGTTCTGAGGAGAGAGAAAAAGAGTTTTTGGAAAAGTTGATTTCGGGAAGACGCGGAGCCGTTTTCGAGCGAAGTGACTGTTGAGGATTTTGCTGTGCACGAGGTAAGGCACATTCCGTCTTTCTCAATTTTCAGTTCCGTCGCGGTTGGCGGTATTTTCTGTCCGGATTTCGTTTTCGTTACGGTTTTTCGTCCGTATCTTTTGATTGGTTCAGTTTTTACCGCGTAAGTTTTGGTATATCGTTGCCGTGCCGGGTGTGCACGATTTGACTATATTTTGAAGATTTTTGTCCGGGTGTTTTTGATTCGACTGTGTTTTTAGTCGACCGGATTTTTCTGTGAAATTGTAAATTATCTGTGCAGTAGATTAAATGTTCTGGAATATGATTATCTATGTTTTGTGCGAATTCGGTAAATTTTCTTTACAGGAAATTTTGTGTAAATTCTGTATACTGCCGTTGTGCTGCCCGATTTTTGGGTAATTTCTGAATTGTTCGGATTTCTTCTGAATTGAAATGCTATATGTATAAGCTATAAAAAGGGAGTTATAAGAGGCCTGAATCCTATGAGATTCAGTTAGTGAAACGGGAAATTCTGAAATGAGCTCAATATACATTTTGATATCTGTTCTGTTCCGGATCCGATGAATTTTGTTCTGGTGCTATAAGCACATCTGTTTTTGGTGCCATGAGCACAAAGGGAGACATAAGGGGCCTGGATCCTATGAGATTCAGTCAGTGTCTGGGAAGGGAGGCATAAGGGGCCGGAATCCGTAGAGATTCCGTCAGTGTCAGGGCATTTAGCTATATGTATCTGTTCTGTTTTCTGTATCTGTTCTGTTCTGTATGAAATTGTGATTATGATATGATATGATCCGTACGATTCTGATTTCTGATTCTGACTCCGTTGATGTATCCTGTTCTGTGATCTGATCTGTGCAATTCCGTTTCTGATTTGATATCTGTCCGTATAAGTTCTGATTTCCGACTCTGTTCCGATTTCTGATCTGATTTCTGTCTGATGAGTTTGGTTTTGGTTTCTGAGAATTTAGATTGGTGGTTTGTTGCTTTGCTGAGCTGTTGAGCTCACCCTTGCTTTCTGGTGGTTTTCAGGTTCTGGGAAGGGCAAGGAAGTTCAGGACTAGAGTTCAGAGTCTGATCAGTATAGGTACTTTTGTACTTTTTGAATTTTGTACAGTCATGGCTTTCCTGTTCTGTCTTTCTTTCTGTTGAAAGCCATGTACTGTTCTGTAGATGATTATTTTTGAGGAAATGAAAAGATAGATGTTTTGTTCCGCTGCATTTGATGATTTTAGTAGCTCTGTTGTTCTGTGTGTGTCTGTTGAGTTAAGTACTTGGAAGATCAGTTCAGTAACCTAATCCAAAGCCAGATCCTGGATATGCAAGGTAAGTCTCTCGTCGCGATCCGGCTCGGGCGGGATCCGTCCCCGTCGGGTCGGGTCGTGACATTATGTCATCACTAGGAGGGTGAGAAAGGATGTCGGTATTCTGCCACACCAGGTTGGTGAAAGAGAGGTTTTGCAACGGCTTCTCTGCCTTGCTATGGGAGCAAAAAGAGAGTCACTTGAATTTAGGGTAATACATGGAGAAGGAGTCTTCAGGGAGTGGACATAGGTCTAGTTAGACCAAACCATTAAAAAATTTGATATTCTTCTATTCTTGTACTTTTTATTGTATTTTTATTTTCCGCACTTTATATTACTTTGGTTGAAAAATATTTTGTGAAAATCTATTTCTACGAACAATCACACTTTTCAAATTAATTAAGTAAAGTTTCTTAAAATAGTTTTTTAAATTCTATGAGTTTTTTAAATTACCAATTCATCACCCTCTTGATTAGCCTTAGAACAGTTCTATTAGATCTTACAACTTTACTTAAATTTTTGAGTGGTATCAAAGCCTATTTCAAAAATTAAGGTTTAGACAACCATTTGAAAAATAATTATGGCTACTGTTGGAAACCATAACACTCCTGAAGGATATTCGATGACTAGACCACCACTATTTAATAACATTCCTTTCAACTTTTGGAAAACTCGTATGTCTACTTTTCTGCAATCACTTGACTATCGCATGTAGATTTTGGTACATGAAGGTTACACTAGACCCACTAGATTTTTTGATGGCATTACAATTGAAATATCATTTACTGATTGGATATTATAGGAAAAAGATACCTCAGTTAAACGCAAAATATTTAAATAGTTTTTTGTGCCTTGAAATCTGAGGACTATATATGTATTTCAACCTATAAAATCGAAAAAAAAAATTTGGGATAAACTTTGAAAAATGTATGAAGGAACTAATGAGGCACAAAAATCCAATTTAAATATTCTATTACACGACTATAAACATTTCGCATAAAACCAATGAATCAATCATTGACATGTATACACATTTTACACAGATAGTTACCTCATTGCATACTTTAGGTAGGAAACTAATGAATTAAAAAAAAAAGTTAATAAAATCCTATGCTGTTTATTTAATACTTATGATACAAAGATTGAAAGTTCGTTAGAGATGTTAAGCCCTATGAACTAGTCCCGAGGCTAACCAAGAGGGGGTGAATTGGTATTTTTAAAAATTCTTTAAAACCAAGAACAAATATCACAAACCAAAATCACAACGGAAAAATAAGTGCAGAAAATTAAAGTGCGGAAGCAGTAAAAAGAACAAAAGGGTTTATAGTGGTTCGGTCAACTTGACATACATCCACTCCTCGGAGGTGCCCTCCGAGTATTACACTACCAACGTGACTCTTCTTTAGCCCCCACAGCTAGGCGAGAAGCCCTTACAAAACACCTGATTTTTGCCACACCTGGTAAGGCAGAGAACCCAACTCCTTTTACTTCCTACTAAACCAGGCAAAGAACCTCGATTGATTGCTGAAGCTTACCTCTCCCAACCCTTCCAAGGACAAGAGACTCTAGGGAAGAAGAAATGGAACAATGCTTGGAGCAACCCTTGTGAACTCCCTCACAAGCTCCCCCTCACAAGATCCTCTCTCTCTCTCTCTCTCTCTCTCTCTCTCTCTCTCTCTCTCTCCATCTCTCTCTCTCTCCTTTAAGTTTTCTCAGGTCAAGATAGCAACCAAAGATTTTCTAAAAAGCATTGAACAAGAGCTCTTAAATAGAAGAGCTTCAAAGGAGCTCAATAATTGCAAGTTACTGACTTTATCGTCTAGAACGATAATAATATCGTCTTGTACGATTAGTTAAAAACACAGACGATCGGCCAGAACATCGCCCTGAAGATGAGTTGGATGATTGAAAATTGGCTTGATCGTCCCGGCCGATCTCGCGATCGTCCCGAACGATTAGTTCAAATTAGAGGAAAATCGTCCAGAGCATCGCCCTGAATTCGAGCTGTCCGATCCTGATCGGCAAGGAGCAACTAAAGGTTTTTGAGTATATCATTGTGGTCGATCCTGCAATCTCCCAGGACGATGTGCTCATATCAATCATCCTTAATTGCCGGATCAATTTAGGCATAATTGTGCCATATCGTCCAGGCCGATCGCACGATCATCCTGGCCGATTTCCAAAAATATAGAATATTTAAATTGATCATGGTGGCTATTTCTTTATGTATTGAGCATATCATCCTAGCCGATACAAGTATCGTCCAGGACGATAAGTTAGTTACGGCTACCTTAACTAAGAAATCCTGATTAGTACTTCTGTTTTGAAATCGATCGTCCAGGACGATAATAAGATTGTTCGAGATGATTTGAGTAAAAATAGAAATTCTAAATCTCTCAAATGTGTGTGTGTAGGATTACTTAACATCAGTCACTTCAAATATTTATAATTGACTCAAGGAAGGGAAAAAGACAAATAGACTAACTCAGACCTAGTCTACCAAATCTTGAGCTGGTTCCAATTTCCATCCGATCTTTGAGTCCTAAAAAGTAAGTAGAGAAAAGACAATCATATTGTTTGTTATCATCAAAACTATAATTCATGAAATCAAATCTACAACAATCTCTCCCTTTTTGATGATGGCAAACACTCTGACGAATATTTCAAAAATAACAGTGTAAAATAAAAATTTAGAATACAACTTCAAACATACAACCAAATTCAAAAATAAAAGTTCAAATATATAACCCTACTAACATGCAACCCTACTACTCCCCCTTTTGACATCTCAAAAAGGAGGAGGAAACTACAAAGCAACTAAAGCAGAAAAAATACAAAAAGAAGGAAAAGCAAACATAAGTAACTACAAAAAATAAAATCTAAGACTTGAAAAATGAGGGTCCCTAATCATCAAACGGAAGTGGTGGTGGTGGTGGTGGCTGCTGAAAGTAACTAGTCAAGGCAGCAAACTATGAGCCAAACCAGGCCATGTCCTGGTCGTGCTGCTGCTGCTGGTGAACAACAAGAGTATTGAAATGGGCTATAACCTAATCGTGCTGCTGCTGCTGGTGAGCTACAAAACTGTCGAATCGGGTCTCCAACTGATCAAATCTCTCTACTAACTGATCAAACTGTGAGTGCTGGCAGAGAGGAGTAGGTTCAGGAACGGGATCGGGAGCCTCCTCCTCCTTGGCCCTCTGAGGTTCCCCATCCCCTGGGTGAAGATGAGTACTGTGAAGGATATGAAAAGAGCTGTTCGAGTAGAAGAGAGTTGGGAGGTTGGGAGGAGCATGATATTGAAGTTGATATTTGGTTTCAATAATGTCCTAAAGCAAGGTTGGGTCTCCTCTTATGACCTAGATCACGGATTGTTGTCAAATGATCAATGTAAGAAAAAATCAGGTCAGTAACATTAAATTCTCTGTGGGCCATAATGTAAAAGGTTGTCAGAGAGAGTAGAGGAGTGATGTGGACTTTGTCCCCGGCTTTTGGAATAATGGAAGTGCGAAGGACATGTTAGATTGTCCTAGCATCTTTAACCAAAGAGCTAGTTTCTCCAACATGAAAGGGTGCGTTGGTCTGGCGTAGGAAATGATTTGTAGTGGACCAGTTAAAATCATGATCTGAGATAATTGTATGCAGCTTGTCCCCAGTAGTGGATAGCTACAACTGTTCAGCACAGTCCTGATATGTGATCTCGACTGGGCGTCGATTCACATAGAAGATCAGGGCTGTGTAAGTAGAGTTTATGCGAAGGTTTGCGAAGAATTCACGAAGAAGATCAGTATTAAAGGGAACAGTGAGAAAAAGAATGAAGTACAGAGAGGTGTGGGAGAAAAGGTCTAATATCGAATATGAGAGGTGGAGAGGGTTGTTGATTCTGGAGACAGTAATCCCACACTCTTTAGAACCGATGGTAAGCAGCTTCATCTTCTGCCTCTCTGAAACGAGGGTCAATCCTAGCCCTTGAAGAGCTCCCACAAGTTTGTCGGACACACTTCTCACCAGCCATAACAAGAAAATAGTAAGCAATAATGAGAGAAGAAGAAGCTTGAGGTGAAAACAATGGCTGGAAAGGCTTAAATTTAAAGAGACGGGCACATCGTCCAGGATGATTGTAGCATCATCAAGGATGATATGGTTCAATTATTGCGTAACCGATTGGTCAAAAAGGCGGTCTGATTGTCCGGGCAGATCAGATATCGGCTAGGACGATTAGACACATGCGATCGTCACGAGAAGTCAAGTTGGACGACCGTTGAAAAAGAAGATCGTCCAGGCCGATTAGGTGTATCGTCGAGGATGATGCACAATAATTGATCATACCGACCTAGATTAAAGTGTTTCAAATCTATGCCACATGTATCGTCTAGGACGAACAGTGGATCAGCCAAGACGATTGTCTAATAATGGATCGTCCGGGGCCGATTTTAAAAATTTAAACGTACTGACACGTGGATCATTCGGGATAATCTAGTATATCGACCAGGATGATGACCATAAATGCATCGGCCAAGACAATCAAGATGATTGTAACAGAGTTCGATCAGATTGTCCAGGACGATGTGTTACAGAAAGCTCAGAAAAGTTCAACAGCTAGAATTTTGAAGAGAAAATATCATATCATTCAGGACGATAGAGGTATCGGCTAGGACGATGTGACAAGAATTTGGAAACCAAGGAAAGATGGAGATGATCAGAGAAAGCCCCAAACAAAATAAAACAAAAAATTAACAAACAATAATAAAAAAACTAAAAACAATCAAAGAAAAGAAATTTTTTTTTAGCAAAGCATCCATATGACAAATTTCTCAAATAATTAAATTTTAGAGATTTAAAAGATCAAAGAGTTTATAAGTCATAATGTGAAAACGGTAGAATATCCGATTCTGTTAACCCTAGCTCGGATATCTTTTAGGGTAAAAATTATCTTTTGAAAACAAAAGGCTAAACTCAGAATAACTTAATTAGGTAAAAAGAAGATCCGTTCAAAACTTGGTTACAAAGAAAATATTTCATAAGTAATGTACCAAAGCAATTTGTCTCAATCATGAAATTTGAAATCAAGCCTTTGAAAATATCAAATAACCCATGAGTTCTTCTAAGTTTTAAAAGTTTTGAAAAGAGAGGATAGCTTGCATTTTGTGGGCTCATTTTTTGCCTCTTGATACTTTGATTGGCTATTTGAGCATCTTTTGATTTTTGATACACTTTTGTGTATACTCTTTTTATTTCAATTTGGCGTCTTTACCAATTTTTTTTTAAAATTTTAGCAAGCTAAATTCTCTTTTACAATCTCTTAAAAATGACTCTTTATTATGAGTATATCTTCTAGATATTAGAGAATAGGAGCTCTCTCTCTAACATAGGGAAGAGTCAAGTCACAAATCTCAATCAAATGATATGTGCAATGGCAAGATTTCAATTAACTTGAAAGATATATAAAATTTTTGGACATTATATATTAGGATAGATCATTGTAGCAATATAAAAAAAGATCTTACTTTCAAAAACTATTTGTTAAAAAGAGATGAACTTTTATTTGGAGAAGAAAATTATACATACTAAAAGAGGTTAGAAAGAGGGAAAACATCAACGGTGTTTCTCCCTTTAACTGATGTAGAGATGCTAATCATTGACATTAAATCTCCAAAATCTTAAAGCTTTGAAAAATCATCAAATAAAAAACCAAAATTAAAATAAAAGATCAAATAACTAAAATAACAAAACACTAGTACGAAAAAATAAAACCAACATTAAACAATAAATGCATTTCAAGAATTTATTAAGCATGAAGTTTAAGCAATTTATGAGCTGCGAGCCTCCGTTTTCAAGTATCCTATGCTCTCACGAGGTCTTTGGTGAGAGCAATCCTGCAAGAATCAACAACTGTTAGATTTAGAAACCCAAATAGGTTTGGGTCCCTTCTCATGAAAAGTATAATGTAATGCATGTGTGTTATGCTGTGAATTATACAATTTTGGTCTCCACACCCAATGTGTACTACGGAGAACAGTGCAAGTGTGTGAGATGTGTCCTAGCATGCCACATGAAAAGCATCTAAGACCAGGAAAAAGATTTCTTAAATGGTTTGGATTTTAATGCCTTTTCCTAGGTCATGACTTTAGATCAAAAGTAGGTGTCATCCAATTTCTTTTAATTGAGTCCAATTCATTTTTAAGCAAAGCCCTTTATGGGGTCCTGGTAGGGTACCCAATGGGTACCCATGCATTACTCAGATGGGCTTCGCCCACCCATAGTGACTTTCGGGATGCCATACCCACCTATACCCACCCACTTTCCAAACTTTTTGAATGCAGTCTGTCACGGATTGATGGCCTTGAGGCTTGTTGCCCTTTGCTTTGATTGTAAACTTTCAAGACGTATATCAGAATTTACTATAGTCACAACGTGGTTAAGTGCTGCACATTACGTAGTGAGGATTGCAGTAATATAAGATATATAGTGATTAGCAATGTAAATCGATTTATCCCCCGATATTGAGTACCCACCCATACCCACCCACAGGTCATGGGCGTACCCATGCCCACCCATACCCATTGGGTATGGATGGGTACATGGGTGGGTGTGGGTATGGGTACCCAATGCAGGGCTCTGTTTTTAAGCCTCAAGTTAGTATTTTCTAAAGCATTATTATCAATCCTCAAGTTGTGCTCTATTTCTTTAGATTTGTTCAAATCAGATTTGAGTGAGGTGTGTGAAACTTTTAATGCATCATGCTCATTAATTAGTTCCGAATGCTTTTTATTTAAATCATCAAATTTATCAAGTAGAGCCATGTGATTTGAATCAATCGTAGAATGATCTTTGAGAATAATTCCATGTTCTTTTTGTAAATTTAAAAGTTCCAACTTCAAATTAGCATGAGTTTTTTTAAGTTTTTTGTATGATGCATGAATTTTCTCACATATTTTGAATAATTGATCATAAGTTGGTTTACATACCTCTTCTTCATCACTTTAATCAAGATGATCTTCCGCCATTAAAATAAGTTTGTTGTTTCGTCTTCAGGTTTAGTCTCTGATGAATCAATTATAGAATCCGCCCAAAATGCCTTTTGAAGTCTCTTTTTGTCCTTCCTGAGCTTGGATTTTTTCTCACCCTTTTCTTTGCTTGTGTGATCTTGAAGTGTTGGACAATCCGCTCTGACATGTCCAGGCTTCCTACATTCAAAGCAAACAACATCAAAAGATCTTTTAGAATATTTATTATCCTTATCTTTTCTCCAACTTTGATGATGCTTGTGTTTCTTCCTTAGAAAGTTTTTGAATTGCCTTGTAATTAAGGCAAAGTCATCACTTTCAGACCCGGAAGAGTCATAGTCCGATTTGTGCGCTTTCAGTGCCACTGTTTTCTCTTTTTTTTCTCACATGCATCAAGATTTTTATGATCCACTCTTTGCTCGTAAGCAATGAGTGAGCCAAGTAAGTTATCATTCAAATAGGTGTTTAAATCCTTAGATTTAGTTATAACAGTGATTTTAGCATCAAAAGAGGAAGGCAAGCATCTTAAGATTTTGCTAACTTTTTCATAGTTTGAAAGTTCTCTTCCTAAGGAATGCAAAGAAGTTACAATTTGAGTAAATCGTGTATACATATCAGAAATTGATTCAGAAGATTTCATACGAAAAAGTTCATAGTCATGCAAGAGAATATTCAAACGATATAATTTCACTTCATTGGTTTCTTCATAAGTAATGCACAACCTATCCCAAATCTCTTTTCTAGTAGAGCAAGTAGAAACACGCATGTAATCCTCAGACTTTAAAGCACAGAAAAAATAGTTCAAACACTTCGCATTCAATTGAGCTAAATCTCTTTCATCGATAGTCCATTCAGTAAAAGTAACTTTAGTTTTAATTCCATTAATTTCATTAGAAGGTGGAGAATATCCTTCTTTAATAAGCATCCACATGCGATAGTCTGTTGATTGCAAAAAAGTAGACATGCGAGTTTTCTAAAATTCAAAAGGAAGGTTGTCAAACAAGGAAGGTCGTGTAATAGAATATCCTTCAGTTGTATTACAATTCCCAAAGTTAGCCATGGATCAAAATTCAAAAAGTTTTCAAAATCAGTTTTTATGAATCCCGCTCTGATACCACTTGAAAGTTAGTTAGGGATGTTAAGCCCTATGAACTAGTCCTGAGCCTAACCAAGAGGGGGGTGAATTAGTATTTTTAAAAATTCTTTAAAACCAAGAATAAATATCACAAACCAAAATCACTACGGAAAAATAAGTGCGGATAATTAAAGTGCGGAAGCAGTAAAAAGAACACAAGGGTTTATAGTGGTTCGGTTAACTTGACCTACGTCCACTCCCTGGAGGCACCCTCCGAGTATTGCACTACCAACGTGACTCTCCTTTAGCCCCCATAGCTAGGCAAAGAAGCCCTTACAAAACACCTCATTTTTTCCACACCCGGTAAGGCAGAGAACCCAACTTCTTTTGCTTCCTCTTCAAGCAGGCATAAAATCTCGATCGATTGCTGAAACTTACCTCTCCCAACCCTTCCAAGGATAAGAGACTATAGGGAAGAAGAAGAGGAACAATGCTTGGAGAAACCCTTCTGAACTCCCTCACAAGCTCCCCCTCATAATATCCTCTCTCTCTCCCTCTCCCTCTCTCTCTCTCTCTCCTTTAGATTTTCTTAGGTCAAGATAGCAACTAAAGTGTTCTAAAAAATGTTGAACAAGAGCTCTTAAATAGAAGAGCTTCAAAGGAGGTCAATAAGTACAAGTTGCCGACTTTATCGTCCAGGATGATAATAATATCGTCCTGTACGATTAGTTCAAAACATAAACGATCAGCTTGAACATCGCCCTGAAGATGAGCTGGATGATTGAAAATTGGCTTGATCGTCCCGGTCAATCTCACGATCATCCCGAATGATTTGTCAAATCAGAGGAAAATCGTCCAGAGCATCGCTCTGAATTCGAGATGTCCGATCCTGATCGACCAGGAGTAACTAAGGGTTTTTGAATATATCGTCCTGGCCGATCCGGCGATTGTCCAGGATGATGTAATCATATCAATCATCCTTAATTGCTTCCTTAATTGTCGGATTAATTTAGGCATAATTGTGTCATATCGTCCAGGCCGATCTCACGATCGTCCTGGCCGATTTTCAAAAATACAGAATACCTAGATTGATCATGGCCACTATTTCTTTTTGTTTTGAGCATATCATCCTTGCCGATACAAGTATCATCCAGGCCGATAAGTTAATTACGACTGCCTTAACTAAGAAATCTTGATTAGTGCTTCTGTTTTGAAATCGATCGTCTAGGATGATAATAAGATCGTCTGGGACGATTTGAATAAAAATAGAAATTCTAAATCTCTCAAGTGTGTGTGTGTAGGGTTACTTAACACCAGTCACTTCAAATATTTACAATTGACTCAAGGAAGGGAAAAAGAAAAAAAATAGACTAACTCAGACCTAGTCTACCCAATCTTGAGCTGGTTCCAATTTCCATCCGATCTTTGAGCCCTGAAAAGTCAGTATAGAAAAGGCAGTCATATTGTTTGTTATCATCAAAACCATAATTCATGAAACGAATATGCAACAAAGATAACTGTCATAACTGAGTCAAAAGACTTAAATGTTCATTCTATTAACAATCTGCTTGGATCACTGATTGCTTATGAGCAAGGAGTGACTTAAAGATAGATTGATGCAGGTGATAAGCAGAAGGAGAAAAATATCACATTGAAAGTGGATGACTCAGAAAGTGATAAATCACTGCATGAGGATGAAGAAGATATTACGCTCATGATGAGGCAATTCAAAAGTTTTTAAAGAAGAAAGAAATAAAGACGTTAGTAGTGGAATAAGGGTAAGTTTTAAAAGAATGCAAAAAATTTTAATGATATTATTTATTATGAATGTAAGAAGCTTAGACATATTAAAGCTGATTGTCAAAATCTCAAAGCTAATTCTAGCAATGAGAAAGCTGAGGAGAAAACTAATATTATGAAGGGCAAGATAAGATTGTAGAGAGCTTTTTGGACTAACTTAGCTTCAGATTCTTATAAAATAGAAGTAGAAGAGGAAGTTACAATCTTGTGCTTAATGATAAACAAACTTAATCATTCGAATCAAGAGGAGGTATATGATTTATCCTATGACAAATTATTTGAAGTTTCTGAGAAAATATATACTGCATATAGGAAAATAAAAAAACTATATACTAAACTTAATATAGAATATTTAAATTTACAAAAAGTGTATGAAATCCTTAAAAAAGATTACGCATCCATAGATAGCAATCACATGGTATTGTTGGTTGAATTTGATGATTTAAATAAGAAATATGATTTATTAAAAACATCATATACTAATCTTAAGAATGAATGTAAGGTGTTTATAGATGAAGAAAATTAAAGAGAACAAGATTTAAAAGTTGATAATATTGTTTTAGAAAGCGCAAGCTCCTATCTTAAAGAAAAACTAAAAGCTTTTAAGAAAAACATAACATCCCCTACATTTGAACAATTTTTTAATCCTAATCAGAAGCATATAATTTCAAAACTTAGGAAAAGACTTTATAACTCACATAGATTGGTAAATCCTTTTTCTGGTGTTAAATATTTTTCATGTAGAATGATAGGACATATCTCTCACACTTGTACAATTCAAAGTATAACAAATCTAGTGCAAAGACCTAAGATGCATAAATTATAGCATATCAAACATGCATCCAAATTATCATTACCAAGAGGTGAACCCAAATTCATTTGGGTTCCCAAGTTTAACTTTTAATAATTTTGTAGAAACGCTCTCATATAAGACCTCATAAGAGCATTTGATACTTGGATAGTGAATATTCAAAGCATATGACTAGAGATACAACTCAATTCATATCACTAGAAGCTAAGGCTTGAGACAAAGTGACACTGGGAGACATACCATTAGGAGAGTCATAGGCACAAGTATGATTGACAACGAGAATAATTTATTTATCCGAAATGTATTATTGGTTGATGGCTTAAAACATAGCTTGTTGAGTATTAGTTAGCTTTGTGCTAAGGGTTTTAGTATTAAATTTTTACCTACAAGCTGCATTATAAGCCAAAATGGAATTGATGTGTTGCATAAAAATAGGGCAAATAATATATACATGTTTGATTTAAACTTTGTTAAATATTTTAATGCTTTTTGTCTCAAAAAAAATCATTGATGAATCATGCAATAATGAAAAATCTTAGAAAGATTACAAAGAAAGAGTTGGTTAGAGGAATACCCAAATCAAACTTCACTAAGGATCACCTGTGTGATATATGTCAATTAGGAGAACATGTTAAGTCCTCCTTTCACTCAATTGAGGATCTTAGAATTAGCAAACCATTAGAAGTCCTACACATTGATCTTTTTAGATCAATTAACATTGTAAGTCTGGGAGGAAAAATTTTTAGGTATGTAATTATTGATGATTATTTAAGATTAACTTAGATTAGATATTTATAACATATGAGTAAATCATTTGATGAATTTAAAAAATTTTCTACTTGGATTCAGAGGAAGCTAAGGTGTGAAATTCTATCAATTCAAAGTGATCATGGAGGAGAGTTTGAAAATAAAAAATTTGAAGATTTTTTTAAAGAGCAATGAATTGATCACAACTTTTTAGCACTTAAGAACCCTTGTTAAAATAGGGTTATTAAAAGAAAGAACAGAACTTTGTTAGAATCCATTAGAGCCATGTTGGCTAAATATTCACTTTTGAAATATTTTTGGGCTGAATCAGTTAGTACGGTTTGTTATGTTTTGAATAGGGTGAACATTAGATCTAAGTTGAATAAGACATCATACAAACCTCTCAAGAGAAGAACACATAATCTTTCACATTTACATGTCTTCAGATGTAAGGTGTTTATTCATAATAATGGTAAATCTCCTTTAAAAAAATTTAATTCTAAATCTGATGAAGGAATTTTTCTATAATATTCTAGTGTTGGTAAATACTATAGAGTTTTTAATAGAAGAACTTTGGTAGTTAAGGAGACTACACATATAGTCATTGATGAATCCAATATTTATGTAGAGTCAAGGTTAGAAGAAGAACACATTGAAGAGATCTCCCAAGGAATTGGAAAAAAAAAATCTTGAAGAGAATGTTGGAACAAAAAATAAATTGCCTAGATAATGGAAATATCCTAAGAGGCATTCTAAAGAACTAATTTTAGAAGTCCCAAGCGAAGGTGTTAATACTAGGCATTGACTTAACAAAGAAGCGAACCTCTCTCCCTTTATTTTAATTATTGAATCCACTAATATAAATTAAGCACATTCTAATAAATTTTGGATTTTGGCCAAGCAAGAAGTATTAAATCAATTTGTTAGAAATAATGTTTGAGAATTGATTGAAAGACCTAAAGATCGAAGTGTTGTTGGAACTAAGTGGGAATTCAAAAAATAAAATGAATGATTTAGGTGTAGTGGTTAAAAATAAGATAAGATTGGTGGCCAAGGGTTATAATCAAATAGAAGGAATTGATTTTGAAGAAATTTTTATCCCTGTAGCCATACTTGAAGCAATAAGGGTGTTACTAGCCTTTGCATATTTTAAAGGGTTTAAATTATTTCAAATGGATGTTAAGAGTATTTTCTTAATGGGGTGGATCAGAGGATAGTTTGACCCAGTCAACACTCAAGTAGCTACCATCAATAGCTACTTTACGATGTTCACACCTCCTCGGCTCCCTCCAGATCAGGGTCCTTTTGAGTATTAGTTATTATTTTCTACTGTACTTGAGTATTAGTTATTATGTTGTTTTTTTCTGTACTCATGTGATGGCTTAGTAATATTGTATTTTTTTTAGTATCTATATTGATTGAATTTAATTCATATGTTTAATGAAATATATATATATATTTTTAATTATTTAAAGTTTCTATAGACTAATAAATTATAGTTGATCTATGGAATTCAATTTTAAAATACTTTGCTTTACAAATTAATTTTCTTGTAAATTTTAATTTCTTAAAATTTTAAATCAAATTATGGTTAGATGTAGATTTAAAGATCATCTTCATGTTCAGATAGACAAATATTAATTAGTTATAATTGTTGAAAAAGAGATGTTTATTTTTATTTTATTTCTTATTAAATGTGTTTATTTTTATTAATTATTAAATTTATCTTAAGATTTATTGATAATAAAAAGATAAAAAAATATAAAAAGATATACAAAGTGTGCTAGGCTTGAAAAGATATACAAAATATGCCACAAGTTTAAAAAGATGCCTAATGTTCGCCAAAAATAAAAGAGACAAAATTAACCCAAACTGAAAAGATGCACACAACGTGCAAAAAATTAAAAAGATGCACAATGTCGCCAATTGAAAGTTTCATAAAGTTTTTTCCTTTATCTTTTTATTTCTTACACAAATCTATTTAATCAATAAAAATCTCCACTAATGAATTAGAAACTAATTAATCTTTATTTCATCATTTTTGCAATAATTTTTTTTTATATGTATAGAACAAACAGTGAACCTGGTTGACTTCTTATCTTAATAATTTTTTGATTTAAAATATGATACTTTCTTTTTCGCATTAGGACGTTAATATTACCTTTACAAATAGTTTAAAATCTTCTTCTTTATCATCTATTAGATTTGTCAATAGACACTTACTTGTTCAAGAGGTATTTCCCTTTTTGTTGTTATCAAAAGGTAGAGTCATTATTTATTATTTGTTTGTTTAATTTAATCATGTGTATTTATTGTGTCTAGTGTGTATGCATTTTATTATTGTGTTTGGTGTGTATGTTTTATTTTTAATTCTTGTTAATATTTTTGGTGGTGTATGTTTTGTTCTTGAATTTATTTATATTTTATTTTTCAAATTTTTTAGGTTTTGATTTTGATTGAAATCCCTTATTTTTAATTGAGCATTCATTGAGGGGGAGCTTAGGAGAAAAATGACCTTTAATGTTAATTCAAACAAAAATTATTTTGCCATCTTCAAAAAGGAGAAGATTATTAAAACTTAGAATTCAAAATTGAGTTTGATATGATGTGATTTTTTTATGATAATAAAAAATTATTATTATGATTACTATTTCTTCTAACATACATTATATATATTTTCTTTTTGTTATTTATGTGTACTAATATTTTAGGAAAATTATGCTCCAGACTGCTGAAGACTTTAAGATAGAGTAGATTAAGATTTCATGTAATGAAGTCTATAAATTTTTTATTTTTTATAGTCTGATAGAGTGTGATTGTAATTAGGTAATCGTACATACACACACTGGGGGAGTGAGTCAAAACTTAAAATTTTAAATCTAATCATGGTATTTCCTCCAAAATGAAGTTAATCGAATCATACTCAGAATTGTTTTTCAATTGTTCGTACCGTTCAATGTATGTCATACAAATAACTCATAGAGTATGAAAAGGGTGCATACCAATTCATCCAAAATGAACTCATCTTTTTTTGAACTGTTCGTACTATATGATTTTTTTTGTACAGACGATTCATAGAGTACGAAATGGGGTCTTCCACATTTGTACCAAATGAAGCATGATATGTATTAACTATTTGTATTGTATGATGACAGTTCCTATATACTACTCACATAGTATGAAATGAGGTTCGGACAAGATCGTACTTGATGAATTAGTTCAATTTTGAATTGTTCACACAGTACTATATTAGTTCGTACATACGATTGACATAATATAAAATCAGATATAGGTTCATACATGGATTTTTGAACTGTTCGTATAGACAATCCTCAATCATATTATATAATCTGAGTACGTTCAAATTATAATTTTCAATTTTTTGGACGAGTTTTCTTATCTTTTATATGCAAGGGTCCTAAAAATTGGCACTTTTGATCTTGTTGTGAATATCTCTTAAGAGTGGATAAGGAGAGTGTTTTTGGGAGTGAAGAGTGAGAGATTATTGTAAGAGGAAATTATGAGGGGATTCACAAGGTTTCTTATGAAATTACTAAATGACAAGAGGGGGGGTGAATTGTGAAAAAACTTTTTCTCAATAAAAAATAATCCTAAACAGGAGTTCTAATCTTTTAGTTATTTTTGAAATTTGACAACAAAAACTTAAACAAATTTTCTTCCACAAATTTCACCACGCAATAATTATGAAAATATAAGTGCAAGTAAAAGTAAATGACGATAAAGAAAAAACACATCAAGAATTTTTATAGTGATTCGGTCAAAATATGACCTACGTCCACTCCCCGGAGTCCTCCGCTCCGGGATTTTCACTACCAAATATAGTTCTCCTTTTGCCCCCCTCGGTAAGGCGGAGAAGCCTTTACAAACCTCCCTTTCATCAACCTGGCGTGGCGAAGGGCCAAACTCTGTTTTCGCCCTCCTGGCGACGGTAGAGAACCTTCTCGTTTTTCTCCCTCCTGGAGAAGGCAGAGAACCTCGAGGTCACAGATGTAGACGAGCCTTTCCCTTGGAGATCCTCCCTCAAATTCTTCTAGGGCCACAGGAGGAGCAAGATGCAGCAAGTTTAGAGCAACCGTGTGATCTCCCTCACACCTCTTCTCCCTCACAACGCTCACCTTCTCCTTCCTCTCTCAACCCTAAAGAACTTCTCTAGAGCTCTCTCCCTTGGAATACCTCTCTAACCACGTTCTCCCTCTATGTAAAATCTTACTGAAAAAGGATGAGATTAACATCTAAAAATGGCTCCAAAAACCCTCTGATTTCAAAAGTAGCCGTTACTGTTCGTACAGTACGATTCAACATCGTACAGTACGATATTTATAAACAGACTTAGTCCTGGTACGAAGGTGTACGAACAGTTCAAAAACCATTCGTACTGTACGCTATTATATCATACGGTACGATCCACAAAATACTATTCGTACAGGATGATGGTCTGGACGACTAGATGTCGTCTCTGTTCATCGTACGGTACGATCACTATCATACAGTACGATGAGACAAAAACCAAGAGATCATCCAGGACGATATCCGGGACGATCAAACTTCATCTTTGTTCATCGTATGGTACGATCCGATTCATACAGTACGATGTTCAAAATATAATTAGGCCTGAATTATATGCACTAATCACGGGTTAATTTAAGTAAGTATTTAAAATAGATCGTACAGTACGAATATATTTGTACAGTACGAACGGCGCAAAATCACTTACTTAAACTAAACTACGGCTAGGGTTTTGGATCTGAACATATCGTACAGTACGAATATATTCGTATAGTACGATCTATTCACATAATCATCCACATAGCTTGGATCATACAGTACGAATTAAAATCGTACAGTACGATCTCTAGAGAGAAAATTCTATTACATTTTGCATTTAAAAACAAACTCTCCCCCTGTGTGTGTGCATGGTTACTTTTACTCTTATGCATTTTGTGGTCAGACTCAATAAAATAAAATTAAAATAAATAGAAAAATACAATGTCTGACTCATACTCCTAATCTACCCATTCTTGAGTCTTCCTTTCGTCCTGAGTCACTTGTGATCTTCTTGAAATGTTAGTACTCAAGGACAATAGCAAATAAAATAATATTCAATGAAAAGTTGTTCCAAAACACTCATTATTTGACATCATCAAAATCTCAAACTGGGGGTCATGGGTTGCAACAATCTCCCCCTTTTTGATGATGTCAAATAATTTATTGTAAGTAAGTACGAATAACATTTCTTTTGTTTTTTTTTTGTATTTATATTTTTTTTTTAATTTTTTTTAACTTAAACACAAGAAAAAAAGAAAGATACTAAAAGTAAGTACAAAACAAAAGGAATACATTTAACAAACTATAACAAGCACAACAACAAGTACAACAAACTTCTTCCCCTTTTGACAGTATAAAAAGGAGAAGAAACTAAAGCAAAAAGCAAAAGAAAGAACTACAATACAAACACAAACAATCTAAACAGACGGGTCCTGATCAGTTGGTGGTGGAGGTGGATTTGGTTGAAAATATTGAAAGAGAGCATCGAATCGGTGATCAATTGCAGTAAAGCGTTCTCTAAACCATTGCATATCTGTCTCGTGTTGTTGATGTTGTTCTTGAATATGCATGTCGAGACGAGACTACTGTTGGTCAAAGCGTGTGACCAAATCATCGTTAGGGTGTGCTGGTGCTGGTGCTCGGGGTGCGGCATGGCGTTGTGGTCGAGCTGGAGCTGCTGCTGGGGCATCTTCTCCTTCTTCTTCGTCAAAGACTGGTTCGTCAGGCTCGTGTCCCTGATGAAAGAGAATATAGAAGGAGGTATCCGTATAAAAGATATGAAGAATGTTGGGTTCACCAGGGTAGGTCAATTGATATTTATTGTGGAGGATATATCCTATTAGGTGACTAAGAGCTAGATTTTGTTTCCGTTGAGTGATAGGTAGACGAACAAAAGTCATGTGACGAATGTAGTTAGTAATTAAATCAAACTCATCAAACTTTATATTGGACATAATAAGATAGGTAGCAACGGATAAGGTCGGGGTCAGATTGATACGGTCGCCACCTTTGGGTATTATTGAGGTTCGAAGGACATGTTGAATTATTCGGGCATTTCGAGTTAAGGATTGAATGAGAGGTTGATGTTGATGGAAAGTAGCATTCCTAAGGACTCTATTAACATCGCTCCAATTGAATTCGTTGGTAAGAAATGAGCGAACCATAGGTCCTTCAGTGGACAACCCAATATATTGGGCAATGTCGGCTCTAGTGATCTCAACGTTTCGGCCACAAACAAAAGAGTGAAAGGTGGTGTTGTCGACAGTGTAGGTGAGGTTAGCAAGAAATTTGAAGATAAGTTCAGAGTTGTAGGGAAATGCTAGGGTGAGTAGGAATTAGAAGTTGGTGGAAGCAAAGAGGCCAATTACCTCAAAATTAAGAGCAGCCTGATTAAGCATTTTGGAAGGAGAAATTTTGCAGGCTTTATATCGGTGGTAGGCTTCCTCATTTTCAGTATTCAGAAAACGAGCAGGTTGGCGACTCGACAAGGATGAGCTTCCAGCAGTCATCCGACCTCGTTTAGACATTGCAAGAGGGCACTAAACTAGGTGAATGAGTGAGTGAGGAGAGATTTGAGTGAAAGGAACGGCCTAGCAAAGGGTTCTTATAGAAATTTTGACAATCGTACAGTATGATTTCGGATCATACAGTATGATAGCCAATCAATATCCTAACCGGTCATTTTGGGAAAAGGCAGTCAAATCGTACAGTACGATAAATATCGTATAGTACGATCAGGCTAATTTCGATCGTCCCGAGGCCCTCAGTACGACTTTTGACCAAATTAAAATCGTACAGTACGATCTCCAGAGAGGAAATTCTATTACATTTTGAATTTAAAAACAAACTCTCCCCCTGTGTGTGTGCATGGTTGCTCTTACTCTTATGCATTTTGTGGCCAGACTCAATAAAAAAAAAAAAAAAAAAAATACAATGTCTGACTCATACTCCTAATCTACCCGTTCTTGAGTCTTTC
>CM028349.1:20403747-20851332 GCA_016618105.1 Dendrobium huoshanense
TATGTGGTTGATATTTTCAGGTCAGGGCTTGGGAGCAGGAGATAGGAATTGATCCAGATCTTCAGGTTTTTGTCTTTTGGTCGATTGATGATTCTTTTGTACTCAGGACAGGATAGTTTCTTTACTTGTTTTGATAGTGTAGTTCCTGAGTATTGTACATGATGTTTTGAGATATGAATCGACTGATATATTGATGTTTAAATTTTATAGATGTTTGATACATTGCTTACTGAAGGTTTTATATAACTTTGGTAAATTGTTGGAATAATTGATTGACATTCTTTCCAAGTTTGATCTTGGGGTCGTTACAAAAGCTGGTTTACAAAGCAATAAAAAATACGTCCCAAACGAAACCTTATTTTGACTGATTCATCAAATTTGGTGAATTTGATGAAAGAGAGATCTTACACATCTTCAAGTGAGTGATTTAATGGTTGACACATAAAAATAAGATAAGTTGGTCAAATACTTCCAACCCTCTCGACAAGTGCAGAACATCTAGATAGCCATACCCATTTAGATTTTTTTTTTGGGAAAATTATGAGTTTAGCCCATTTTCATTAATGTAACATAGTTACATATATGAAAAGAGAAGAGAATAGAAAAAAAACAAATCAAAATAGATGCATCATAAAAACTAAAATCTACCAGTAAAAGATGATGCTTTAGCTTTCCATCCAAAGAGTTTATGAGTAATAGTTTCCATCAGTTTCAAAAATTTAGATAGCTTTGAGTGTAAGGGGATATATGGATTCCAAGATAAGATATGTAAGTGGAAGTGGAGGGGATGTTAAGGATAGAGCAAATGTTGTTTTCTTTTTGACAGTTTAAGGGCAAAATGAGAGAGCTCTTTCCAAAATTCACTTCCAAACACAAAGCCTCAGAGAATTAATTAAGCAATTGGCATGGAATCTCACAGTTATGAACTTCAGCTTTCCCAAATATAATGAGATCATCAGCATACATAAGGTGAGAAATCTGAAACCCATCCACATGAGGCATATCAAACATAACATTATTGGATGGGCAGTCTAGAAGATAAGAAAAAACATCCATGACAATACAAAAAAGATAAGGGCTTAAAGGACATCCATGTCTAAGCCCAATAGAATAGGAAAAAATCCTTCAAGAGCTCCATCATTGCATAAACAAAACCAGATATCCTTAATACATGCTCTAATCCACTTGATAAACATGTTAGGAAAACCTTTTTGAACCATCCTTGTAATAAGGAATTCTCTTGAAACACTATCAAAATTTATTTGATATCAAGCTTGGCACACAGATGTTTAAACTTAGTAGTATTTATAGAATGAAAGAGGATCTCATTGGCTAAAATAACATTATCAGTAAATATCCTATTATGAATGAAGCCAAATTGATTTCCTTTAATGATATGGGGCATTATAGGTTTCATCATAGCAGCCAAAATTTTAGCAATAATTTTATAATTGTTGTAATAAGAGATATACCTGAAGTCAGTGATAGCCTCTGCATGACTGGTTTTGGGAATGAAGGTTATGGTTGTAGCCTTAGCAGCATGCAGAATGTAAGCATTTTAGAAAAAGACTTAACGATGTTACAAAATGTTGGACCAATGACCACCCAAGTTGATTGGAAAGCACAGCCTTCCAAATTTCAACATCAGTAAAAGGAATAGTTAGGGAATAAAGGAGATCGGTAGGGATAACATTGCCAATAGGGAATAGACTAATATCGAATGTCTGACAACTGGTTATATTAAAAAGGCCTTGGAAATGAGAAATAGTTTCTTTAATAGCATCATAAAATGAGGAGGAAAAGTTTGTCTTGGCGAGAGAAATGGCAATTATTCTATAATTTCTCCTCAAGTGAATCTTTGAGTATAAGGATTTGATATCATCTTCCCCATGTGTGATCCATTTGATTTTTGCTCACTGATTAATCCAAGAATACCACTGTGAGGATGCAACGACCAATTGATCATTAATGCTTTTGAGAGCCAAGGAAACATTGACATTATTACAATCTGAACTCAAATTATTAAGATATTCTTCCTGCTTGCACTGGAGGGATTCAAGATAATCAGCCACCAGATTAGAGTTAGCTCACTCTTTCCCTCTAATTGCAACCTTGAGTTGCTTAAGCTTAGAGCAAAGATCAACAGAAGGTGGCCCCTTAGATTTCACAGAAAAAGACAATAAGTGAAGAAAATCAAAATTGTTCATTGTTAGCCCAATAATTCTTAAAAAAGAATATGTGCTGAGGGATGTTTTTTTTCCCATACAAGAGCACAATGTGGTTGTGATCATAACAAGTAGGGTTTTTAATCATGTAATGAGAGTCGGGGAACGAAGCCAAGCAATCATCATTAACCAACATTCGGTCCAGCTTGATATGAATAGGATTATTCGTTCTCTGATTGTAGCAGGTGTATGAGGGCCTCACAGAAGCCAAATCGTTGAGGTTAGAATCGAAGAGGAGACTAGTAAAATCACTTAGCTAATTTTGATGAAGAACATTACCACCCAATTTGTTTCAAGGATGTCGACATCAATTAAAGTCTCCCATAGTGATCCAAGGGGTGCCCTTAGAAAGAATTCAATGGCTCGATCTCAACTAACTTGTTCAAGTCATGTTTAAAATTTTAGGGAGAAAAATTACAAGAGAATATCTTTATACTTTTTTTGGGAAAATTAAATTTAATTAATATAAAATTTAAATTTTATTTTAATGTAAAGATAATATATAAATAAATTATATTTATTTTAAAGCATATAAAAAAGTTTTACAATGCAATGTAATTAAATTTGTATTATTATATTATGGTCTATCAAATTCAAAAAAGATATATGCTTGATTGTAATTGTAACCTAACCCAACTTATGCATATGTGCTAAAAACTTTATGACGATTGAGTGAAAGTTTATCATCATAATTTTATGCAAAGACATCAAACAAACATTGATAATATATATATATATATATATATATATATATATATATATATATAGTATAAAAAAATTGCATTGTAAATGGAATGCAGTCTAAAAAATAATATTTTGGGGTTGTTTGAATAAGTGCAAAGTAAATGTCTTTGAATATTATTTAGTTTGAAGTAAATGAATGTAGTGAAATCCCAAGATGGTAGTCGGTGGTGATGGCCGACGGCAAATGGTGGTGGAAGTTGGCTGCGACAGGAGTGTTAATATTTGACATGACCTGAAAACCCGACCCGAACCCAACCTGAAAATTTTGAGTTATGGTCACTGAAAAATTCCTAGTTTGGGTCGACTCATTTGGAAAATGGATAAGGTTCGGGTTTCATATTCTAACTGTTTCTAATTTCTAGTTTGGTTTGAGTTAACCTGAAAAGCCAAAAGCAACTCAAAAACTGACTCGGACTCAATCTCGCATCGCACCGCTCGCCCTCGCCCCCGCGGCCCGCACTCGCGCTCGTGCTCCCACCCTGATGGCACCCGCAATTTAATGGGTTGGGTCCAAGTCTAAATTTTTTACCCTTTGTCTAATTGGATCTGGTTGAGGTGGTGGGGACCGGCTGCGGGTGGCGTGGTGTTGGCCGCCAATGGTGGGTGTTGGTCAACGGCGATGGCTAGCTGTGGTGGCCAACTGCTAGTAGTGAACGATGGTGGTGTTGGTCGGTGGCGGGGTGTCGATGATGGTGGTCAGCAGTTAGTGGCAGCCGGCCGGTGGCAGAGCTCAACCTAGCTTGCTTGCGGTGTAAACAGTTCTCGCTCAAAACTAGACGAGTTTAGTATATCTATAAAACAAATTAAAATGATTTATAATGCATTTGCTTTACTTTGTATTTGTCTTTCTTCCAAAAAAACACTAATACTTTAAAATCCCATACATTTTGAATACTTTACACCCATTTTATTTCCATAAAACAACCCCTAAATAGAAAACTCAAAAGGAAAATATTAGATGGTTAGGCAATGTTGAAATGATCCTTTGCATAAATAACGTTACAAAGGTGTGTTGTTCTTCCTCTTAATTGAAAAAAGTGTATAGAATACTTGTTTTTCTTTCTTAAGAGTAGAATACTTGTTGGATCTAAGTTTGTCCATATGTCCCATAGCCACACTACCAGACGAGCATTAAGAGGTATAGAGAAGGAAAAGAGAGGAGATAAATTCTATGCCAAAATAGTCCATCAGCTAAAATGTATATATAGAAAATGAAAAAAAAAAAAAATATGATAATTGAATAGGATCTTTCAGCCGACGAGGCCTATTTTCATTCGCTCTGCAGTCGGAGTCTTCTTCGCTTTCGGGGGTCCATTTGGACGGTTCTCCGTTGCTATTTCTCCCCACCTACTCTAATCTCTATGCTCTTTGTGATTGTATTTCTTCCTCAAACTTATCTGCATTTGTAAACAAACATATCGTTTGTCCTTTCTTCTGCGTCGGAATAGATCGGGAATCGCATTCAGAGCTTTGCGTAGATTACAGTTTAAGCATCCTCTTTCCTTTATTAAAAGCAACTAAAAACTGATTAGTTAGTCTTTTGGGCAATCATTCACTTAATCACTCACACCTAACTTGCATTTTATTATTATTACTATCATTATAAAATTTAGGTTGAATTTAATTATAATTATCAATAATTGATAATTAATGTAAGCATGAAGAATCTTCAACTCTATAAAATGGAAAAAAAAAATTGCTTCAAAATATTTTGATGTAAAACATATCAAGATGAGCTTCAAAGGTTTCGTTTGAGGTAGCTTATGACTATTATTTTTTCGCTGCTTTCAAAAAAAGTTATGCTAAAAAGCTGTTAGTAAGAAAGTTGTCCATGCGGCTCACCTTAATTTGTTGGTTGGGAGCAGTGGGTACCAACCAAGATGTCTTAGGTTCGAGTCTTGTATATATGACGTGTGTGATTTTGACTTAATTGGCATAAATATCTAAAAAGAAAGAAAGCTGTCCCAAATGAAGCAAAATTCTTTGGATTTATATTAAGATTAATGAGAATTATACTAATTTTAATACAAATTTAATGATTTTAAAGTCAATGCTGATGTATTTTGCAATGGAATATGATCAATTTTGATTTTTTCTGCTGGCCTAAGTCGTAAACTCTCTCTTGTCATTTGCATCCATAAGATAAAATTAATTATTAAAAAAAATATTTCCACATTTTATTATTATAAATCTTGAGGTTTAATAAATAATTTTTTGCTTGGTCCTAATGTACTAATATTAATGGAAAATAAAAGTTGATAGCTATGAGAAACCAACTTTTCTTGTTTTTATCTCATCTAATATGACATTTGGAGGAATAGTAGAAATTGAGCAAAGTTTTGGTGCATTAATTTCTACTTATAAAGTGATATAAATAAATATAAGCTAGTCTAACTATATAAAGTTATTAATATGTTGCACAATGCATTGATCAAATAATATTAAAGAGGAAATTTTGGTTAGGATATTTAGATGTCTAATATTTAAATTTTAAGTTTATTTATATTAATAAAGTTAAAATTTTAATTCATGTAAAATAAATTAATATTAATTTATTTAAAGTAAAAAATATTTATCTTTCATATTTATATTTTGAATTTTTTTTTTTTTTTGGGACAGGGAGTATCAGCCTTCGGCCACTAATCTCCCCGGTCGACCTAGCGGACAACCCACCCCATACTCATCCGGGCCAACACTTAAGACTTTGCACGAATTGCCATGGGATTCAAACTCGATACCTGGCCTAAGGCCAGCCAGCTCTTCACCACCAAGACAACCTGTGGTGGGTTATATTTTGATATTGATTTGTCATCAAAAAATTTACTGGCACGAATATCAATGCAAAATATCAAGCTCTAGCTCCCTATATAGCATTTCAGTCTAAAAATTTGAAAGTATTTTTTCCTCTTAAAAAAAAAAATGGCACATGCAGGCTCAGAAATATAATGTTTATAATATCTGGAAATGACAGTAAGAGATAAGCCGCTGCAGTGTATCTGCACAGGCTGCACAGCAAGGTCCCAATCTTGCCTGCTTTTGGCTTTTAAAAAACGTTTTTAAAAACTTTGTCAAACAGCTCATCTTGATTGTCTTTTTTTGGCTACTAATTAAGATTTTGGCTACTAATTAAGATTTAATTTAGAATAATTTTTTTCTTATTTTTTAAATCATCTTTATATTTATAGTATCAAATTTCTTAAACTTAAAATTTTGGTACTAAAAAGCTGCTTTAGAAGGCAATAAGAAAGCTGTCACGGCTTTATTTTGAATAACTTTCTTATTGATTTTTAAAGCAATTTTTTAATACAAAATTTGCAATAAGAAGCTGCTTTAGAAAATTATAAGAAAGCCACACACAGCCTAAGAGATTTTGGGTTAGAGTCTTGCGTATGTGATGTGTGTGCGAGCTTGAATTAATGACGTAAATGTCCCAAAAAAAAAAGAAAACTTTTTCTTTTAATTATAATGAATAAGTATAATTTCTTTTTCATTATTGACATAATCTAATTAGCTTCAAATTTAGCCCCTATTTAAATTACTAAATCATCACTGCTAATATTATTCAAATTACCTCAATCAAAATTATTTAAACAAATAGTATATCGTTGAGGGATTTACTTACATTAGTTACATATATCCCACAAACTTCTTTTAAATTTATATGTCTAACATAATAATATTTAAATATTTTAAATCAGATATAAAATATTACCAATATTAACTTTTTAGAATGAGATCTACATTTTAATAAATAAGTTTTGATGTTACTGTGACTCCAAATTTTATATTTGTAAATACAAAAGTTTAAGCTTTAGATATATAAATTTGCATGTAAATCTATTTTTACTATAATATTCAAAAAAAGCTCTATATATTATTATTATTATTATTATTAAATGGGTGAAAATGCATGATTGAGATGAAATCTACAAACATAGATGACTCAGAATTGGATTAAATTATGAATATTTGAGTTTAACTCTATTTGCATGCCAGTGTCGTAACTCATAAGTATTTATATATGTTCTTGTCAAAGGGCTCTACCATATGAGGTGTATGTGCACTGCAACCCTCACCAAAAGGAAACCTTGCTCTGAGGGTCAGTTGCTATCCCCAATCCATTTGTTTGTGGAAATTTGTCCCAATTAAGCTTATAACATACAAGCTTACCCTTGAAGGATCAGACTGAGGATGCTCTCATTCCTAATGAGTTTGTCCAAAATACTCATCCAGATAGGCCATTGCCCTGATGAGTACTTGCTCTTGGAGAACTCACTTTGCCTATAGTAGTTGTCTACAAAAAAAGGTCATCTATTTTTTGAGGAAGTCTTAGATCAAACTACGAAAATCACACACCTATAGAGCCTGCAATCACTAGTTCATTGTTCATATTTATCCCTAGCTCATAGTAACTTTTTCTTAAAAGGGACTTACATTTTATAATAAGTGATTCACCATTCATCTCTAGGGACTTGCCTCCATAGACTTGCTTTAGATATCAGTTCTCAAAGCCTTACCTATGGTACTCATCAAAAGGCCCTATCAGAGGCAAATGACCATCCATATCTTAATTAGCTCAATCCACGTATTTTTGTTAGATTGTACTTATCACATCATGCACTATTTTTTAACCTTTTTCTAGTTATAGTATTTCTTATAGCCCTCTTAAAACCTATAAATCAAATGTTAATATATAAATATTTAATTTTATGTTGCTTCATGCTATTCTATGATATTTTCACTATTCATATAGATCTTTGAGCTTCTTTCTTATTCTTCATAATTGTTAATTCCCTCTCTTGATTCTCTTGCTCATACTTGCTATGACTTGCAAGGAAGGTCAAGTACCACCCACTAATAAAGGATCAACAAGCTCAATTTTATGTAGTATATAATATAAATTATATTATGAAGTTTAGAATAAAAATAAAATATATTGTTGAATTATTAATACAATCTTTAATGAGCGATAAAATTGTAGTTTCACAATCTATCAATACATTTTATTTTGCAAAAGTGAAATTTGACTTTACATTGCTCATAATGTAAGTAAAAATTAGACATATATGCTTATTTTTTTTGAAGAAATATTCCAAAAGTTTATTTTAAAGGAAATTATCCACAATAAGGCATAACCTCTTGTATCTTAAAGTTTAGAATGAAAATAATTTGTTCGAACATAGTTTAAGCCTTTCTTTGAACCAAAGTTTGTTCATTGGACAGGGTGCAAGGGGTGTTTGTGAAGGAGAATGATAGTTTATAATGCGAGCTCACTCAACAAGCTTTACTTGGGAGGGATATTGGGAATGGAGCTCATGTAATAATCTATATTTTGACCCTGTCAAATAATATTTTAGGATTAATTATAAGTTAAATTTCAAATTGTTTTCGTCATAATATAGATATTATTGTGCTTTAATTATATTATTTTTATGGAAAATATATAAAATTAACATATACTAGTACAAGTGGATTTTCTAAGACTGTTAGGTGTCGGTTTTGACAACTGATTTAATTAGATCATTCTAGATATGCTTAGCTAATTAATTAATATTTTTCTATAATTTTTAGAGCCCCAAATTTGAAGATATAAAAGAATTTATGCTAAAAACTAAACAATTGACATAATTACATTTGTGTTCTTAAATTTTTTTAAATAAAAAATCTTAATCCACTTTACAAAATTGAATTTATCAAAAGCCATTTCATTCATTTTTCCTAATTCGTTTTTTACAAAGAAGGAAATGGGAATGAAGGGAAAATAGAGGAGAGAAAAACCTAGGTTTGAGGGTCATAGAGCTGATTTTATTGGTCCACCCAGTTGAGAAATTTTATCATCTTATGGTAGACTATCATTATCCTACATATGATTTCAAAGATTTTTTGTATTTTATATTTTATGAATTTTAATTTGATCAAAACTTACAAAAGTTGTGATATCTTGATTCGTAGGAAGCATCCACCATGTAACATTTTGTATATGATAGATATGATCCTCTCGTGTATTTTGACTGTAATATTATTGAATTTCTCTGAGTAAATTAAAAGTTGTGATTTTCTGAAATAAATGAATATACACATTTTATATATTTTCTTGCATTTTTAAAAATTCCTACATTTTATACATGATATTGACTTACATTGCACAGAAAAAAAAAAGCATTTACATATAAGTAAAGAAGGGTTGACTGTTAACACAATAGTTGATATGAGTTGGCTTTTAAAATATAATATAATGCGAAAGAGGGTAGAATAGTGGATTTTACTTTAAATAAAAGATTTGATGGTATAATCTTAGTTGTAGCTAGAAACCGATTGATTGAAGGGTAGAGGGTGATGACTCTTAGATGATTATGAAAAATCATCTATGAAAATAAATGATTAATATAAATAAATAAAATATAATATAAGATTGACTATGGATAGATATGATAGATAACATATAAAAAGATGAAAGCACATTAAATGTGGATATTTTGTCTTACTTTTCATAATTATATTTATAATTGTATTTATATGATAGTGCATTTAACAAATTGATAAATAAAACTAAAGTTATATTGATAGAACCTATATTGATAATGCTTGGCATACAGACATGACCTATTAATTGATAGTTCTTTTCATCAATATTTTTCTTATAATTTGATAGATATTCTTTGACTTCATTGATAATATTAATTTTATTTTTGTTGTGTCCTGAAATATTTGTGACGGTAGAGAAGTATAAAGTTTAATATCTTAGTTTTGTACGAAGCTCTAGAACGCAAACAGATGAAAGATAGGGTGTTGCATTCATATGAGACACCAGAATTTTTATGTGGAAACCCCTAAAAAGAGGAAAAACCACAGGGCCTAGCATAGTTTGAATGAATTCACTAGTATTTACAGTTGATTACAAATGAGGCCCTTCCTTGTGAGAAGACCTTGGCTTGATGTCACAAATATACATCATATAGAGCGCATTATATGGTGGGAGTTACAATAATCAACATAGACATGTTTGTTTGGTGAGCAGGATCATAGTTGATAGAAGAGGGAGGTCAGAAAGACCGTTGTTGACAAGTGTTGGAGGTCGGAAAGACCGCGCGTAGTCTAGTGACAGAGGCCGAGAGGATCATTGTCTAGTGACGGATGTCGAAATGACCATAATCAATGATGGAGGTCGGAAAGACCTTTGTCTGGCGACGAAGGTCATAAGGATCGTAATCGATGATGGAGGTCGGAAGGATCAAAGTCGGCAGACGATGGAGGTCAAAAAGATCGTAATTCGATCATTGAGGTAGGAAGGATTGTAGGTGACTAGGTGTAAGTCCAGCATCAGTCAGTTCTCCGGTAGAAGTCCAGACATCAGGTTGTTGTTCTGTAGAAGTCCAGGCGTCAGGTGGTGGTTAAGCAAAAGTCTGGGCATCAGATGGTGTCCGGCGGAACTCCAGCATCAAGCAGTGGTTTGATAGAACACCGGCGTCAGTTGGTGGTCTGGCAGAAGTTCGGGTGATGGTCGAGGAGGAGCGATGAGACAAGAGCAATCCTGATCTCAATTTTGATTCCTTGCTTCGGGGCAATTTTCCAAGAGAAATGATGGGTCTATTTATAGATTTCATAGAGTAACATGGCCCGTAAAGAGGAGGAAGATCAAGGGTATTTAGGGAGTGGTTTGGATGGATGACCTATGTTGAATCCCTTGATCGTAGACTATTTACTGGACATTTGAATGTCTTAGTGATATCAGAATTCAATGATTTTATGGTTGTTCGATTCGTTTTGTCGAGCCGCTTGACTTGACTATAAGCATGTCATGTTTGAAAACCGCTTGGTAATCTAAATTGTAGTGTGAACCTTCCATCAATGCTTCAGGTCCTTGATCAAGGCCCATTTGGGCTTGGATTGAGTCGAATTTGATGTCGTTGGGTTTGTATTTTTGAGACGTTCAGTTCGACTGTAAGTTTTCTTAAATCGGAGTTCGGATGGTCCCAATTTTAATTTTGTAAGTTTCCAACTTGATTATGCCTCGAGATTCGTGCCCAATCAAGATAATTCTTTGATGATGTATCAATTCTTAATTTTAAAAACTTTTTATAAAATATAATAATTGATGATTGATATTTATTAGAACATGGCAAGTATATTGAATCTTTTACCTTTTGTTCAAGTGTTGGGCTTTATAAGCTCATTTTCTAATTTTTTTATATGATTTCAGATAAAGGAAGATGCTTGCAGTATGAGACTAGACATATCTGTTAGTTTAGTTCTACGTTCCGCTTTTTAGTTTTATATAAATTCTTTTGTAGTTTGAGATAATTATTGTATAAATAATAATAATAATAATAATATCTTTTAATATCCAATTAATCCTACCACATTAGAATTTTTTTTTTTTCTAGATGATAAATATCTAATAATCTAATATTGCTAATAAGTTTTGATAGAGCCCAATCATAACCTATTTTTACTACAAAAAATTTCTTTCTTTTATGCCTTAATAAAGTTCTACATGAAACAGTTAAATCTCATGCATTGCAGACTATTCAACAGTTGTATCATTGAAAGCCAAAATAAAAAAATATTAAGAAGCATTAATATTGCTAAGAAATTAATAAGGGAATAAATAATAAATTAAATAAAGTACAAATCCGCACATGGTTTGTTTTCTTAATTTGAAGAAATCAGTCCTATATTGGATATTGTAGCCAATTGGATAGCTTTCTAGCCAGGTTGTCACCATGTGAGCAATATTGCTCCTCAATTATTCTATGAGAAAATTTTTTAATGAATTTCAAAATTATTAAATTAATTTTAAAATAAGTATAATATTAAAAAATAATTAATATTTATATTATATTTATCTCAAAATATATTTAGGAATGATGAATTAAATCCATCCTGATAACTTTTTCTTTCTTCGTATTCTCTAATGGATGTTGTCCCCATCATTTGAGCATTTTAGTATATGATTAGCTATTATGTGATTAAAGACTTGGCTTATAATAATGGTAAGATATAAATAGTGAAGTTGACTAAAATAATCTAAAAAAAAGGTTGATATTGATGATGGAAATTAGGGCGATTATACTTGAGATTTCTAGACAATTAGTGATGAATCATAGTACTTAATCATTGAGGTGGTTGTTGACCTATGGCTAGCCATATAGCGGTTGAGTTGTCGCCTCCTTGATTTTGTGTGCCTTTGATGAAGTGTTGTCTAGAGAGTATATATATATATATATATATATATATATATATATATATATATATATATATATATATATATATATATATATATATAATGCTTGTTTGGTGAGTATTATGGGTGGTTTCTTTAAATTTATTGTTTATTGGATATTTTTTGATATGTAAAAGTCTTGATAATCAATTAGTCGGCTTCGATATCTGACTATTATGAGTTTACTAGAAAATCACGATGAATCATGCATAATCAATCATTATATAAATTCCCCCTCAAACTATTTGTAGAGAAGACGAAGCAAATTTAATTAGAATTTATGAGGAGAGAGAGAGAGAGAGAGAGAGAGAGAGAGAGAGAGAGAGAGAGAGAGAGAGAGAGAGAGAGAGAGAGAGAGAGAGAGAGAGAGAGAGAGAACATTCACTCAGAATTGCTTCAATTTTAATGCTAAATTATAAATGTGCCTTTTTCTTGCTTGTATGTGTTAGAGCCACTATCAATGGCATAAGATAGGGTACAAAGGACTCAAAATACCATTAGGGTAGTTAAGCATGTGTTGTGGCTAGCCATATAACAAGTTTAATAGTCTCCTCCTCAATTGTGAATGCCTAGTTGAGCTTTACTTGATGAGAAGAAGGCAAAGGAGAGTATTACAATTGAGTACTTCATGTTAGCTATATGTTGGTTATTTCAAAATTAGTACATCTATAGAGAATCAATTAGTTGGGTCAGAAAACTTATATAGTTGGTCATTATTTTTTGAGTCAAATTCTCTCTTTGGCAACATTGACCATTATTTTTTGGGATTCTTCTTATGTATCATTTGATTGATTTTAGTGATGTCTATATTGTTACAAATGTTATAGTCAATCATTTGGTCTTTAAATTTAAGATTTTTTATATTTCAATGAACTTCCTTCTCTCAAAGCTTGAATTCTTACCATTGTTACTTAGCCATCTTCAATAATAGAAATCTTTAGAGATTTATCTTAAATGGATGAAGCTGTAATTTTAAAGAGGTCTTCTGGCTCTTCCAATGTAGGGATCTACATTAACAATCATTCCTCCATCAACAAAATTAAATTAAGCCTATGGATGAAAATTTTGCATATCCCATTAAATAATAAGAATAAGAATCATTAGTGATATTAGGAAGGATGTTCCTAAACCATCTATTTTGAATGTCCACTCCACCTTAATTTTCTCTGAAGATAGAGAATCATTTTGACTCGTATGCAGCCACCAAAGAAAATTTAGGTTATTTTTTTAAAAAAGAAGACAATTTAGGGTAAAGATTAGAATATCACATTCAAAATTTATAAATATAACTAAATTTAGGCTTCGTTTGGGATAACTTTTTTATTGCTTTCTAAATTAACTTTCTAATACAAATTTTTGTATTAAGAAGCTGCTTTATAAAGTAGTAAGAAAGCCATCTCAAATGAAGCCTTAATTTAATTGAGACTTATGATATCTAGAATATATATTTGATCTATGATTGCTGCTTGAAATTTTTGTTGCACTTATCACCTTCTTATACTAATTCACATATTAGCCTAAGACTAAGCCACCTCGGCCTTATGAGGTGGGTTATTTTGGTTATACGATCTTAATCGCTTCATTTACATTTCAATTTCATCATTCTTTAAGAAGATAACCTAGCCACTTCGACTGTTGTCTTAAGGTCATGCCACCTATCCATGTAAGAGAAGGGTCATGTTGGTTACCTTTGATTCAACCACGACCTTCCTATGCCACTTTGTTTGTCACCACATGATGGTGTCTTCTTTGCCTCTAGGAGAAATATCATCTTGGTTAAATTTTGTTGCACTAGTAACCTTCCTACACCACTTTTTCTGTAGCCTTAGAGTTGTGCCACCTCTATTTCTAGGAGGACCATCGCAATCAACATCAATTGCACACACAACCTTCCTACACCACTTTGTCCATTGCCTCTATCAAACTAGATTTGATTCAATTTCATCCACTTTTCCTTCTTCACTTTGTTTTCAAGTCATGCCACCTTCACCTCCATGATGCCTATTTAGTTGCCAAATTTTTTTAGTATTATAAACACCATATATATTTATAGAAGTCTATTTTCATATGTTTCTTCGAGTTTACGAAAGAGTAGGTCATTTGTAATTCATATCCATTTCCAGTAAAAAATGTATCAATTTTGCTAGACCTCATTGTTTTTTTTTTCCTTTTCACATAAAATACCTCGTCTCCTCAGTTCACTATTTTATCTTTTGATTGTCAACTGAGACAACACGGTCAATCCCGAAGAAACCTCCCTGCCAATTTATGGTTAAAACAATAACTATATTAATACATATGTATATCTATACTACTAAATAAAAGTGATTGGGATTCCACTCTTAGCAAATCCTGATCATTCATTTATAAATTTTAAAACAATTTGGAACATTCATTTATGACTTTTCAAATTCTTTATTTAAGACACACTTGTATAACTTTTACATACAAAACATTTATTTACTCATTTAAAAAAAAATTAACACGTCAAAGCTAGCTTTTCTATAATAATTTCATATGATATATAATGCCCCATATAACTCATTAAAATAATGTTAATTCTTCTTAAGGCTTGGGTTTCTGTCCATTTTATTAAGAAGTGACTTCAGATCCTTCTCAAACACTATCTAACCATCGATAATGGAACTTCATAATGCTATCTAAACTATTGATGTTGCAACTCTTACTATTCCCATTCCACTATTCCTATTCATTCCCTTCTCACACAACTTCTTACCCTACATGTCTCCCTCTCGAGTTCTTCATCTTCCACGAGAGCTTCGCCTTCTTCGACTACATTCGCCTTCTTCGATTACCCTCTTGTGTTCTTCAACGCGTGTCCACGAGAGCTTCGGCTTCTTCATTCTTCTTTGACTACATTCGCCTTCTTTGGTCATGAGAGCTTCGCCTTAAGGTCTGTAGTTCCACCTCTTTTCAGTTTTTAAACCTAGTTCTTTTTTTCTTCTTGGAGGAAAAAAGCCTCTTGCTATGGAAAGATGAATTTTCAATTAAAAATATTGGTTTGGGACAAAATGATGGATTGTTTTTTTGTTTATGTAGAGAGAGGAAGACATAGCTTTGTTCCCTTTAGGAGGTCTGTTGGGTATATTTCTACTAAGTTGGCGAACAACTCTTTTGTCTTGGCTTTTGAGAAGACTAAGAGGAGAGATCCTCTGAACAACTTCAAAGATTACACTAGGGGTTGGAATATCAGTAATTGTCATTACGGGGCTATGAGTTTTTTTAATCTCTTAGTTAACCTTCATGTTCTTTGTTTTTCTTTTTATGAGATTCTTATTCATTTTACAATTTTTTTTCACAGTTTGTTGGTTTCACTGCTGCTCCTCTCTTTATCATTGCCCTTAGGTGGTTTGTGATATTTGGATTGATTTTGATCTTTAATGCTTGCTATTATTGTTGCCATCGCCGCCCTATAGATTCTTATTCTCAAGTGGCTTATGCAATCTCTCTAATACTGCCCCTGTTCTTCAACTTGGCTGCAATGTTTGAATTTTCCTTCTTTCATATCTTATTTTGATGTTTATGGTTTTTGTTAGGTCATTGAATTGCTATTGATTGTTTTATATGTTTAATTAAATGCATCCAGTGTTGGATGCATTCTTTTGTACAATGGCCAAGAAAAGTTTCACAGTAGCATCTTTTGATACATTGGATTATGTTGTGGGTCAAGCAAATTTTAAAATGAAAAACCTTAGGGATTTCTCTGAAAATTTGTTAGGTGCTAAGAGGATCAAAGTAATCAACTTGCTTGTACCAAGTGGTCTACAAGGTAGGATTGATGAGATTGTGACCAATATTAATACATATGTGGATGTGTGAGATCTCGTTCCCTTACTGTTCCTCTCTGAATTGGATTTTCCTCCCAGGATCGGCCAAGACGATGTTGAGATCATCCAGGCCGATCAGTGCATTGAAAACAGCTTATTTCTGGAGTGCTTTCTGGAGTGTTTTCTGGACAGGATCGTCCAGGACAATGTTGAGATCGTCCAGGCCGATCTGTACTATTCACAATTTTGTCCTGAGCATAGCCCTGTGAACGGTCCAGGACGATCAAAATTGGTCTGATCGTCCTGGGACGATCGGGCGATTGGCCGGGCCGATCTGAATTCAATAAAGCTGAAATCAGTCGTATTGAGGAGAGAGAAAATCATTTTTATAAAATCAGATATTTTGAGGAGAGAGAAAGAGAAATGGAAAAAGAAGAAAAGCTGGATTTTGGAGACCGCGGAGCGCTTTTCGTCCGACGCCGCTGTTGGGAAAAGTGAAGATCTCGTGGTAAGGACTCTGAATCCTGTTTCTGTTTTCAGAAATGTTGTGTTTTGACCGAGTTGTGCTCTGTTTTGTGTTTTCGTAGTCGAATTTTGGACATGATTTTGATTTGACACAACTTTCACCGCACAACTTTTAGTATGTTATAGATATGACTATTGTACACGATTTGAGTATTTTCTACGAAGATTTTACCGGTCGGAATTGATTCTACGCGATTTTAATTGAATAGAAAAATATCATGATTTGCTTTGATTTGGATTCTATAGAATAATAGTCTTGTATTGATGTTGTGGTTATTCTATTGTAATTTGGAGAAAGTTGGAAATTGTGGTTTTTGCAGGATTTTTGTGTAAATTCGATAGACTGCCGTTACTCTGCCCAATTTTCGTATGATTTCTGATTTGTCTGAAACTGATACATTGAATTGATATGCATATGATTATCGATATGATTTCTTTAATATTGATTATTGATTGACTATTGATACTGACCATAAGTGGAACCTGGTTGAACATTGGTTGGAGATTGATGTTGACCTGTACAGGATGGTGGGCCGACGGGCTTTCCTTTAAACATTGATTATTGATATATGGATGGGAGTTATAAGGAGTTTATTGATATGCCGACGGGCGAAAAGTGTGACGACTCTTATTGATAGAACCAATGTAAATGGATATCTACAACAGCAATATGGATTCTACAACAGCAACATAGCCAGTTGATTGTACTTGTTTAGTATATAGTATTGAATTACATGTTTACTGTATTGATATACAGATTTATTGCTTTATCGATTTCTGCTTTATTGAACTAATCGGATTTACTGTATCGTACGATTTTATTGATTTCATCGATTGATTACCGAGCATTGATACTACTGAGCATTAATATGGACATGGATAAATATAGATATTGCATTGATAGCATGGATATGGACATTGTATAGATTCATTATATTGCTGCCTATAGATTTTATAGATTCGCTGTTGCTACTGTTTCTGCACCGTATTGACTGCTACATAGATTCATTGTTTCGTATTGCTTTTCTCGAGTGATTTCATTGATTAGATCGTATTGATTTAACAATATCGATTTGATTGACGGATATTGATTGATTGAGTTGATTATCGATTTGCCTGCCGCTGCATTGACTGGTTTTAATTACTATTGATTTCCGGATTGCATCGACTCATTGACCATTGACTGATTTGGATTAGACTGACTGACATGCATATTGATAGCATCGTCGTGCTTTGATTTCAGTTATAGGTATTAGGTGACCTGCTGGGCTTTGTAAAGCTCATTATATGTGGTTGATATTTTCAGGTCAGGGCTTGGGAGCAGGAGATAGGAATTGATCCAGATCTACAGGTTTTTGTCTTTTGGTCGATTGATGATTCTTTTGTACTCAGGACAGAATAGTTTCTTTACTTGTGATTGTTAGTATAGTTCCTGAGTATTGTACATGATATTTTGAGATATGAATCGACTTGTATATTGATGTTTTAAAATTTTATAGATGTTGATAGATTGTTTACTGAAGGTTTTTAGATAGCTCTGGAAAATTGTTTGGGTAATTGATTGATATTCTTTCCAAGTTAGATCTTGGGGATGTGACAAGTTGGTATCAGAGCAGTGTTATTGGAAGAATGGATTGTTACCAGAGTTGTAGGATTGGATTGAGAGTTGGGTAGATTGGGTAGCTGTAAGAGCTTCATTGGCATACATCATTGCATGTGTGTATTATTGTTCTGAATTATGCAGGTGAAAAGATATGGATCCTCCGGCAGAATCAAGTGTACCGAATGAGCAACACAGCGCAGCTCCAGTACATTCAGAGAGTATGATGCAGTTGGCTACTGCGATTGCACATGTTATGGGTGATGCGCAGAGCAAGATGAGTGGGAGTAAAGAGGAATAAGCTGATAGACACTTGCAGATGTTTCACAAGCTGAAGCCTCCGTTGTTTAAAGGAGCTGTGGGACCCCAGGCTGCTGAGGATTGGATCATGAGGGTGGAAAAGATTTTTGACAGCATGCAGTGTCTGGGGAATAGAAAGGTACATTTGGCTGTGTTCCTGTTTGAAGGAGAAGATGAGAGATGGTGGATTGGACAGCAGTGAGAGAAATTCCAGGGGAAGACTAATGCTGAGATCACCTGGGATGAGTTTACTGTAATGTTCAGAATGTGGTTTGTACCACCGTCAGCTCAGCGATAGATGCAGGAAGCTTTCATGAGATTGGAACAAGGCCGCAAGTCAGTGATGCAGTACGAGGCCGAGTTTACTGCACTTACGAGGTATGCTGTTCATTTGATTCCTACTGTCGAGGAGAAGTGTTATAGATTTCTGCACGGATTGAACAGAGAGCTGAGGCATCCACTAGTACCTTTCCGGATCCATGAGTTTTCTGAGCTGGTGGAGCGAGCCTGATTGATAGAGATTGACTTGGCGACACCAGTATCGAGGTACGAGGATACCAGGAGGATGAGAGATGAAGTACGACGAGATGATTCTGGTAGAGACAGAGATAGAGAGAAGAGAAGCAGGTACGAGGGTTCAAAGGGATCTGCTTCGCGATCTGCATCAGTAGTATCGTCTGGTAGTTCTAGAGTGTGCATTCACTATGGTAAACGACATGCAGGTCGGTGCTACCTGTTGACGGGGCAGTGTTTTCACTGTGGACAGCAAGGGCACAGAGCAGCAGATTATCCTCAGAAAGGACTGGGTGGAAGGACTGATTCTGGCACGGGTACAAGACAGCAGAGGACTGTTGGCTCAAGGGCTTACAGTGAGAGATCAAGGAACCGGATGGATGATAGAACTGTCAGAGATCAGAGGGAGACAGTTGCACCACGACCTCCTGTGGTGCCACGCATCTACAGTCTACAGAGTTTACAGTATCGTGAGGATCAGCAACGGCCGAAAAGTTCTACTGGTAAGATTGATTTGACTAATCGATTGACATTGACATATGAACATTGCATATTGACATGTGATTGATTGCATTGTGTGTTTTGTATGGATTTCGACGAGTTTTGATTTGGATTTGGATTTGGATCGATTTGTTTTACGTTGTTTTGCTTCGTACCTATAGGGAGATGTCGGGACGACATTTTTCTAATGTGGGGAGATTGTGAGATCTCGTTCCCTTACTATTCCTCTCTGAATTGGATTTTCCTCCCAGGATCGGCCAGGACGATGTTGAGATCGTCCAGGCCGATCAGTGCATTGAAAACAGCTGATTTCTGGAGTGCTTTCTGGAGTGTTTTCTGGACAGGATCGTCCAGGACGATGTTGAGATCGTCCAGGCCGATCTGTACTGTTCACAATTTTGTCCTGAGCATAGCCCTGTGAACGGTCCAGGACGATCAAAATTGGTCTGATCGTCCTGGGACGATCGGGCGATCGGCCGGGCCGATCTGAATTCTATAAAGCTGAAATCAGTCGTATTGAGGAGAGAGAAAATCATTTTTATAAAATCAGATATTTTGAGGAGAGAGAAAGAGAAAGGGAAAAAGAAGAAAAGCTGGATTTTGGAGACCGCGGAGCGCTTTTCGTCCGACGCCGCTGTTGGGAAAAGTGAATATCTCGTGGTAAGGACTCTGAATCCTGTTTCTGTTTTCAGAGAAATTGTGTTTTGACCGAGTTGTGCACTATTTTGTGTTTTCGTAGTCGAATTTTGGACATGATTTTGATTTGACACAACTTTCACCGCACAACTTTTAGTATGTTATAGATATGACTATTGTACACGATTTGAGTATTTTCTACGAAGATTTTACCGGTCGGAATTGATTCTACGCGATTTTAATTGAATAGAAAAATATCAGTATTTGCTTTGATTTGGATTCTATAGAATAATAGTCTTTTATTGATGTTGTGGTTATTCTATTGTAATTTGGAGAAAGTTGGAAATTGTGGTTTTTGCAGGATTTTTGTGTAAATTCGATAGACTGCCGTTACTCTGCCCGATTTTCGTATGATTTCTGATTTTTCTGAAACTGATAGATTGAATTGATATGCATATGATTATTGATATGATTGCTTTAATATTGATTATTGATTGACTATTGATACTGACCATAAGTGGAACCTGGTTGAACATTGGTTGGAGATTTATATTGACCTGTATAGGACGGTGGGCCGACGGGCTTTCCTTTAAACATTGATTATTGATATATGGATGGGAGTTATAAGGAGTTTATTGATATGTCGACGGGCGAAAAGAGTGACGACTCTTATTGATAGAACCAATGTAAATGGATATCTACAACAGCAATATGGATTCTACAACAGCAACATAGCCAGTTGATTGTACTTATTCAGTATATAGTATTGAATTGCATGTTTACTGTATTGATATACAAATTTATTGCTTTATCGATTTCTGCTTTATTGAACTGATCGGATTTACTGTATCGTACGATTTTATTGATTTCATCGATTGATTACCGAGCATTGATACTACTGAGCATTGATATGGACATGGATAGATATAGATATTGCATTGATAGCATGTATATGAACATTGTATAGATTCATTGTATTGCTGCCTATAGATTTTATAGATTCGCTGTTGCTACTGTTTCTGCACCGTATTGACTGCTACATAGATTCATTGTTTCGTATTGCTTTTCTCGAGTGATTTCATTGATTAGATCGTATTGATTTAACAATATCGATTTGATTGACGGATATTGATTGATTGAGTTGATTATCGATTTGTCTGCCGCTGCATTGACTGGTTTTATTGACTATTGATTTCCGGATTACATCGACTCATTGACCATTGACTGATTTGGATTAGATTGACTGACATGCATATTGATAGCATCGCCGTGCTTTGATTTCAGTTATAGGTATTAGGTGACCTGCTGGGCTTTGTAAAGCTCATTATATGTGGTTGATATTTTCAGGTCAGGGCTTGGGAGTAGGAGATAGGAATTGATCCAGATCTACAGGTTTTTGTCTTTTGGTCGATTGATGATTCTTTTGTACTCAGGACAGGATAGTTTCTTTACTTGTGATTGTTAGTATAGTTCCTGAGTATTGTACATGATGTTTTGAGATATGAATCGACTTGTATATTGATGTTTTAAATTTTATAGATGTTTGATAGATTGTTTACTGAAGGTTTTTAGATAGCTCTGGTAAATTGTTTGGGTAATTGATTGACATTCTTTCCAAGTTAGATCTTGGGGATGTGACAGGATGACCTATACAAACGTGCAGCTAACAATTCATAAAATATCAGAGATGTTTAAGAAACAATATAAGTTTTTTCTGTGTCTTTGAACGAGTTTCTCTTCAGCTCAAACTTCTGGATTTCTCTTTTATGAGATTAGATTGATATAATGTTAGCAGCTGTGATGCTTCTATTGACATTTCTGGGCTTTGGTGAGTCATTTACATATGTATATGATATTTGAATATGGAACATTAGTAGTGCATAACTTGAATTTTTTTTGTTTGGCCAGCGTGATGAAAATTTCTTTTTCTTGCTTGCATACCAATTTTTTCTATATTGGGACTTCAATTTGTTGTCTACATGTAAGGACCATCTTTTTGTTGTATTTGTATTCTTAATACTTATGGTTAACATAAGTTGCGAGTTGATCACTTTGTTGTTAATTTTCCAGCTTAGTGCACATTAGATGATTTCTTGTTGTGGCGACATTTATTATGACTGGTGTATTCCTTCTTTTGCACAAATAAGTTCTATTTGGCATTAAATTATGATTAGATTACTAAGCACCTTTATAGTAAATCCTAATTTTTCTCCCAACATTTTGAACCATTCTTTGCACTGTTGTTGAAGTATTTAACATTTTTAATTAACATTGATAGTTTCCTTTTTGAAACACATTTACTTATTTTTGCTGCACAATGAATTGCCAAAAATTTGATAGATATAGTAAATGGTGTTCTACATATGATAAAAATAAAAAGAAAAAAGTAAATCAGTGAGCAGAGGAATTAAAGGCTTGCTTTTTTTTTTTTCATTTTTCCTTTATTTTATAATTAATTGTTCTTATGTCTCCTATTTGTTTACATAAATTCTAGCAACTCCAAAGAAGAGTATGTTGATTCTTGCATTTATCATTTGCATTTTATAATTAATGATTATCTTTATCTTTACAAGCGACAAACTATTGTAATAGAAGTCAGGCGATCGATTTAGTGTGATTCCTTCGTTAGTTACTTGCTCATCTTTTGTATGTTAATGCTTTTTTTTTTTGTTCTTTTGTCCTCTTTAACAAGAGATTTTGCTCTAATTTAAAAATTCAACTTCCTTTAAACATGCCAATTTTATATTTGAACTTTAATTTAGAGTCCGTTTTTTATTTGCTATAACCTTTCTTAATTTCTAAAATATTGAATTTCTTCTTAAACAAAATTTTTTATAATATACTCTGCAAAAACATCTTATTCCTCATTTATATATCCTCATAATTTTGATAATTTAATAATTTATTTTATTAATTTTATTTTTGTTCGTCCTTGTATTAAGTACTTCATGAGAAAATTGAAGAACTTGAAGAAAAACAATGACAAATTCCTCAACTATTAATGAGATTAGTTCTTTTGTAATATCTTTAGTTTAAATGTTGCATTGAAATACTAATTTTATTCATACTAGCAATGAACTTATCTTACCTATTATTTTATTCATACTAGCAATGAACTTGCTTAGAAATACTAATTTTATTCATCCATCTATTCGTTTTCTATTGTCTTAGTGTTTAGATCTTATATCCAATTTGTTTATCAGCAAAATAAGTGACAATTCTATTCATTTTTTGGATGTCATTTATAATAAGGTAGCTAAGAGACTTTGTTATCCATTGTTTCTTTTGGATGATTACCATCTAATTGTATTTGTGTTGGTTATATTAGCTTCATAGCAATTATAAGGCATTTTTCCTTGTAAGCTCATTCATATATATATATATATATACACGATGAATCCTTAAGTCGTCGTGTAGTTAATGCTTTCCGTCTATTATATATATATAAATAAATTGAGTGAATTTGAAACAAGCTATCTTAAGTCAAAGACTTGAAGCATATAAAATTTTAGTTTTTAGTTGGTTAAAGTTCAAGTAGGTTTCAATTTGGTTTCAATCATGAAGTATTGTTGCATCTTGGAATATTCGTGGCGATAGAAAAATATAAAATTAACATCTTAGCTTTGTACGAAGATCCAGTACACAAGCAAATAAAAAGAGAGTTGTGTAGCGTTCATAAAAGACACCAGAGTCTTTACGTGGAAATCCCTGAAAAGGAGAAAAAATCATGGGATCTTGCCCAATTTGATATCGGCCCTTCCACAGGGGATCATCCCCTTCGTCTTCGCCAAGGAGTACGGTGTTCATTCTTCTATCCTCAGCACAGCGTGTGTACGCTTATTACGCTAAGTCGGTTTAATAAAAAATTGATTTTGATTGATTTTCTTATCTTACCATAATATCAGTCGATTTGTTGACTTGAAACTACATTGATGTGTTTAGTAAGCTAATAATCACGTCTGTGCTTTGTTAATCAACGCAGGTTTATATTTGGGATGCTAATTGCTCTCCCTATAGCGCTGGTATGCTATATCCTGCTGGGGCTGTAGAAAGTAACGGTCGAAAATTCAAAAAGGTACAAGGAGAGAAATCTGTGACAGAGGGAAATGAGAAGATGAAGAAGGCGACTTGAAGAAAAATATTTGGGGGAAACAGAAAAAATTAGGGTTCCAAGTGAACCAAGCGTTCGACGAGCTACTCGATGCTCGGTTCGATTAAAGTTCGTTTGTGATCGTTTAACTAACTAAACAAACAAACCTAAATAACATTTTAAATACTCGATCCTTAAATAAACAAGCTTGAACACTAATGTGTTCGGTTCATTTATATTCACGAACAACATCATTTGAAGTTCGTAAACAAGCTCGATAAAAAGCTTGAATTGAGAGAAATACAATAGGTGAGCTTCATTTAAGAAAATATACATATAGATTAATCATATTTTCATTTCAAATAGATAACTGCTTTTATTATAAATTTAATTTTCTGAATAAAAGACATTTCACATTTGTCTATGTTTGTTTGATTGTTTGTTTAAGATGTTCATGAACAAATTTAATGTTTGTTTGTTCAATAGATTGTTTGTTAAATATGTTAATGAACATAGCTCATTAAGACTTGTTTGCTTAAAGCTCGATAAGCATTAAACGAACCAAACATGAACCGAACATGAACCAAAGATGAACACCCTTAAATTAAACGAATCAAACATGAACACAAATAATAAAGCTCGAATCAAACATGAACCGAACTTGAACAAGCTAATGATAAACGTACTCAAACATGAACACTCACATTCTCGACTCGGCTCGATTCGTTTGCAGCCCTAAAGAAAATCGATAGACTCAGGAATTGGACCCGGCTCGCTTTCCTTAGATCGAATTATTGTACTGTAATGTTTTTTTTTTCTTCTGCAAGCTATTTAATATGGGAGAACTTGTTGAGCTTTTTTATTATTATCTTTTTTTTTCTGTGAAATTCTATCTGCTTTTAATATTATTTTTTATTAGGGTGGCATTTAAAATTTTTAGACTTGATTTGATGATAATATAATACAATAATTATTTAGTTATTTATATAGTATATTGCTATAAAATAAATTTATACATTTTAAAATTTATTCTAATATAAATTTTTTCTAATTAAATTGAAAAAAAATTATATAATAATGTACTGATCTATTATACTCATATTAAAATAAATTTATAAAATTTAAATTTATTCAAATAAGTTTTTTTTTTTTGTAATTAAATTGAAAAAAAAAATGATATAAGGATAAAGCAAGTCTTTAACTATTTTTTTAGATTAGTGCAATATTATTTATCCTAAAATAAATTTAAGATTATTGAGATTTATTTGGATTAAAATATGATCAAAATAATCTAATTAATTTTTTTTTATTGAAAACATATTTTAGAAAGCAGTAAGAAAGATATCCTAAAGGAAGATTTAGGCTTTGTTTGGGATGACTTTTTTATTATTTCTTAAAATAGCTTTTTAATTTAATAATATTTATAGTAAATTTAAATATTTTAAAGTTTAGATATCCTAATAACGTTTTATTTATAGTAAATTTAAATATTTTAAAGTTTATTTTGATAAAAAAATTAATCATAATTTCTTAAATATATATTTTTATTTAAATTCTATAAAAAATTTTTTACTGATTTTTTATTGTTTCTATCTTAATAAAATAAATATTTTTTGATATGATAAATCATCTTGAAAGTAATTAAGTGCCTTTTTTTGCATATTTGAACAAAATTATAGATTATCATAAAACCAAATATAACTATTTATTGAGTTTTCTCTCTTATTTAATCCCAACATATTATATTCTATATGTTTTATTAAATCACCCCTAATAAGTATATACTCTTTAAATAAATGTTTTGTATGACTTAAGGTTGGGTGGAGGTGCTTTCTCTTTCCTATTCAGTTCAACGTCAGGCTCACAGTCAGGTGAATGTTGAGTTTCTGCTTTGTTCTACTGTTAGGCTTACGGTCAGGTAGGGACTTTGCCGATAGACTTGCTATCGGGTAGATGTGCTTTCTCTTTCCTCTTTAGTTCACCTTCAAGCTCACGGTTGCTCATGGTTGGGGTGACTGTTGAGTTTTTACTTTGTTCTACCATCAGGCATACGATCGCGTAGGGACTTTGTCACCAAACTTACGGTTGGGCAAATGCACTCTCTCTTTCCTCTTCAATTCACCGTCAGGCTCACGGTCGGGTGACCGTTGAGTTTAATTTTTGCTTTGTTATGCTGCAAATCTAAGATCCCCATACTATGATTTTGATGATGACAACCCCTATTGATTGAATTATATATTCTCATCAGGCAATATATTGGATACTATTTGTGTTTTGTGCACTAACGATTAGAGGTACAATACTTAAGAAGATTAAAGACTCAAGATTGGGTAGGTTAGGATGTCAAGTTAAAAGAGTCTGCTTTTTTATTTTCTTTAATTTTTTATTTTCTTGAGTCAGACCACATTATGGTGTATGTAATTGGGTTACTATGCACAAACAAAAGAGGAGAGAAAATTTTTCTAAAATTAAAATTTTCTAAACTAAGCGTATTGTATGAATTAAATTCGTAATGTACGATTAGTTGTTTCAGAAAATGGTTCTGTGCCTAATTGAAATTTCATATTCTGTAAAGTAATCGTAATGTATGATACATATCGTACTGTACGATTCGTTTTATTATCAAAATCTTAGCTGCCAAATTAATTTAAGTAAGATTTTAAAATTGAAAATTTGACTAATCATACTATACGATGCAAATCATACTGTACGAAGATTTAAAATCTTGCTAAAATTAAACCCCGTTATTAGTTAATCAAATATTGGTTTAATTAATGATAGTCGATCGTATTATATGATGTCAATTGTACCAGGCGATTGATAGAGACAAATTATGATCGTCCTAGAGTTTGTACCAAACGAAGCCATGAATTTTGAATTAATTGTATTGTACGATGATGATCATACCAATCGGCTGACAGAGACAAATTTGGTAGTTCAGATAATCGTACAAGACCAAGGTGCGATTTTTGGACTAATCGTACGAGACGATGTACCTAAAATAACTAATCATATTGTACGATGAGAACATAATAAGACAAGTGACAGAAACAAATTTATGTTGTCCCAGGAATCGTCCCATATGAACAGACGAAATAAAACAAATTATACTAGACGATATATGGATCGTACTGTACGATATGTTCATAAAAATGAAACAGTTCGTTTGAACGACTGTTTACATCATACTAGACGGGACTAATTTACATATATTAACAGTAGGCCCGTTGGTGAATTTTCTTTAAAAAATAAAAATTAAGTCATACTCACACATATCAAATACGTAAGTTTTGAACCCAAGACTTCCATATTAATTGCTAGAATTCCCAATCAACATACTAAGATGAGCTGCGTCTCATATAAAAATTATCCCAAATAAATTCTTGGTTCTTCTATAAAGAAATGATTCATTTTATTTCTATATTTTGGCTTATTTTGGCTCTTCTTATATATATATATATATATATATATATATATATATATATATGTCCTCCTGAATAGCGGCTATTTCGAAACTCATCATATTATCATACAAGGAATCAGGTGATTTTTTAGTTTTATAATAGTAAACTATTATGATCATTTTTAAAATAAATAATTTATGCAATGGCTTTAATGTTTGAAATATAATTAGTGACTGATTCCGGCAACTGAATTGAGGAAAATGAGGAGATATAGATGGGGGCGTGAGACTGCTTCTGGCAACGGAAATCAGGAAAAGAGGAGATCAATGGGGATAGTGAGGCTTAGGTGTCCTAATCAACGATATTTTCGTCCTAACAAATAGCTGAAGAGTAGACAGATTAATTATAAATAGCAGATTAATTAGAGCTTCTGCATCTCCTACAAAATACCATCAATCGTCTTTATTAATTTTTCTTATCTGTTGCCGGACAGGCTTCTCCTTCGTCTTCTTCCTCTGCCCACTACTTTCCTATCTACTAAGTGAGCTTCAGAGATAGTAATGGCTGAAGGTTCTTCCAAGTTCAGGTAATACTTACCATTTATATTTTACTATATATGATTCATTGGTGGTTGCTTATGACAGAGGAGAGAGAGACGCAGGTAGAGGAAGCAAGAAGAGGAGAAATAAAGGAATGTATATTCTGTTCTTATTAGAGCTATTACAAAGGTATAAATAGACAGAGAATTGTATAAATGTAAATACAATATTTGAATCTGAATGGCTTCGCTTACATCCTCCCGCAAATTAAGCATTCTTTGGACGAATGGTTAATTTGGTACGAAGATCATGAAAGCGAGCCTTAGAGAAGGATTTGGTAAGAATATCCGCAATTTGCGCTTCCGAGGGGATATGAGCGATCGTGATTTCTCCCGAATTGATGTGCTGCCGGATGAAGTGGTAGTCTATCTCAATATGCTTGGTGCGAGAGTGAAAAACGGGATTCTTGGCAAGCCCGATTGCGGATGTATTTTCACAGTGTATAGTAGTTGGATGTTGTTGAGGAAGACCCAACTCATGTACGAGGCGGCAAAGCCAGATTACGTCCGAGGTAGCAGCAGAGAGAGACCGATATTCGGCCTCGGTGGAGGATTTGGCGACAGTCACTTGCTTCTTGACTGTCCAAGAGACAAGATTGGGTCCGAGGAAAGAACAGAATCCGGAAATGGACTTTCGGTCGGTGCTGTCCGAGGCCCAGTCGGCATCGGTGTATGTCGTGAGAGTGAGGTCGCCGGTTGTGACTGGGAGACCATATGATTTGGTGCCCTTGACATACCGAAGCAATCATTTGAGCGCCATGAAGTCTTGCGTGGTAGGACTGTGCATGTGTTGGCAAACTTGATTCGTGGCGAACGTGATGTCTGGACGAGTATTGGAAATATATTGTAGCGATCCAGCTATGCGTCTGTAGAGAGTAGGATCGGAGAAAGGCAGTGGAGCATCAGCCGGAGGCTTTGATTTTGGAGAGATGGGTGTAGGAGCCGGAGAGCATTCGGCTAGACCAGAATCCAGTAGAAGTCGATCCGCAGAGTGCTCCTGAGTGAGAAAGAATCCGGATGCCTGTTTGAGGATTTGAATCCCGAGGAACAAGGAGAGTTCTCCAAGTTGTTTAAGTGCAAATTGCAGATGCAGTTTTGTCAGCAGTGATTGAATGGTAGCATCGTCGTTCCCTGTGAAGAGGATATCATCGACTTAGATTAAAATGAAGAGTTGTATGTTATTGGAGTTGTAAAGAAGGAGAGAAGGATCAGAGCGACTAAACCTGAACCCGTGTGATTGTAGAAAGGAAGTGAACTTCTCGAACCATTTCCGTGGTGCTTGTTTTAGTCCATATAAGGTCTTGTTGAGCTTGCAAATGGAGAAGGGAGAGGCGGAGTCCACGAAGCCGGCAGGTTGTCGCATGAAGATGTCTTCAGAGAGATCGCCGTGAAGGAAGGCGTTGGATACATCGAGTTGTAGGATTTTCCAATTTCGATGGAGAGCAAGAGTAAGGAGAATCAGGATCGTGGTCATTTTTGCGACCGGACTAAAGGTCTCCGTGTAGTTGACGCCAAATTGTTGATCATATCCTTGTGCAACTAGACGGGCCTTGTACCTGTCAATTGTGCCGTCGGGTAGTAGTTTGGTCTTAAAGGTCCATTTGCATCCTAGAACAGGTTTGTCGATCGGAGCGAGAACGAGGGTCCAGCGGGAACGAGGCTCGGCGAAGTCCAGTGACCGTCGACGGCGAAGTCCGGTGACCGTCGGCGATGTCTAACCACGGCGAGCGACGAACGGCGACGGAGGGCGACGGGCGAAGCAGTCGAAGTGAGAGAATGGAAGGAAACAAATGACGGCCAGAGGGGTTCGGGTTCGCGAAATAGGGCTTTTACCGGCGGACGTTCCGCCGGTAATGGTATTAGTGACGTCGGTATAATTTCCGACGTCTAATCCGTCGGATATATTTCGTTGAGTTTAAATACGCCGGCGCAATTTCCGCCGGTAACATACGCCGTAATAGTTCCGCCGTAACGTGCGACAGAAATGGTTCAGACATCCCAATAACGTCGAACGTTCCGGCCGAAGATTCGTCGGTAACTTTACGGCGTATTTTGCGCCGGAAAGGTTGACGCAAACTTTACGTTGAATAAAGCCGCCGGAAACTGCGCCGTTTATTACAGTCCAGAATTTTCCGCCGGAAAATCCGACGGTATTCGCGTGTTTTCCCGTAATGTTTGCGGCTTGAGTATAGGAGGTAGGAGTGGAAGAAGCAGAGCTCGTAGAGGTTAAGGAGAAAATTTTCTTAGGACGAGTGATACCTGACTTAAGCTGAGTCTGCATATGATGGGAGGGCAGTACCGTGGGAACGGTGCTGTGGTCGGTTAAGGAGTTCGGAACGGATGGGGCGGGTCCTCTGGAACAGCTGGAGGCAGCGGTAGAAAGAGAGGTGGATGTTGGATCGGTATTTGTGTTAGGAGGGCTAGAATGCAGTGGCTGTATTGCATGAGGAGTCAGGAGCAGAGGATAGGTGAGCGGTGGAGCCGCAGTTGCTGAGCGAGAACCGGTAGTGTACCTGTGTTTGTAAGGAAAATTGAATTCATTAAAAACAACGTGTCTAGAAATATATACCTTGTCGGATAAAGGATCGAGGCACTTATATCCTTTTTGAATTGGCGAATAACCAATGAATACACATTCAAGAGATCGCGGAGCAAGTTTGTTGTCGGCATAGGGCTTGAGCCATGGGAAGCATTGACAGCCGAAAGTACGGAGATGAGTGTAGGTTGGGGAGCGTCCGTGAAGGCGCTGGAATGGAGTTTGGTCGGAGATAGTAGATGAGGGTAACCGGTAAACAAGGTAATTGGCTGTGGAGAGGGCATCGGTCCAGAGGGACATGGGTAGGTTGGCGGGGTGTAGTAAGGTACGGGTGAGGTCCAATAGGTGGCGATGCTTCCGTTCTTCTAGACCATTCCGTTCGGGGGTGTGAGGGCAGCTGAGTTGCCGTTGTATGCCATGTTGTTGAAGAAAAGTACTAAATTCTGCGCTGGTAAACTCACCTCCACCGTCAGAGCGAAAGATTTTCGGAGTCTTATTGAATTGAGTTTTTAATAGTTGACAAAATAGTTGGAATTTTAAGAATGTTTCTTGCTTTGATTTTAACAAATAAAGCCACAAAAATCATGTGAAGTCATCTATAAAAACAGCGTAGTATTGAAAACCAGTCATCGATAAGGTAGGAAATGGTCCCCATACATCAGAGTGTATAAGATCAAACGGAGCGGACGTAGTAGAAGTAGTTTTGTTAAAAGGTATTTTATGGCTCTTTGCAACATTACAAGAAATGCAAGAAAAATGAGAGGAAACATGTGTAAGTTCTGGAATGTCTTTGGCGAGGGCTTGGAGACGTCTGTGATGCGGATGCCCAAGTCTACCGTGCCAGAGATGCTCCGGGGTCAGCCGAGTGTGAAGAGCCGTCTGACTAGGAGTGTGGGGGCGATGAATGCGATACAACCCATTATGAAGATGCCCATGAAGAAGTGGACGACGGTCCTTGATGTCCTTAATTTTGAAACCATTAGCATCAAACTTTACGGTAAAATGATTGTTAGTTGTTAATTTTGATACGGAAAGAAGATTGTGCGATAAGTGAGGTACATGAAGTAGATTGCGTAAATGAAGCTTACGGGGAGTGTCCGGCAGTGGTAGTAGCCCTTGACCGAAATGGAGGACGGGAATTTGAGAGCCGTTTGCAACCGAGACGCTGTCTTGGCCAAGATAAGGTGTAGGATTTTGTAGTTGTTTAGATCTGGCGTGAGATGACTGGATGCACCTGAGTCCATGATCCAATCTTGATTGTGGGCAGAGTTCGGTCGAGCCAAAAGCGCGGATAGAGATCGAGGATTCGTCGGAGTGAATCTAGGATTATTGCGGTGCCAGCAGTTCAAAGCAGTATGACCGATCTTGTTACAGATCTGGCAAATCGGTCGGACGGAGGTAGGTGGAAGTGGGTTGCTGTTGGAGTAGTTGTTCGCAGGTGGCTGAGGGGATCCGGATTGAGGAGGTTTATTCTTGGAAAACCTGCGTTGATTTCGATTTCGGGACTGATTTACGGAGGTCACGTAGAGAGCCGTATTGTCGGTCACGGTAGCGGCGTCGCGAGCGAGTTCTTGATTTACCGTAATTTCTTCGCTACAAAGGAGCGAGTAAAGGTTGTCAAGAGTTATAGGGAGAGGAGACGTACGAATGGCCACCTTGAACGGATTGTAGGAAGGAGGAAGACCGTTCATAATGTGTATGATAATGTCCTCGGCATCGACGTGGGAGCCGGATGCGGCGATATTTTCGACGATGGTCTTGACATTGGTAAGGTATTGTTGCATAGAGTGGTTTTGCATTTGGACGTGGTAAAGCTCGTTCTTGAGTTGGAGTACCCGCGATTGGCATGTGGGTTGTAGGCGTTTTTCAAGAATTTGCCAAACCTCAGTTGCGGTGGTAGCGGTGATGACGTATGGAAGGATAGCGGGGGAGATTGTCAAGAAGAGCGCGGAGAGGAGATTGTTATCGACGAGGTGCCAGCGTTGAGAGGCTTGGGAGGTGGTGTTGGCAGGGCAAGAAGAAAGACCGGTGAGATGGCCGGAGTACTCGTTTGCGGTAAATTGTTGGAGGATCTGAATACGCCAAATTGCGTAATTGTCGGTGGTGAGGGTGTGGGGAACCAAGTTCTTGATGTTGGAGATGAGGAATTTCAGCGGTGCCGGAATCGGAAGTTCGACGGAATCATCGCCGGAGATGGTGGACGGAGCGGGTGGGTGGGAATTCGCGGAGCCTTCATCTGCCATTGTTTGACTCATGATACCATGACAGAGGAGAGAGAGACGCAGGTAGAGGAAGCAAGAAGAGGAGAAATAAAGGAATGTATATTCTGTTCTTATTAGAGCTATTACAAAGGTATAAATAGACAGAGAATGGTATAAACGTAAATACAATATTTGAATCTGAATGGCTTCGCTTACAACTTAATTACTTTGATTAAATAACTTTGATGAATGTTAATTGTTGGTTGCAGTGTGTGCGTTGACAATGAAACATACGAGGATTGTACTCTTCTCAAGGTTCTCTTTTTCCTCTTTTAATAATACAATAATTTAATTATCATGCTTTTCAAACAAATTATGTCTGCTTTTTCTTTGGATTAAGCTTTAAATATTTAACTAATTAATATGACAAAAAGAAAACCGATTTAAATGCAGGTGGAAGGTGAGAATGGGCATGGTATTCACTTACAAATAGTTCAGGCATTGAGCGATCTTGACCACATCATCTCCAAAGCCACCATTTCAGCCGATGGTGGTTGGTTCATGAATGCTTTCCATGTCACCGATCACCATGGCCGCAAGCTTAGAGACCCCAGCTTTGTACGCTACATGCAACGGTCTCTTGATGGCGACCAAGAAGGAAATAGATCTTACGACATCGTCAAACTCAAAATCTGCCGCGCCAACAAAGTCAATGTTGAACACTTTACTTCTGATTGCATCGCCCTCGAAATAAGCTCTGTTGATAGCCCCGGCATTTTCTCTGAGATCACCGCCATTCTTTTTGAACTCTCTTGCATGGTCGATACGAGTGAAATGTGGACCCACAACGTTGCGCTGCTGGCATCTTCTACATAAAGGACCGCAACACGGGTTGGTCCATCTCTGTTCGGGCATGCTTGAGTTGCTTGCTGAAGAAGATATCAAATGTGGTGGAAGCCCACCACTTACCTGATAAGTTGTGGGGGGTGCGACTACGCCATGCGGCCTACCAGCATACGGAGCGACGACTGCATCAGTTGATGCAAGAACAGATGGACTATCAGGTCACAATGCCACCATTGCATGCCAATGAAGATCTTTCCATGTTGGTCATTTCGGTTGTGGAGGCAAGCAAGAGGTTTGGTGGATATTACAAAGGCAAAGAGGTTGCATGGTCACTTGAGAGAGATTATTTTGTGGTGATTGTGAGGAGTAGGGATACACCTCAGTTAATGTTTGATGCAATTTCTTCTCTAACGGATTTGAATTTTGAAGTGCTACGTGGCTTTGTCAGCTCTAATGGACGATGGGCAATTCAGGTGATTGATTAACTTTGGATTTTGGTATATACATTTGGAATAATACTTTAATTTTATGTATGCACGAAGAAATACTATATTCGAGGGCTTGATGGATGCACAACGCTCAATGAGGTGGAGAGACAAAGTTTAGTTCGAAGTTTGAAGGCGGCCATTGAGCGAAGACAGTCTCATCACTACCAAAAAACCGGACCTATCCCATCGCTTCGTTGCAGCGGTTTTAAAAACCGCTGCGAAAAACATTTTTGCAGCAGAAAATTGATTCTATTTGCAGCGGTTAAAACCGGTGCAAATTGCAGCGGTTAAAACCGCTGGTAAAGCCCAATCGTGACTTTAAGTGAATCGAAGCCCTAATTCTTTTCTTCGTTCTTGCTCGCGCGACGGGAGCGAATCCGCTGTGACGAAAGTCTTCTCCTCCTGCGAATCCCGGCAGATCGTGCGTTCGATCCTCTTCACTGTGAGTCTCTTCCCCTTCATCATCTTCTTCACTTTTTCTTCTCATTGTTTTTCTTCATTTTCTTCATTTGCATTCCTTAGGGTTTAGGTTTCGTTGGTTTTTAAAAATGAAATGGGAAGCCTCCTTTACATTTCGCCCATTTTTTTAGAGTGAAATATAGTATTGAATGTTAGTTAGAATTCCACATTCATGATAGACTAAGGAGTGTAAATTAGATTTGCAATCAAAACTTACATTTTCTTTTAGAATTGATCAAATTCAAAACCTTATTATAAACCTAGCAAAATATGGACAAGAAAACATTAACAAAAATAATGTTTTGAATTGTTCTAATTCAAAACTTTAAGTTATGTGTGTTACACATATTTTATTGTGCTAGTTAGTGAGTAATCAATTTAATTTATAAATGAAAGATCATTGAACCTAGAGTTGGACAAGGCTATTTCCCTATATTTTGGGTTTGAGCAACACATTTGCAATTTATAGCTTACTTTGCCCTAAGAAATTTGTAATTATAATAAAAATGATCTCACTCAAATAAATTAGTATATATATTTTTTCATACTTAATTAATAGATCAACGCAGTAATATAAGAATATATAGTCACATAATTAGTTAAAATAAATAAATTTAACCATAGAGTAATGGAAAAATTGATATTCATAGGAATTACCCATACCCAACTTATATCCATAACCAAACACGATCACTTAGGATTCCACTGTTGATCCTAAATATATGTTTCATAGTCTTCTACTTATTAACATAATGTTACGTGATGCGGTACGCTTTATTTTCAAACTTACATTGTTATTTAATATTAAATGTATCATGACATAGTAAATTAATTTTTTTTATTCCTTGTTAGATATATATTTTTTATGTTAATATATTGCTCTATATATTGTTTATTTAGTTGGCATGATTAATTGGTTTGTATATGACCTTTGAATGATTTTGATTATATGATAGGAGAAGCTTAATTTTCACTAGAATTTCAGATGGGATTTTCTTGATAATTAGCACATGCATCCTCACTAAACTTCAGTTGAATGCATGATTAATTTAGTTGGTGGCAAGCATTGATGATGCAAAGTAGATGTGATAAAGAACAAAGATGAAAGTGCTTTAAAATCTTGTAGCGGGGGTGAATGTTCGATTCAGAAACCTAAATCCCAATTTCTCCTTGTGGAGGTAAGCTCCAAAAATCATATGTGTTTCCTTTATGTGTTTTTTCAATTCTAAAACCTTAAGATTGTTCAGCCACTTTGTTCTCCACCTATCATTGCTATGTCGAATAGTTTAGTTACATAGCATAGTTTCTATTATGTTATCATCATTGCATATTAAAATCAACACAAGAACCAGTGGTCAACTGATATCATGCTCCTCCCACATATATACACTCACAATCATTATTGAGAAAAAGAAATCTTTCCAGATTTTTTTGCTGCATTACATTTTATTCCAAAATTTTATTGGTTTATTTACATGTATTTATAAAACTAAATTATAGCATATATACTCTCTCATAATTTCATATAATTTTACAAGATGGAAATGGCAGGAGGTAGTCATTTTGATTTTTGAGGTTGTTGTTAGGAATGGGATGATAATATCACAAAGTGGCTACTGCAAACGTTTTTAATTTTACTACCTAAAATATAGTTTCAATCTGAGCTATAATTTCAATTAAATTTAAAAATGTCATCCTTTTTAATTTGTTAAAAAAGGGTATAGATTTATCTCATTATATATTTATGGGCTATTAAAAATGATTTAATATTTCATTTGTCTTTGTTATGCTTTCATTTTTTTTTTAATACAATCTATGTTATGATTAAAGCGATGAATTCAATCTATATTATTAGCTCAAAGGAAATAAATTTTTTCTACGGTATACAACATATAGCTCAAAGATACTTCTATGTTATTAATGATTATATGCTGTTCTACATTTATATGTTATTAATGATCATATGCTATTGCAGGAAATGACAGGAGGTAGTCGTTTCAGACAAACAAAGAAAGCAGTTTGCAGAGGTGGATCAAGTAGAGGAGGATCAAGTAGAGGTGAAAGTAGTAGGGAGACTGAACCAATCATACCTTCTACTCCAGTACATCCAGATTCACAAGAAGAGATTGAGTGCAGTGGGACACAACAGGCTTCACGACATTCATTTTGTGGTGCAGCTCCAGCCCCACAAGAGGGGGTATGGCTCATATTTAGCTAGTCTTAAAGAGGAGTTCAGATCATTTCGTGATAATCAGGCGAGAGAATTTAGCTCATTTCGAGATGAGATGAGACAATTTGTGCAAGAAATTTAAATGAATCATCCACCCCAAGGAGGATCAGAAATGGTATAAATATATTTTTTTAAAGTTTAATATAAATTGCTTGATTATTATTATCTCATTATATTTATATTATTTTCAGGGTGGAAATGAGAATTCATCTGATGCCTGACTGTCTGATGATGAGCACTAGGATTAGATATGATGCTTTTGGTTATGTGGATATCTTATGTAATTTCAAACTTTTGTTGTTTTGATTTTGAAATGTAAGATGGTTATTAATTTTGTGCTCATTTTCTTGTTATATATAAGAAATAGTGTTCCCTAGTAATCTTTCTTGAGTTTGACTTGGCATTTAGTAATTTCTTTTTGTTGAAATACTCATCATACTCAACGATATCAAAATGCATATCATATGCTACTATGCTAGCTTAAGTTATTTCATAATACATTTAAATAACAAACATATAATGCTCCGACTGTGCATTTTACTCACTGCTGTCTTCGTTCTCCACTAACTTGACATCTCTACTAAGTAACTACTAAAGGGTTGTTTAGTATTTTACTTACTTTGTTTCTCTTGTTATAAGTGAATTAATCATTGTAACAGAGCAAATGCAATAGAAAAAACATTCATGGAAACTCTTCTCATCGTTTTTTTGTATCTGCTGTAGCTTGCTTGTGTTTTTGTAGTGACTTCAACATGGCTAACCAACTTAGCTCTAGGGTGAACCGCAAGGTTTCAGAATTAAAAAAAAAAAAATTCTAGGCTTTAGTGGCGGTTATAACCGCCACTATACTCCAGAAAACCGCCGCAAATTTAGAATCAGGAAAATTTTGCTTAACATTGCCGCGGTTATAACCGCTACATTTTAATTATTTTGCAGCGGTTATAACCGCTGCAAAAATACGCATGCGTAAAAAGCTACCCCGTCGGTCCTAAAACCGCTGCGGAAGGCCGTTGCAGCACATTGCAAACACAGCGGTAATGTAGCGGTTCTAAAACCGCTGCAAAGAAAATAGTAGCGGTTATAACCGCCGGGAAAGGTGAAAATTTGCGCTGCGAAAACCCTATTTTTTTGTAGTGCATGTTAGTATTAACATTTGCACTTTTTGACCATTAATGGGTAAAAAAGTTATGTTAGTATGATGAATATAGTATTTATTTGTTTATGGTTTTGTGCAGGGTTTAAGGATGGACATGCGCACTTTAAACCGACCTGATTTGCTTTTGAACGTGAGCAAACAAAATGGCATCTCAATAAATAAGGCGGAGTTCGCCAAGCAAAAAGACATGGCTATTGACACTTTTTACATCACCGATGCCTCATCGTCTTCTAATATCGATGCTATTGAGCAACAAAAGCTGGAGGCGATGCAAAAAGAGATCGGGGATGGAATCTTCTTTGAAAAGAAGAATGATTGTGACTGCAACACCATATCTCCAACTTTCAAAAGATGGACTTTATATTCTATGATTTGCTCTTTTGGGGGTGCTATATGGTCTCATATCAAGCGATTGTTTAACATATTTCCACAGTTTCGTTAGATTTTAGATAAACGATGATAAATGTTAACTATTCAATAAGACCTTTAAATTTATTTTGCTGAAAATTTGGAATTTGCTGCTTATATATATATTCTCTACTTAATTAAATGCATTTCATCCTTAAATTTCTCATTGATTGTTTTATTTCATTGGGCTCTAATTCTATTTTCATATGGATGTATCATTAAATTAACTGAAGATTGCCTTTTGCTGTTTCGTTGAGGAAAAAAAAATATTATTATTATCTCCTGAGAAGAGAAAGTATGGGGTTAGATGAAGATTTTGTAGCGATTGAATATACGATAATAGAAATATTTCCTGCAAGTTGTGGTCAGGATGGTTAGCGGTCCGCAACAGTGGTGCCCGACAATGGTGACCGTTGACAAGGGATGGTTGACGGTGATGGCGGACAGTGGCGGTGGTAGAGAGGGCGCAATAGGCGTGGAGAGCGGGGCAGCTGACTGTGGTGGCCAACGGGGGCCACGGTTGATGGCGCTGGTGTCCGCTGGCGGTGGTCACCGCTAGCGAGGAACTGATGTCCAACGGTGGTGGATACAAATATAAATCCATAAAAAAATCATCGGTTATCAAATAGCGTGATTACGATATTGCATTATGTGGTGTGTGCATCAATCGACCAAGCATAGGAATAGGCCTAAGGCTTAAGTTTGTTACCTAACCACAATGGATGGGATGGCTTACTTTTGATCACACGCCTTTGCCTTAGCTAAGATGATATGAAGTACTTTGGAGAATGAGAGCCAATAAGTTAGGCATTGGTGTAGGAGTTTTTTAAGGTACATAGAGGAATGAAATCAAGAGGTCCACGGTAAGCCATCTCAAAGTGGGCAGAGCCAAAAAAACTATTGAGTCAATGATCAAATGTTCTCTAAGCCAAAAAAAATACATCCATTACAAAATAAATACTATTGAGTCAATGATCCTAATACAATGATCAAAAGGAAAAAAAATAAAGGAGGCAACAAGCCAACCCTAAAAAAATGCACAAGCTTGATATACAATGAAGCCCATACACTACAGGAAAATGCCCTATTATCATTGGATTTCTCCGGCGGACAAATGTACGCCGGAAATTGCGACACAGTATCCGACGGATATGTTCGCTGGAAATGTTACGGTGGACTTTCCGACGGCCTGGCCGCCGCAACGTTACCGGCGGCTAATACGCCGGTTACGTGCCGGTTTTATAACTTTATCGGCGCATAGTCCGCCGATAATTATCGGCTGATGTACCGGCGTATTTTGCATCGGCTTAACTTAAACACGATGAAATAATATCGGTGGATGTTCCGCCGGTAGATGTACCGCCGGATCGTTCGCCGGAAATACGTCGATAATTATCTTATATCGGACGAGCCCTAGGGCTGCCTTCTCATTTCTCTGTTCGTGCTTTTTCGAATATGCTCCTCCTCCTTCGTTCCTCCCCTTCGACGCTGTTCGACTTCGCTCCTTCGATCGATCCACTGTTCTCCTTCGACGCTGTTCGACTTCACTCCTTCGACACTGTTCGACTTCGCTTCGATGGCTCCGACGCTGTTCGACTTCGCTCCTTCATCACGGTTCGACTTGCTCCTTCGACGGTGTTTGACTTCGCTCCTTCGTCGTCGTTCGACTTGCTCCTTGGTCGCTGTTCAACTTCGCTTCTTCAAAGCCGCGACTTGCTCCTTGGTCGCCGTTCTTCGACTTCGCTCCTTCAAAGCCGCAACTTGCTCCTTGTTAGCCGTTTGACTTGCTCCTTCAGGTAACTTTCTCCCTTTCGTGCTGTTTGACTATGCTACTTCGACGACTTAGCTTCCACATTAACACTTGCTCGTTTGCTATGTAGGTAACTTGTTCGACATCGCTTGCTGGATCGGCAGTTACGACATTTTAAGGGGAGCTCGTTTGCTGTGTAGGTAACTTTCTTTCTTTCTCTTGTAACATTGCGTAGTAATCATCATCATTTGTTATAAAAGAAATGAGCATATACAAGAAAATGTTGGAGTAGCTCTAGTGTAAGATAAGATTAGAGAGAGTCGCCTTAGATAGTTTGGTCACATTAAACGGAGGCCTTTTGATGACCCCGATTAGGAATGTTGAGGTATTAGATTTGACTTATGTTAAAAAAGTTAGAGGTAGTCCTAAAAAGATCCTTGGTTAGGAAATATTAGAAATGATCTTTCTTTATTAGATTTAAATGAGAATTTGATTTTTATTCGAATACAATGGCAAAAAAAGATTCATGTAGCCGACACCACGTAGTGGGACAATGGCTTGATGTGTTGGAATTAGCTAGTGATATGCATAATATCTGGAAATTAGCTAGTGATATGCATAATTATGATCTCAGATGGGGTCATCCCGGTAGTTGGGTAAAGATAATGAGATCTTAGAGAGATCGGGTTCAATCAATTTGTTTAATTCAATTCATTCAAAAGGTTTGTCTTACACTACAGGAAAATCATCAATTACCGGCGGATTTTTTTGGCGGCTTGCCGGCGGTTGACTTTTTTGACAACATTCCGTCGGCTTTCCGGCGGCTTAAATTTCAGAAAAAAATCCGACGGTTTTCCAGCGACTTACCGGCAGTTTTGTTTCCGGCGGCTCTTCCATCGATTTACCGGCGATTTTTCCGGCGGCTTTCCAGCTTTACCGGCGTCTTTTAATAATTAATTTAATTAATTAATAATTTTGTTTTATTTAAATTTATTTTTAATTTTATTAATTAATTATTATTTATTTTAATTAATTATTAATCTAATAACTTAGTCTAATTAAGTATTAATAAAATAACATATTTAATTAATTATTAGCTTTTATATATTATTTTTTATTAATTTTTAATCATAATTTTGCTGTTATATAGTTTAAATAAATTGTAATATATAATTTGACACATTTTCAAACTCAGCACAATGGTTGGGACTTAGAAAAACCAAGGGACACAGTTCGAATCCCGGGCAGTGCGGCAGCACGCGTGCACGGCGGGCAGCGCGCGGGCTTGTGTCCAGGCGGGCACGGCGGGCAGCAGTGGGAGCTCTGGCGGGCAGGGCGGGCAGTGCACGGGCACGACGGGAACTCGGGCGGGCAGGGCGGGAACTCGGGCGGGCAGGGCGGGAGCTTGTGCGGGCAGAGCGGGCAGGCCGTCCGGCGGGAATCTGGCAGGGCGAGAGTTCGGGCGGTCACGGCGGGAGAACGATTGGGCAACGGGCAATTTTTTTTAATTAAATTTTAGATATTTTCCGGCGGTGTTTGGCCGCCGGAAAACCGCCGGACAATTAGGCCGCCGGTAATAAACGCCGGTGATCTTTTTCCTACGCCATTTTTTCCGGCTGTTCATGAACCGCCGGAAAGCCGCCGGTGTTACTGAAAACTGCCGGTGTTACCTTATAAACCGCCGGAAAAAACCTCCAGTATTGGTTGTTTTTCCTGTAGTGTTATCATATAGTATGATTAAAATTGTGCTAGTTATTAGAGAGATGTCCATCCCGAGATCTCAGACGGATGTTAATGTATAAATGCATATTGTGTTGTATTTTCTTTTATGCAGGTTTTTTTTCTTCGTGGAAATCACTTTTCAAAGAAATGAAGGTTTTTTTTTTCTTTATGCTTCAGGTTTCCAGCGGATATTCTGCCGGAACCTCTGTCGGTAAGACGATAAGTCTGTTCCAACGTAACATCCGATGAAAATACCGGCGATTATTTCGACGGTACTATCTGACGGTAATCGTTTTATCTATGACGGAATAGCCGCTGGTATTTCTGACGGAAGACGAAAACAATAAAACGTCGGTATATACAAATATTCTGCCGGAAAGATCGCCGGAAAATATTTCCAGCGAAAATAGTACGCCGGTAAAAATTTTCGACGCGTGATTTACTGGTGGAGGATTTTTCGCCGGAAATGCACTGGAAACCAATAATTTCCAGCGCATTTCTGTCGTTACAGGTGAATTTAGTCAGATGGTATCACCTTCTTTTCCTGTAGTGATAATGTCCAAAATATTCAGCTAGAGCATGAAAGATCCAAAATGCATCCAACACAAGGAGGAAAGGCTGCAAACCAGAAATAAATAGAAATGCCTAAAGGGAGACCAAATCGATACACAACCTCAAAAGCCCATATGCTACACCTTCAGTCAACAAACGACTTGAAAAAAAAAAAAAAACTAAAAGAGAAAATAAGAAAACATAACACTATTATAAACACCCAGGAGATCGCAAAACCCAACCAACCAAGATAGTAAACAAACAAGCCAAAGAAGACAACAAACGAAACCTAAACAAAACACAACAAACCGCCAAGCCCAACCAACCAACCCAAGAAGATGGAAAGATGTGAGGACCAACCACGACCAAATAACAACAACAACATAAAACACCAATAAAGAAAGAGAGTACAATACAAGAACAAAAGTTAGAGAATAGCCAAGCTTTGTATCACTTAACCTCTTTGTTTAGAATTGTTGATACATCAATATATGTAGAGAAGTTTTTAGCATCAAACGTTTTACAGACATCATTAGAATAAGTGAGATGCTATTTACCTTTATCATGATATATCTAAAATTTAAGTAAAATATTTTGACCAATTTTTTCCCTGAATTTTGATATGAAACAATAGAAAATTATTTATAGGGTGCATGATAATTAATCATCCTTGTACTAAAAGAATAAAGAACTATACCGTATCCAATTATTTAAAAAAGGAAATGGACGCATATATAATAATTTGTTCATATACTTCACAAATAAATATGCAAAATCCATTTTATAAAAGCTATAGATTATTTCATTATAAAAAAATCATCAAAGTTTAGTTAAATAACTAAGAATATCATCACTGTTTAGTTAATACTATAATAATTTACGTATATGCATAAATATATAATATTTAATGCATGTATTATCCGTTTTTTCAAATTTAAATAAATAAGTGGTTAAAATTAAATAATTCTAATGGCTTAAATTTTTTAATTATAGTTCTTGGACTGATTCTAGCAACGGAAGAGAGCAAAAGGTAAAGACGAATATGAGGGATTAACAACTTTGTGCAACAGAAATCATCAACTGAGGACATAGTGAAGGCTTAAGTGTACTAATCAATGGAATTATCATCTCAACAGTTAGCTGAAGAGTGAAGAGATTTATAATTATAAATATATAGCATATTAGTGCTTCTGCTTCTCTTACCAAATACCATCGATTCATCACATTCTTCTTAATTCCAAGACTGCTTCTTCTTCTTCACTGTCTTATGAGATTCATCTTTTTCTTAATTCCCCGCGGTTTTCAAAAAATACGATTATAGAAGAATGGCAAATACCGGCGGTTTTCACCGGCGGTTTATAGACCGTCGGTATTACCGACGGCTCGTCGGCGGTTAAGCCGTCGGACTGTAGTGACGGTCAAATCGGCGGCTTAGCTACGATACACCGTCGGTATTACCGACGGTTTATAAACCGCCGGTAAACCGCCGGCTATCAATATTAACCGGCGGTTATCCGGCGGTCGAAACCGCCGGTGATAAGTGAATTTTTTACCGGCGGTCTAGACCGCCGAAAAACCGCCGGTAAAAGCCCTAATACGAGCCCCGTCGCCCCGCTCATTTCATTTTCACTCTTTCCTCTCTCTCTCGGTCGCTCGCTCTATCGTCTCCTCCGCTCGTCCGATCAGCCCCCGACGAAGGAACTCTGACTGCCGACCCCATTCCGACCGCCGCCGACCCCAGTCCGACCGCCGCCGTCCCCTGTCCGACCGCCGCCGACGAGTTTACTCCGACGCCCGACCGCCGACCGATTCCAACCCCAAACAAACCGATTTCTCTTTTAAGGTTATTTTTTATGGTTTTTCTTTGATTATTTGATGATATTATCTTGTTAGTTAATGTTTTATACTTTAAAAATGTGGGAGAGAGTTATGGTGCATAGGTTTAGGTGTGATACTAATGTTTCTCAAAATCAATTTGGATTAATGCTTGGTTGTGATGCAATGGAAGTCATACATTTTTTGAGAGGTTTTATGGAGAAATATAATGAGAATAAGGAGGATCTATATATGATATTTATCTATTTAGAGAAAATATATCTTAATATTCCAAGAGAAGTGCTATGGAGGGTTCTTAAGAAGGAAGGAGTTAATAATGCTTATATTAAAATCATTATTGATATGTATGTAGGAGCTATTACTTGTGTTCAAATACATGGTTATTTGATCAAGTATTTTCCTATTTCGGTTGGATTATATCAAGCAAAGAAGATGAACTAAGGCTTGTAAAATGGTTTTCTGGTTAAAAACTTTCTAATTGAAGACGTTTTTGTACTGGAAAGACGTTGTTTTAGAAAGCAGCAAAATAGTTGTCCTGAACGAAGTCTAAGTAGGATCAATCGGTTATGGTGGATAAAGCGGATCAGGGCTCCCTAGGTAGGAGTTTTTCTATAATTAGACTTGGATGTGTGGGGGATGACGACACTTACCCTGGGAAGGGCGAGTTCCTGTGATGTCTGTATTTTATTATTTTTATCTTGATACTTAATATGTACTCCAAAGTACAATCAAAGTCATATTCTTGATTTGTGTTCTAATTGATAATAATTTGATTATGCTTATGTATATAATTGATAGGATGTCCAGAAGATAAGATATGTATTAATGGATTCAAGAGTTCAGTAACGGGGAAGAAAAGGAAATAAAGACAAGCGTTTCATTATTTAATTTTCAACTCCCTGTAGAAACCTCTAAAAGAGATAAGCAAGCAGGCGTAAGGATCATAACAAAGTGATATCATTTTTAAAATAGCACAATAGAAGTTTTTCTTTTTCAAGTAATTGAACATTTGACCCAATATTTAGATAAAATTATCCTTTGAAAATTTTGTTTTGAGATGGCCTTATTAAAATTCGATTGCTTTGAGATGGTGAACATATAACAGATTGTTTATGCCTCCAACATGTAGGGTACGTTTACTTCAACGTGCAAATGACTATCCAAGAAGAGAGATATTGGATGTATAACAGATTGTTGCCGGGTCGAAAAGGATTGACAGTTGAATTTATACAGGGAGTTGAAACTTTCATTCAAGTTGCATCTCAACTGCCTTCCTTTCAGCTTGATAAAATGTTTAGATGTCCATGTTCGAAGCATAAAAATCTAGCATTCCTAAAGCCCGATGATGTGAAACTTGATTTATATCGTAGGGGATTTCTTCCAAACTATTGGATTTGGACATCACATGGCGAGTACGAGCCACATAGAGATGCTCATGCTGGTTCATCTACAGCTTATGAAATATTTGATGAAGATCAAATGAGTAGACCCTATGAAGACCTTATTTTTGATGTAGCAGGTCATAATTTAAGGTCTAATGTGGAAGAGCCACCAAATGCAGAGACACAAAAATTCTTTGAGTTATTACATTCAGCTCAAAAACCAATTTGGGAAGGTTGCAGTACGCATTCAGAATTATCCATTGCAGTGAGGATGCTAAGTATTAAAACTGAGTATAATATTCCCCGTGAGTGTTTTAATGACGTTATTGGTCTTATGAAGGAAACTAATCCGGCTGACAATATAATTCCCTCAGACTTGTACCGAACAAAGAAATTAGTATCCAAGCTGGGTCTCACTGCTACAAAGATTGATTGTTGTATCAATGGATGTATGTTATACTATAAGGATGATGCAGCAGAAGTTATTTGTCGCTGCTGCAATGCTCCTCGTTTTAAGCAGAACTCGGGAAAACAACGTCGTCCAAAGAAAGATGTGCCATATTCCCGTTTGTTTTATTTACCAATCATTCCAAGACTTCAGCGGCTCTATGCATCAATGAGTTCAGCAGGCCATATGAGATGGCATAAGGAGAAAATAACAAAAAGTGATGTTCTTTCTCATCCATCAGATGTTGAAGCGTGGAAACATTTTGATCGAGTGCATCCTTCATTTGCTGCTGAACCCCGCAACATAAGATTGGGATTATGTACTGATGGTTTTACTCCTTATAGTCAAACAGCTACACCGTATTCTTGTTGGCCAGTTATATTAACACCATACAACCTGCCACCAGAGATGTGTATGACTACTCCGTTCATGTTCTTAACTCTGATTATACCTGGACCACATAATCCGAAGGCAAAGATTGATATCTATTTGCAACCATTAATTGATGACCTCAAATTATTATGGGAAGAAGGAGTGCTCACATATGACAGTGGTTTAAAGGTTTAAAAATGCTGGATGGTTATGGATCAAATATAAGCCGATGTGTTGACTTGAAATCTGCAAGGTTATTTGGACTCAAAAGTCATGATTGTCACATAATTATGGAGGTTCTTCTTCCGATCATAGTCAGTATGTTACCCGATTACATATCAAATCCGTTGATTGAACTTAGCATTTTCTTCAAAGATTTATGTTCATCTAAACTAAGTGAAAATGCTTTACGGAGGTACGAGGATAACATACCAATCATCCTATGCAAGTTAGAGAAGATATTTCCCCCGGGTTTTTTTGATTCTATGGAACATCTTCCAGTCCATCTACCTTACGAAGCTAGAGTTGGTGGACCTGTACAATATCGTTGGATGTATCCTTTCGAAAGGTAAATGTGTTAAGATTTTTATTAATTACTCAATATTTTTGAATCAGTTAAGATAACATATTTTTATTTGATTAATAGATATCTGAACAAGTTGAAGAAATATGTTAAAAATAAAGCACGACCAGAAGGATCGATATGTGAAGCATATTTATCTCAAGAAACAACTCACTTTTGCTCCTACTATTTCGAGCCACATGTAAGGAGTACAAGAACAAAAATGGGTCGTAACATGGACTTCGATGTAGAAGAACAATCACATGCTACACTAACAGTATTTAGAAGGCAAGGAAAGCCTAGTGGCAAATGTGTTGAAAGATATCTCAACGATTTAGAAATAAATACAGCGAATTTGTATGTACTACTGAACTGTGAAGAAGTTGAGCCAATCTTAGAGTAAGTTCTAACATAATGTTAATAATAAATTAGTAATGTTTATTTAAAATACTTATGTATTATTTGTCACCAGGTATTTCGTAAGCAATTTGCCTTTAACAGATTCAAGGGAAATTGAGCAAGCTGTTGCAAATGAATTTCCAACTTGGTTCAGATCATATGTGAGTACATTTTTTTTATAAATTTAAATCTTATTTATTATCAAAAATACTAAAATTTGAAAATATTTTTAGGTACAAAATCCTGATAACAAATGTTTCGATAAAGGTTTGCAAGCATTAGCATGGGGTCCAATGCGAAAAGTAAAAACTTGACCAATATATATAGTGAATGGGTTCAGATTTCATACCAAATCGTGGAGTGAAGGAAGAAAAACTGAAAATTGTGGAGTATGTGTTAGAGGAAACACTCATGAAGAAGATGAGTGTGATTATTATGGTATTTTGAATGAGGTCCTTAACTTGGAATACCCAGGCGAAGATGAGAACTTTGTATGCTTATTTAACTGTCAGTGGTATGATCCAGTACAAAATAGAGGCACAAGGGTTCATCCTGTGTATGGTTTAGTAGATGTTAAACATAGTAGAAGATACGGAAAGTTTGATCCATTTGTGTTAGCAAGCCAAGCTATGCAAGTTTATTTCAGCAAATATCCCAGTGGTCGCAGAGACAAACAAGATTGGCTATCTGTCATAAAAACAAAAGCACGGGGAATAATTGATCAACAATACATTGTAGCAACTGCACATCAAGAGGATGAGATGTCAAGTTATATGCCTGTTGAAATTAAGGATATGCCAACTACAACCTCTACTATTGAAATGGAGTTAGAAGATGTCAATAGTTCAACTAGTTCAGAAGAAGAAGAGAACCAGGATGAAAGTGAAGATACTCTTGAGAGTGATGAAAATAGTTTTGATGATTCTGATTAGTTTCTGTAATTTAGAATTGTACAATTTAAATGTTTTGTAATATTTATTACTGCTTAGTAATGATATTGTATTTTGCCACCTTGTCTTTTATTAACTGCTTCATTAACTGCTTCATTAACTGCTTTATTAACTGCTTCTCGTAATTCATTACCTGCTTCATTAACTGCTTTATTAACTACTTTATTAACTGCTTTATTAACTGTTTTATTAACTGTTTCTCAATTATTTTTTTTTAATATTGCAGATGGCTTCAGGCGACGATCCTCCTCGTAAATCATTTGTCTCAAAGTTCCGCCGGAAGAAGATTACGACTAGTAGAGTACCCACACAGACTGAGGTAGGTGAGGGGCCTTCAGTTCCACCAGATCTACCTACACCACCACCGCCACCACCTGCTAGGAGCCAGCAGCCTTCACCAGAGCAGGGTCAGGGACAGTTAGATCCACCTCTTGTTGTACCTCCATACTTCCCTGGCCACTTCCCTCCCAGCTCGACGAGTCCTCGCTTCCCCTCTCCAGATCAGACACATGCTTCTCCATTCTATCCATATTACCCCCCACCATCATCACAGGCTGCTGGTCCATCCACTGGTCCTCACCCTCCTTACCCTTACCCATATTACTACCCCTATCCGGTGCAGCATGAACAGGGTGGACCATCACGACCACCAGAGGTTGGCGCTACCGATCCTGCAACAGCAACAGATAAGCGTCAATACATCGAGCCTGACGGCGATAAGTAAGTTCAATTTAAGTTATTTAGTTGTTTTTATTTTGATATATTACATGTTATTGATAAACAAAGTCATTTGCAGTTTCAATCCTTCAAGGCCACCTATACATATGATCCGGGATATAATAAAGAATAAGTATGATGCTCCTTACTTATCCTGGAAGAAGATCCCAAAGCCAGTTAGAGATATGTGGTTTGGAGAATTTCAGGTATGTTTTTTTTGGTATGATTTGAAATATATGATTTAATTTGTACTAATTTTTTTGATATTGTCTAAATTTGTACAGAAAGAATTTAGGTGGTTGCCTGAGTACAGCACGAGGATCAGATCAAATTTTGAGAGGAGAGGAGCGACCCGTCTCAGAGACATGTTCACGGACATTAGAAAGTCCGGGCAGAGGCCTAATTGGATTGGAGAGGGTGTTTGGGCAGATTTGAGTAGTGCTTGGGCTACCCCGGAGTTTATAAAAATGAGAGAGCAGAATAAACAGAACAGAGCCTCTGACAGCGGCGGTTTAGGAAGCTCTCTTCATACTGGTGGATCTGTACCTCATACAGAACATAGGCGGCGACTGGTAAGTGTTTTGAATTGGTTTATTACATATATTTATGTTAGTATAACTAAGCATCAAATTTGCAGAAAGAACACCTGGGTCGGGAGCCAACACCATTGGAGCTGCATACAAGAACTCATCAACATCAAGCTGACCAGCAGTGGGTTGATGAGAAGTCTAAGAAGGTTCATGTGAGTAAAATTTTTTGGATTTTTAGAATAAAAATTTATTTTAATAAAACTATTTCTAACTCGCAGGATGATTTCTTACGAGCTAGAGAAAGTCGGCAGTCCACTGGCGAGGGATCATCTTCTAGATTGGCCCATATTTCTGAGTATCAGACATGATCAGAAGTTGTTGGTGGAAGACAGAGGGGGAGGGTATATGGCATGGGTTCACAGGCTTTTGCTATTGAGGGCAGTTCATACACCTCTGCATTTCATGATCCAAGTGGAGCTGAAGAATCTGTAAGTGAGAGGGTTGCAGCACTTACTAGAGAGATTGAAGAGATGAAAAGGGTTCAAGCTAGAGAGATTGAAGAAATGAGGAAGGCTCAGAATGAAATGCAAGCACGGTTGCAATCCTACACAGCTGGAAAACAAAGGAAGAAGGACCAACAGGAGCAGCCATCTGCAGACAGTGAGGATACCGATGATGATTAGATGTTTATTATGTTTGATGAATGTATTAATTAGAACTTGTGAACTTCTGAACTGGTGATTGTAGCATTATCATGAACTATCTTGTGAATTTGTGATTGTAATGTTGTGATGAATTTTTGATTTTGTTTGTATTTTCTGGTTGTGAAGAATATAGCGGCGTGTTGCCCAACATATATATGTTTTTTCTACAGGTTTAGACTTTAGGGTGAACCTCCCTCAAATAGAGGGGATGCTGTCAATTTTTTTTTTCAGGTGCTACAGGTTTCCGGCGGCTAACCGGCGGTTTAGCCGCCGGAAACTACGATACCGGACGGACAAGATAAAGCCGCCAGTTATATTATTAAACCGCCGGTACTTACCGGCGGCTTACCGACGGCCGCCGGCAGTGATACGATGGACGCCCGACGGTTTAAACCGTCGGTAATACCGACGGCTATAACCGCCGTCCACCGCCGGGAACTTACCGGCGGTCTAACGGCGCCGTCCGGCGGTCTAATGAACCAGACGACGCTAGGTTTAACCGCCGGAAAACCGCCTGTAATTTGACCGACAGTTTTCCGGCGGTTACAATACCGGCGGCCTAACCGCCGGATTACCGACGGTTAAAATTCCGGTGGTCACCGGCGGTATTGGCCGCCGGAAAACCGCCGCAAAAATAAACCGCCGGTAAAAAGCCGTCGGAAATGGTTTCCTACGCCGTTTTTACCGGCGGTTAACAAACCGCCGTTAGACCGCCGGTAAAGTTAAAAACCGCCGGTAATTCTACACTAACCGTCGGAAAAAACCGCCGGTTTTCAGCGTTTTCCCTGTAGTGGCCTGTCTTCTTCTTCTTCCTCCTCCGCTTACCATTTTTTTTTTGCTAGCAATGAGTTTGGCACTGGTTGATGTAGGAGTATATAGATTATGACATCGTCACATCATCATTAGATGTCAAAGAATATATGTTCAAGTTTGTCATTTTGATTGTGGGGGCTAATAAAAGTTTTGGTGGAGGCAAATGAGGTAACTTAGGGGTATGCTTGTCTTGAGTGTTAATTGAGAGTGATTATTTTGTGGTGAAGGTGAGGAGTAGCGACATATCTAAGATAATATATATTTGATACAATGTGTGCTCCAATGAATTTGAATTATGATGTGCTACAAGGCTCTATTAGTTCATATGGACAATTGGCCACCTCATTGAGCTTTATGCTTCCAACAATCCATGCACAGAGTATTCATGCAAATCTATGAGCGTACATATTGTATCAAATATTAGCATAGGCTTGTCTCTACTTATCACATTCACCACAAAGTAATCCCTCTCAATTAACACTTGAGGTTGGCACAACTCTTCATTACCTTTGTTGCCCCCACCAATTCTCTTGTTGGCGTCCACAACCAAAATGGCCAACTTGAACTGACCTTCGTTGACATGCGATAATGATAGAACGGACTCATAATCAATATTCTCTTGCATCAACTTGTATAGTCAGTGCTTTGTAGTGTTAATAATGAAACATTTATTTATTTATTGTGTAAATTATTATATATTTATTATTGAGTATAGAGATTAACAAGGTCTTTCCTTATTAAAATAAAAAATGTATTTCATCATGAAATTAAAATTCTCATTTAGGGTTGCAAACGAACCGAGCCGAGCCGAGTATGCGAGTGTTCATGTTTGTGTTCATTTAATATCAGCTTGTTCAAGTTTGGTTCATGTTTGTTCGAGCTTTATTGTTTGTGTTCATGTTTGGTTCATTTAAATTTATGAGTGTTCATGTTCGGTTCATGTTCAGCTCATGTTCGTTCGTTTAGTGCTTATCGAGCTTGTTCGCGAACATATTTAACGAATTTTTTTTAACTATCAAACAAACACGTTCATGAACATATCTATGAACAAACATATTTATAATAAAAGTAATTGTCTATGTAACAAAGGTAATGATTATTTATATTTATTAATTTTATAGTCAAATATTAATTATTTTTATCGAGCTTATTCACGAGTTCAAAATCGAATACGAATCGAGCTTAATGTCGAGCTTGTTCACGAACTTCAAATGATATTATTCGCGAACATAAATGAGCTGAACGCATTAGTGCTCAAGTTTTTTTATTTAAGAATCGAGTATTTAAAATATTGTTCTAGTTTGTTTATTTAGTTAATTAAACGATCACAAACGAGCTTTAATCGAACCGAACAACGAGTAGCTAGTCGAATGTTTGATTCGCTTGCAGCCCTATTCTCATTTATTGTTTTATTGCATTGGGCTCCAATATAATTGTCTTTCTATATGAAAGTGTCAATGGCTGCATGATAGGAATCGAACCAAATCTGTTTAATTGCACCAACATATAATAACAGAACATAATAAATTTAAAATTGTAGTCTATTATATTAAAAAAAAATTCTTTATTTTCTTAATTAAATTTTATTATAATTAGTATATATATTGTATACATTTGATTGATAGTCAGAGTTCCCAACCAACAGATTAAGACGAGCTTTGTCTGATCTAAAAGTTAAAATAATAATAATAAAAAACTATCCCAAATAGATTCCAAGTTCTTCTACAAAGAAATATAAGATATTATGATCATTTTTAAAATATATAAATAAATAATTTAAATGGCTTTAATTTTTGAAATATAATTAATGAGTGATTCGAACAACTGAATTGAGGAAAATGAGGAGATATAGATGGGGGTGTGGGACTGATTCGGGCAACGGAAATCAGGAAATGAGGAGATCGATCGGGATAGTAAGGCTTAGGTGTCCTAATCGAATTTTCATCCTAACAAATAGGTGAGGGCAAATTTTTTAAATTAAGTATCATTTAAATTATAATTAAGTGATTAAGCAATAAAAAAAAATAAACTCGCCAAAGTCACCAGTTTAACATATGACTTTTTATATTGAGATAAGTCGCCTGTTAAACGGACGACTTTTGTCCATTAAGTTTATAATTATGATTATATTTATAATTATCTAGAATAATATTATTTATACTAATATTACCCCATGCTGACTCAGCTAGCCGTTATATGCTGGACAAGCAGATGAATAACGAGAAAAGATACTGCCCGTAAACGGGCGACTTACCCTTGTTAGTTAAAAAAAAATCTGTTGTATGAGTACTAGTTGATGCAATTTTTTCTGAGTTGTATTGTCAAATCAAATCCTACAAAACTGTATGGTCAAATCAATTTATATTGATATATCATTATGTATTGTCAAAACACTTTATAATGACAGCTCAGTGTGTGTTGTCATAACAGTTTTTGATGTAGTTATCTTGTAACCATGGTTTTCACATTCCTGTATGAGGGTATGAATATGCAGTGCAATGCTAACCTAGATAAATTTCTGATCAATTAATTATTGTGTTGTCAATTCATTTAGTCATGTCAAATCACTCTTTTTATTTTTTCTGACCAATTAATTATTACACCGCTTTCCATATGGATTTCTCTTATAAATTGACAATCATTTTCTTGTTATAATCAAAGTAACTTGTATCATGCATTCATATAAAAATGTATCGAACCAGAAAGTATGTGACTGAAAAAGTTTCTTCAAAGCAGTTGATTATGGAGGATGACAATCGAGTTCATAGATGTTTAGCATTTCCAACTAATGATGCATTTGAGAAGAAGGCTAGAACGAATCAAACCTACCAGTGTTGTGTGCATTCCTAGTCAAATAAGGCGAACTGCAAACTATTTGTGTCGTGAACGTTAAAAAAAATAAAAAAAAATAAATAAAAAAAAATAAATAAATAAATAAAAATTTATAAACAAAAAAGGTGGACTGCAAACTATGGGAGACACACAGGGAACTTATGAGGTATCAATCTTATAGGGATGGAGCGGGTTTGAATGAGGAAGGCTGAAAATATATGCAAAGAGAGGTTTATTCACGATGTGCAGCACATCTAGCATTGATTAACACTCTAAAGGCTAGATCTGCTGAAATTAGACGTCATGATGATGGATCGTTCGAGGAGATCGTGGGCAACCTAATGGATGATATTTCTAATTACATCCTTTATCGGAAATGGGATTCCAAGACTAATGCATTCTTGATCAAGATATATGACAGTATGAGTTTTATGCCTAGTAGACATATGAAGAACTTTCTTGATGTTGCAGATTGGTAATGTGTCTAGCTTTAGTTCACACAAAAATTTGGTTGCTTTCCAACACAAACCCAACTTCAAGCTTGAACTCGCAATGCACTACAAAAGTGTTGAAGGACTTTATTATCCTTAGAACATTCACATGTTGTGCTAGCAGGGGCGGAACCAGCTTCAATTTTGAGGGGGGGCAAAATACAACACAAAAATAATTAAATGTTAAAAAATATTATAATATATCTATATATTACGACAAGTTTTTTTAAAAAAAAAAATTAAGCAAAAAAAATAAAGAAAAAAATGTAATTAAATAGTCATGAAAAGCATGAAATAAAATATTAGAACTAAATGTGAAGAAATATATAGATATTTTAGGGCAAGAAAGGATAAAAGAGATTTTTAGGGGGGGCAAAAAAAAAATTTAGGAGAGGCAAAAAAATTTTTTTTACTCTACTATAACTTTTTTTTTTTTTTTTACTCTTATAAAAAAAAATTTTTTTTTTTGAGGGGGGGCAATTGCCCCCCCTAAGGTGGCAGTGGTTCCGCCCCTGTGTGCTAGTAACCTAATTTTAGAGTAAGAATATCATGTGATTTGAGCTTGTTATCGATGAACTTCTTAAGTTTTATGATTGTCCACATATTTGACTTTATGAATATGAAAATGTAGCTACTTATTTGTTATTTTTATAATTTTTAAGGTTTATGGATATGTATCAGTTTGCTATCATCATTCTCAATATGTTTAAATGATAGAAAATATTTATAAGTAAAATTTGTTCCTGATTAATGCTAAGATAATTGTTAGGGAAGTTAGAGCCAAAATTGATCTTCAAATTATTTTATTGATACTCAGAAGAATTATGATTGAGTATCATATGATTTGTTTTTTTTTTTTTTTTGAAGGAAAGATGCATTGATATATATATATCACAAAATCTTAAAATACCTCTAATTTAATTTACATAAATAAAATTCAATAAAGATAAGTTATAAATACTATAACTAATATTAGTATAAAAGTACATTGGATTCCTCTGTTATAAGTAATTAATGTGCAGTTATTGAAGACATTAAATTCCTCAGATGACTTGTGACATTTAGAGCATATGATCTTTTTATTGTCTCATTTAATATAAACTGACATTATATGTAGCTTGTAATAGCCTATCACATCAGATAGCCTATAAAGTTGTAATGCCAATTCAAGTCCTACTATTTTATATAGCTTCTTTATGGTTCAATATCTTAAATCACTGCTATATAAAGGGTGCGTGGAAGGATGCACCATACTATGTTTGCCCATTTTGAACCCAAGATTTGACTTTTTTTCAAATCTTGTGTTTGAGTAAATTACAAGTGTCTGATTCGTTCTTGAAATTGAGGACGATTGGATTACAACAGTCAACAATCGGATTGAAATCTGAAGGTCGAGCGGAAGTCAGGAGTTAGTCAATCGGGCAGAAATCCAGCGTCAGTTGGTGGTCGGGCAAAAATCCAACGTCTGTTAATAGCCGAGCGAAAGTCCGACGACAGTCGCTGGCCGGGCTGAAGTCCAACGATGATCGATGAGTCTGGGGGCAAGAGAACACTCTTCATTCTCTTCTTGCTTGGGTTCCCCTTTTCATGAGAAATGAGAGATCTATTTATAATTGTTTGAGAGAAGCATAACTACTAAATAGAAGGAAGATCAAAGGTAAATTTGAAATAGTTTGAATTGATGGCCGATGTTGATCCTCTTGATCATGAATCATTTATTAGGCATTTAGATATCTTAATGCTATCAAAATTTGACGATCTTGGGCTAGTTGTATTAATCTCATCAAACTGCTTGATTCGAATATTAATATGTCACATTTGAAAATCATTTGGTAATCCAAACTATGATTTGAACCTTTCAAAAGTGCTTCATGCCTTTGATTTGGACTCATTCGCACTTAGATTAAGTCGAATTTGGTGTCATTAAGCTCATATTTTCGAGACGTATAGTTCAACTATAACTTTGCTGACATCAGAGTTCAGATGGCCTCATATTTAATTTTTGAAATTTTCAACTTTATTTTGTATTGATATTCGTGCCCGATCAAGATAATTTTTTTGATGATGTATCAGTTATCTTAATTTTTATTTTTGATTGTATTAATATCAGCTATATATTGATTTGCATTAATATATATATATATATATATATATATATATATATATATATATGAATGTTTTGAATGGCTACTTTGCATTCATTCAGATTCTTCTTCCCATACTAAACTTAAAGCCATCAAATAAGCATATGAATAAACATCCACACTTTTTCAATAACAACAATCCCTCACATATTAATATTTCATTTCAGATAGTTTTATTGCTGCTTTTTAAAACAACTTTGTAGAACAAAATAAATTCTAATTTTAGATATTTTTTTGTCAAAAAAATTACTTTAAAAAGCAGGAAGAAAACTATCTCAAACAAAACCTAAATTGCATTAAACTCTTCCAGACTAAAATGAAACCCTTCTTTCCCCACAAGTAATCAATCCCTTTCTTTTTATCAAGGCAATGGACAAACAAACTCCCCATGCCAACAAGGGATTCCATCTTTCCTTTAAGCTAAAGAAATATTATATAAAACCACCACAGTTCTTTGATGAAGCAATCTATCTATCTATATATATGTGGTGATAAACCAGTCTTCAACTTAGCAAAACCTTCTTCTAAAATGCATAATGGCCACAGGTCCAAAGTCTGTGGCAACCTTCTTCCTCTTTATCAACCTCTTAATATATGCAATCGTAGTTGTAATTGCAGGATGGGCACTGAACTATGGAATTGATGAGACAACACAAGCAGGTAGTCGCACGAGAAATTATTCTGTCCGGATTCTAGCCCCCAATGAAAATGCGCCACATCCAATACCGAGCGGTACTCGATACTCGGTACCACTCGGTACCTGAGCATGAACCAGACGGTTCTTCCGTCTGGTGTCCGCACAGAATAATCTCTCGTAGTTGCACAGATTAGATAAGAATCACTAATGAGTTTTCTTAATGTTTTACAGATTTGCTCTGGTACGATTTATTTTTTTTCTTTACAGTTTCAGGACTTTCTCTACCAGCTAGACTGTTTCCAATATATTATCCTATTGGGAACTTTGCCACCGGATTTTTTGTCATATTTTCGCTCATTGCTGGTTTGGTAGGCGTTGCTTCGTCCCTCACTGGGCTTCAAAACGTTCTTCAGGGGAACGCATCAGGCTTGTTATCTGCTGCGTCGTCTTCAGTTATTGCTTGGGGTCTCACAGTTCTAGCCATGGGGTAAGAACTATAAAAATCTCTGCAAAAAAATGAATTCTTATCAATAAATTATTAAAGATACGTGAAAATTCTAAATTCAACTCTCATTTACATTAAGGCTTCGTTTGGGACGACTTTCTTACTGCTTCGCAAAGCAGTTTTTTAGTATAAAAAAATTTATTTTTTGTGCTAGAAAACTGCTTCAAGAAGCAGTAAGAAAGCCATCCCAAACGAAACCTAAATTTATGTTTTCAAACTCACCATTTCTAAAACAAAAACTACTGTTCTTTTCACTAAGCCTGTACTTAAACAATCTATCAATAATGTCTTGGAAGGTTGGCTTGCAAGGAGATAAGCATTGGTTGGAGGACAGCAGGCCTGGTAAGCTTTGTTGTATTGTAAATACTTCCAGCAGCAGAAACAGAATCAGGCAAAACTTGATTGGCTTGAATAGAAATACCACTAGCCTAATGTATTGGCCTTCTAAACTTTGCAGAGAGCACTTGAGACCTTGACTATCTTAGTTAGTGGGACTCAGCTTTTGTGCACTGGAGCTATTCATGCAGGCCTTACTTTTACTATCAACCAACCTCACTTCACTGGAAGAGTCTGAATATGTGGCAGAAATTCAACTTTCTTTCCAACCAATATCATCATTTTATTCATTTTCCCTGTTGTTTTTGAGCTCTAGCGAAAAATGTATATTTGCAGTTGAGTATTTGCATTAATTACACCAGTATCATTCTGTACAAAATGTTCATGTTTTCAGACTTGCTGCAATAGTAATTAATGATCTCTGTTCATGTTCTGTCTAATTTTTTATCCTATAAAAAAACATATAGCTCAATTAGAGCTCGAGAATCGAAATAGAGCTGTAACCAAAAAAGATGGCTCGTTTTTTGGTTTAGTTCTCGTAATTCATGTCAGTTCTAATTCCAGTAATAATGGAGTCAAACAACATAGACTGAACTCAGATACAGGATGGAATCTACTTGACCTGATGCATTGTATCCTAGTCATACAAATAAGATTATATACGAGTAATTATAAAAACTGTTGTTAACTGCCAACAATATGACAATATGCAAAAAAATCCTAAAATTATATGGCAAATGCTAGACATCAAGTAATAATACAATAAAAATTTGATTGTTAAGTTACAATAAACAAAAACTGCTACACATTAGTTAAATTAACTGTTAGATTGTCTTCATTGAGATATGAAGGAGACTCACATCGAGAAAATAATAAAATTGTCTGCATCAATTTCTGATCAGAATCCATGAAACAAAACATCCGGTTTGAATATAAGATATTCATGAAAAAAATACTTCGTTAGAAAATATTAGAAATGATCTTTCTCTATTAGATTTAAATGAGAATTTGACTTTTAATAGGACAAAATGGAGAAAAAGGATTCATGTAGCCGACCCCGCGTAGTGGGATAAAGGCTTGATGTTGTTCTTGTTGTTGTTGTATGAAAAAAAATACATGAAATGCCTAAAAAATGAAAAAAATTCAGATTCAATCTAGAATTACATTTGTGTCACAGTTTTTTTCCTTTTAAGCACAGAAAAATGATTATACACATTCAAACATGTGTTTTCCATGTAAATGCAGGAAATTTTGATTTTCGTAAGCATAATCTAAATAAAATTTTAAAAAAATTCGAAAATGATTGAACCCCAAAGAATCTACATGTTTAATGAGATGGAGAGATGAAAATTTAAGTAGGGTTCAATCAGCTTGGGGCAGTTTCAATCGATATGAATGATCAACATACTAATGCAGCTGACTGAGAGCATAAATGTGGAATCAATGGTTCTATTTGACTTTGGCTAATTGTGCAGGGCTTTTTTTAGTTATTCAATCGATATTTAGTTGAAAGAGATTACCATAAAATTAAAAGACCCAAGATAAATACATAAATTTCATCAAATTATCTTGGATCATATAGATCAGAATATAACTTTTAAATGATGCAGTTCCTAAATAATAAAACATTGATGAGAAATCGTGAAAATTTAAGAAAAAATTATAAAATATAATTAGATCAATTATGAAATTGAGATATTGTAGAGATGGTTTTGGATACAAGATTTCCTCTTGCATTTATCCCACTGTAATACTTCCTAGGGGATTCCCTCGCTATTAGGAACTGTTTGATTGAACATATACAAAGCAACTTTTGAAAATGCGGGTACAAAGCAATTAGTTTACCTTGGGTCACTCCCTTAACAAAGTTGCTGCTTGAAAACAAATCTGCAACTTTGAACTTGTTTACCATTCATATCCTTTTACTCAGCAAAACAAACTCAGGGAAAGAAGATCCTAAACAAAAGCCTTTTTTCGAAGCAACCCTCAAAGAGATTATGTCACGCCCCATTTTCGCCCCCTTCTAAACCATCATGAGGTGTAATAGAAACTAATTTTATGAACATACAAAATTCTCACTTCATCAATCTTGATTTACTCACCAGGATTAGACAAGTTAAAATAGTTTGACTTATCGTCCAAATATTCTGAATAACACTTATCATTATGTAAATAAACCATCATAAGCATTGAATTGGAAACATTCATAAATAAAATGATCAAACCTATTACATAGCTTCTAATGTATCTTCCAAAATAAAGTTTATAGATGCTTACTATCTTTTCATTTACATCATATGTATAGAATTTACATACATCTGAAATTTACATCAAATGTATGGAATTTACATACAATATCAAAAATAATAAATATCATATAATATTATAAAAAATAAAATAGATACTTGATTTTTCTTCCTTGTGTCCCTTTCCTTTTTCTGAAATCATAGATTAGCATCTATGATGCACAGACACGGACACGGCGACACGGATACGACACGACACGGACACGAGACACGTCAGTTATTGAAAATATAGGACACGGACACGGGTTGGACACGGTATTATACTTTTTATATTTAAAAATAGTGTATAAAAATTAAATAAGTATAATTTTAAAAATAATTTGAAAATAATAAGTTATTTAACTAGAATTTGTGCTTAAAATTATTAGTATTAGGATGTTGAGAGTCAGGCGTCGATGTCGTTTATCAATCACTGAGAGAGGAGATGAAAATAGCTTCAGTGCCAAAAAGAAATGAAAATAAGAATATTCGATGATTGGGTATTAAGTGCGGACATTGATTTGGTGTTGTGGATAGGAAATAAGAAATTTAGTTTAAATCCAGTCAAATACAAGAAATTATATTTAAAAAAATTCATAAAATATTTAAGATACGTGTGCCGGACACGCGTGTCCAATTTGAATTTAATATTTTTTTAAACGGACACATTTTCGGTGTGTCCGACACGTGTCAGAGGAGTGTCGGACGAGTGTCGTGTCAGATACGGTGTCGGACACTGCACGCCTCTTTGAGGAGAAGTGTCGGTGCATCATAGATTAGCATCAATGGGCTATAAGTTCAGTAAAGATAAATAATTCTAACATAAAGTAGAACAAAAAAAAATGACACATACTATGTTGATCATATGAATTATACGAACCATCATCCATAATAAAAAAAATGTATAATGAGCTCAATTCTTTAGATGTTATGCAATACATAAGTTATTACTTATTAGTAATATATGATTAGAAATAACATGAATATGAAATGAACTATAAATCACTTATTTTCAATTTATCATTACTTTAAAAAATATCATCACATATTCATTTTTAATATCATATCATACTTATAGGCTCAGGCCTCTATGTGGTATCATCCCCTTGATACGGGTGGTCGGTTCCCACTCTCAATAACTAGGGTCGGAAATCCCTACCTATTTTTCTTGAAAAAAGGTTTGGGCCGTTCCAAACTCTCTAAATCATACAGGAATTTCTTTTTCATTTTCCTGATAAGGGCTAGTCTATTCCAATTTCTCTGTATCAAGCATCATCTTATTATGATGCAGGTCATCAAAGTCAACCTGTTTAATTTACATGATATGGCATTTTAAGGATTTTTTTTAATTTTATCATAATTGTTTCATTTCTTGGTTTTAGCATAAACATTCATTCATCATTTCATAGTGATGCTTATACATAATAATAATAATAATAATAATAATACATAAAAAAATACTCATTCATGTATCATATGTCATTTAGTAGTCTTATACTCGAAATAAATGAATATTTCCTTGAATCCATATAAATCCAAAAATATTTAACATGGATAAATGCATGTTTATGCATTATGCTGTTTGGTGCACTTTGATGCTTTTGACATACTCATTATGCAAGAATTCCATCAATGTGATCATATAAATCAGAGAAATCAGAAAATGCATAATTTTAATTTCAGAAATTATTTGATAATTACATTAGAAGTTGAGTATCTTGCCTGATGAAGTAGATCCTCCTTGCGCCGAACTTTGTTATTTCTCTTTCTTCAAAACTTCAATATTTTGTAAACAACTTTTCTTCATTTCCTTCTCCTTCCTTCCTTCCTTCTCTTTGCATCTCTATTTCCATCGTTTTTCTTTCTTTTCTTTTCCTTCTTCCTTTTCTTCTTTTATTTCTCTATTTTTCTTCTGGCACCCCGCCACCCAGCAAGTTTTGTTTCACCCTTACAGGCTCAGGTATGGGAAGAAATAGAAGTTAACTACTCCATATTTACATGCAATTGTGTATTAGATTTAATAAAATCTTAGATTCCTCCGCCCGGAGAAAATCGCCTGCCTCCCAATCCCTATCTTCTATTTAAAAAATTGCAAAAATTGAATGATAATCCTATAACGGAATCAGCAATTTATCAGAGTACTCCACCATCCAAACACCAACACCTATAATTTGAAGTTGACATCATGAGTAGTTCATCTGGGGTTTTCTTTAGGAGCTCATCCACCCTCAGCAAATCAAAATTATTTCTTTTCTCAAATTCATGCGGCTCTCCATCGTTTTCATGCATCACAACTTCACTACTTGGATGCTCCTGGGAGCGCAGTCTCTTATACAACCTCAATGCAGCAACACAATCTTCATAAGGATCATGCGCTCCAGATTGTATCTCATACCTAATAAGAAAAACAAAAAGGTTATAAAATTAAAGAATCTCTTAACTATTCTTGAAATGATAAAATTTTAGGACAAAATATCCTCAAAAAATTTTAATTAGAATAGGCCTCAAAGCCGTTAGATTTATTTTGAGATGGTACAACACATGACAAAGAGACTGAGTTTGATCTCAAAGCAAACAAAATAATTATGAGATCCATCGTAATAAAAAAATGAAAATAATTTAAGTAAATAATTCTGGTACTCCATTTACAGATATTTTCCTTTGGCTGATTTAAGAGGTTTTTTAAGATGATACTGACATTTACTTATCTCCAAGCAATTGAGTATTATATAATCAATTAGCACATGACAAGAGATCAGCCAACGCTATAAAACTAATACTAAATCTATAAGAAAAAAGATATCCAATACTCAAGTATTGTTCGCAGTCAAAACTAAGCCTATGCTTATATATTAATTATTTTAGTAAAAGTTTAAGATTACATATAAATACTCTTAAAGCAGTAGTTAGCCCTCTTGTTTTCATAACAATTCTATATTCTATCTCTATAAAAGAATAAATTTTAATTTGCATAACAAGAGAACTAGGCTATAAAATATTCTTAACATCCATTTTCTTCCTCCAACTTGAATGGTCCCTATTTTTTATTTTACCCTACATAATTGAACGGATAAGTATCATTAGACACTATCATTAAATTCAAACCAAATTTTCTCAAGTAATAGTTTAGATTTCTTTTTTATCTTTTCCACAAGTAATATGATTAGCTGATCAAAAGTAAAAAATTTTAACTCCTCTGCAACTTAATTTTATGCGCCAATATATTTATTTTATTATCGGCCAGCATAAATAGCATGTATAAATTATCCACATAAAATGAAATGGCCCGCATCATAATGCAACTACCATGTTTATAAGGATACTTGGAAAAAGGGATGCCACATTATTCATAAGAAAATATTACAAAAGAAAACTCCCAAAAGAAAATCTTGAACTTAGAATTTTTCTTGGAGGATGCCAAAAGATGAGTCATGCCCAATGCAAGAGGCTCCGAATAAAGCAGGGAAGGAACTAAAGAGAAAAAAAAACATAATTGAGCTCCGATTGTCCAGAAGATTCTTATGGAAAGATTTTTTCTTTTTTCTTTCTTTCTTTTGTAATTTTGTAGAAGTGTTGCACTAATGTCAAGATTTAAAATGCAAACCATCCAAAATAAAATTATCCTATTCAACACAAAACATAACTATAAAAACATAAAACTAAGACATACCCAAGATAAGTTCTTGTTAGGTACTTCAGCGAATGACTGACCAAGTTTGTTTTTAAAAGAGGCACATATTTAGCTGAATCCCTGTGAAGTATCCAAAGGATTAAAGTTTTGTGCAAATTTAAAATAGAAAAACTAGGTAACAAAATATTTTATAGAAATCACACATCCACTATTCATAGATATCTCCAACATTTTATGTTGGTGTACCTTCAACTAGAAGTATTTACCTTATCAAATGGTCGGGATAATTTATTCTTAAGCAATCCAGATCATTATCTAAGCTATGACCAACAAGTAGGCAAGCTTTTCCTCCATACAAACGAATTCTGGAAATTGATTCTTCTCCATTGTACAATATCTCCAAAACTTTCTTTTGAACTTCTCCAATCGGCATTGCATTAACTAAATAATCTTCACTTATACCAGTTGTTTCATATCTAGTGAAAGACCAACAAATTCTGTAATATTAATTGACAATCAAAATCATATTTGTGAAAGGAAATATTACCTGTAATCAGTAACTGGAATTATAGGCTTCACATATGAATGAAATATCACATCCTCGTTTAAATCAATGAGACAGACACGAGCACAGACATCAAGTGACCCATCACTTCCACCACCAACCATTTCACAGTCCAAAGCAATCACTTTAGGAACTCTATCATCAAATTCCATTTCATGTCGTACACCATGATCTACATACATATTCTCAAGTCCCTATAATATTAAACATAATAAAATATAAAGAATAAATGCAAATGCAGCAGCTTTAGCAAGGCACTATAAAAAAGTATGAATCTAAATTGTTTTCAAGGTCCACTTACAGGAAAAGAAGCAGGAGCCAAGCAACAAGTGCTTCTATGAGCAATTAAATCATCCGAACCATTGAACATTTTAAGGCAAACATTGCAACCCAAACTTGCAAAGATGCAAGCACAGTTATTCTTGGCAAGTGGACCTTAAGATTATTGTAGATACAAGAAATAAGTCAAGAAAAATGACAATAAATAAGATCAGGGTAAGAATACATCACCGTAATCATTGGGATGATTATTAAAAAAGGCTACCTGAAAGATGCTCCCTCACTGACTCCAATGTCTTGCAATATTTTTTACAGACCACACACTTGGGCTGATGCGCAGAATGGTAAGAGGCCTTCATATGCTCAATTAGGTGTTCCTTCTTGTTATATTGCTTGAAGCATGCAGAGCATTTGTGCCTGTTAATAATTTTAGAGCTAAAGTTAAATCTCCAATTAACTACTTGACCTGACCGACATCATTTAGCTTGAAAAATGATATCAGTAGTTTTATGGAAATTTGTAATAGTGGCTCTTCAGTTGTATTGAGAAGTTGAATGTTAAATTGCTTATTAAATTGAATGAAATGTTACACCCGTCCGACTTTTCGTTCCCACCTCGTTAATTCGAGTATCCGGGTTGGGTCGTAACATTCCTGATGCGACTCTTTCACAACCATCATAGACTGTCAATTGACGAGAATGAATCTGTTACGTGGCTGGCCCAGGAGGGGCCGGCTGTACCGGTCTAACATGGACCGGTTCAGGTTTACAGCTGGCGGCCCAGCATTGGGCGGAACTAGGGGGGGGGGGGGGAAGCCTCAATGGGGCCCACTTGTTGTTTTAAACAACTATTAGGAGAGAAATTTGATTGAGGGGCTGTTTGGGGATTTTGTAAACTTCCTTTGACTTTAATTAGTCTTTTGGAGGTTAGGGTTAGGATCATCTTGAGATTGAATGAAATTTTGAGATCTAGGGTTTGTGTTCTTGGGTTCTAAGGTTGCTAGAGATTTGGAGAGTATTTCTTCCTCTCAAATTGAAGAAAATTATATCTTGCTTTGTGTTTCTTGTTTGTTGTTTGAATCAAAGTATTTTCCTTGTGTTTTCTTCTCCAATCCACTAAAATTCCTGCTTTGTTCTTGCTGTTTTCTCATTGAAATCAGCCATTTTACTCGCCGTTTTTGCTGATTCTTGCTAAGTTTGCTTGCGAACTCAAGTACTTCCTATCAAATTGGTATCAGAGCATTATATTGGGATCATCAGTGGCTTAAATCAAGAAATTTCAGTAAGGAAATTTCATCCGCAAGAAGTTCTTCTAGAAAACCTTGGGAAGGAAGATGGCCATAAGGAAAGTTGAAGTATTGGAGGGAGAAATAGGCCAACTGAAGATAGATTTTGAGGAAAGAATGTTGATTTTCATAATCAATTCGCTTCTATTCATTAAAAGATGGATGGGAGGTTCACTGCCTTGGAAGACATGATGAAGAAGATGCTTGAGGGAAAACAAAACCCGACGACATCGGAAGCAAGGGAGACCACCGGCGACGACAATGGGAGATGCGGAAATCCGAACCCATTTAGGGGGAAGGGGAATCCGGAAGTGGATATCCTTGAGGGGAATGATGGAATGTTTCCTCTAGAACCACTTTCTAGAGAATATATGAATATGGGCTATGAAAGAAGGGCTACTGATTTTTTTGGGAGAAGAGATTATTTTTACCGCCAAGGTGCTGAAGATGAAAGGAGAAGAGGGGAATATGAGGAAGGGCTCGGGTATGATCGTCGAAGGGAAGATCGTGACCACCAGGGAGCATTTCCTCCTCGAGGAATGGGAGGTTATAGAGGAGTTAGGGGAAACGAGGGTGACCCGAGGGTGAGGAAACTAAAGATGCCCATCTTTGAGGGTGAGGATGCCCATGGCTGCATCTACAAGGTGAAGCGATACTTTGCAGTCAATGGATCGACTGAGGACAAAAAATTAATAACAGCAGGATTGTGCTTAGAGGGGAAGGCACTAGCATTGTACCAATGGCGGACCATGAGGCGACCCATCTGAAGTTGGAGGGATTCTAAGAACAATTTGCTAGAACGTTTCCGAACCAATAGGGAGGAGATTTCTACAAGTCGTTCTTTGCCCTGACACAGGAAGGGACAGTGGCAGAGTACCGTGATCATTTTGAGTACCTAGCTAGCAGGCTGGATCGTCTTTCTGAGACCATGCTTGAGGGGAACTTCATGAAGGGGATCAAACCAGATATCAGAGCAGTTGTTAGAGTGATGAGACCGCGCGACTTGGGGGAGACCATGGAGTTGGCACAGCTGGTCGAGGACTAGAAGCACCTGAAGAGGGGGGCTCGAGGCAGTAGCTTCGGGGGATCCTATAGGATGACTGCTACTTTTCTAGCTCCCAGATGAGCAACACACGGAAGTTCACACGAGAACCAAAGAAGAAGTCCAGAGGAGGGGGCCTGGAGGAAATTTTAAGAAGCTGACTGAGAAGGAGATCCAGGAGAAGAGCGCTAAGGGGTTGTGTTTCAGGTGTGATGAGAAGTACATGCCAGGGCATAGGTGTAAGGACCGAACTCTTCAGGTTCTCACCGTCTGTGATGATGAGGAAACTAAAGAGGGAGGTGAGAGCGGGATAGTGGAGGAGGAAGAGAAGTTACATCTGGACGTCGCAAAAGTCTCTCTAAACTCTGTGGTGGGATTCACCGTGAATCACACCATGAAGGTGAAGAAATAGAAGATCAGGAGGTAGTGGTGCTGATCGATAGTGGAGCCACCCACAATTTCATCTCTAACCAGATCATAAATCGGTTGGGGGTGAAATTAGTGGACACGGGAGGATGTGGAGTGATGATGGGCACTGGGAAGGTGGAGATGGGGAGAAGAGTTTGCAAGGAAGTGGTGTTGACCATTCAAGGGATACAGATGAGAGAGGATTTTCTTCCCTTGGAGTTGGGAAGTACTGATGTCATTCTGGGGATGAAATAACTACAAACCTTGGGGGAGACCAAGGTCAACTGAGGTGCTCTGAGGATGGAACTGATGGTGGAAGGACAGAGGATGGTGATTCAGGGAGATCCAGGGCTGTCTAGGGCCGAAGTATCTCTCAAATCCATAATCATATCCATACAGAAGATAGGAGGTGTGTATTTGGTGGAGTTGCAACGCTTGGATAGGGTTAGTGTGGGGGAAGAGGGAGACATTCCAATGGTGGCGCAACCACTTATACAACAGTTCAGGGAGTGTTCTAGCCACTTCAGGGCTTACCACCACCCAGAGAGCTGGAGCATGCAATCCTTTTGAAGGATGGGGTGTCACCGATTAGTGTTCGACCTTACCACTACCCCCAAATTCAGAAAGATGGAATTGAGAAGCTGATTAGGGAGATGTTGGAGGTAGGGATCGTCAGATCAAGTGTGAGTCCTTTCTGTAGTCCAATCTTACTAGTCAAAAAGAAGGATGAGAGCTGGAGGTTTTGCGTGGATTATAAAGCTTTGAACAAGGAGACGGTATCGGATAAATTCCTCATTCCGATGATCGATGAGTTATTAGATGAGCTGCATGGAGCAGTAGTGTTTTCTAAGATGGACTTGAAGTTGGGCTACCACCAAATCAGAATGAAGGAGGAGGATATTCAGAAGACGGCTTTCAGAACGTACGAGGGGCACTATGAGTTCTTGGTGATGCCATTTAGGCTCACTAACGCCCCTGCTACTCTCCATTCTTTGATGAATAGGGTGTTCGGACAACATCTCAGGAAGTTTGTGCTGGTCTTTTTTGATGACATCTTGGTGTACAACCAAACAGAGGAGGAGCATTTGGAGCACTTGAAAGATGTTCTTAAAATTCTACAGACACATTAGCTGAGGGCTAACCTAAAGAAGTGTAGCTTCGCCCAGTCTAGAGTGGAGTATTTGGGACATGTAGTGTCTCAGGAGGGAGTGACGGTCGATCAGTCAAAAATTGAGGTAATGCAGAAATAGCCAATGCCTAGGAACATAAGGGAGTTAAGGGGTTTCCTATGATTGACTGGCTACTACAGGAGGTTTGTGAGGGGGTACAGTACCATCGCTTGGCCATTGACTGAGCAACTAAAGAATGACAATTTTTTGTGGGGAGCGGCAGCAACCTAGGCTTTTAAGAGGTTGAAGCAAGCCATGACGACAGTCCCAGTGTTAGCTCTTCCAAATTTCAACCAGATCTTTGTAGTGGAGACCGATGCATCAGGGTATGGCTTGGGGGCAGTATTGATGCAAAATCACAGACCTATAGCCTACTTCAGTCGGGTGTTGTCGATCAGGGCTCGATTGAAGTCAGTATACGAGAGAGAGAGATATGATGGCCATAGTCTTGGCCATTCAGAAATGGCACCCTTACCTTTTGGGTGGGCATTTCATTGTTCGTACGGATCAAAGGAGCTTGAAGTACCTGTTGGAGCAAATGATAGTGACTGAAGAACATCAGAGGTGGCTGTCAAAGCTTTTAGGCTATGATTTTGAGATGTAGTATCGGCCGAGGGTGGAAAATAAGGCGGCTGACGCCTTATCCAGATGTGTTGGGGAACTTCAGGAGTTCGTAGTTTCAGTACGATTGATGGGGGGGCATCAAGGAAAAAAGCATACAAAACGAAGAGTTGAAGAAGATCAGGAAAGATTTGATGAAAGATAGTAGTAGCCATTCGAGATACTATCTTGAGGGGGAGAGATTATTTCATCAGGGGAAGTTTGTAATGCCACGAACATCCGTACACATTCCTCACTTATTATAGAAATTCCACGGCAGTGCAGTTGGGGTCATTCGGGATTATAGAGGACATATAGGAGGCTGGCATCAGAGCTTTACTGGAAGGGGATGTATAAAGATGTTGAGGAGATGGTGGCAAAGTGTGAGGTATGCCAGAAAAATAAATATATGGCAATGGCACCAGGAGGATTACTATAACCTTGAGCACTTCCAAACAGAGTATGTGAGGAAGTTTCCATGGACTTCATCGACAGCCTATCCCGTTCAGAGGGATTCATAGTCATTTTGGTCGTGGTGGACCAACTTAGCAAGTATGCACATTTTATCCTTCTACGACATCCCTACACTGCAGTACCAGTAGCATAAACATTTATCCGAGTTAGATTACAAAGGATTCCTGAATCGATTGTGTCTGATCGAGACAAAGTGTTCCTTAGCCAGTTTTGGATGGAGCTTTTCAGGATGCAGGGCACCTTTCTCAAGCGAGGTACCGCCTATCATCTACAGACAGAAGGACAGACAAAAGTGGTGAACTGGAGTTTGGAAATATATTTGAGGTGTTTTGCTTTTGAAACACCATGGAAGTGAGCTAAATGGTTACCATGGACTAAGTATTGGTACAATATTTCGTACCATTATGCATCCCAAATGACTCCTTTTAAGGTCCTCTATGGAAAAGACCCCCCACACTTAGTGCATTATGGGAGAGGAAACACACCAATCTCTTCAGTCGAACAGTACCTAGATGAGAGGGACCAGGTGTTGGAGGAGTTAAAGAAACATCTTGGAAGGGCACAACAAATCATGAAGAAGCGGACAGATACACACAGGAGAGACATACAGTGTGAACTGGGGGAAAAAGTGTTCTTGAAGCTAAGGCCCTACAGGCAGAAATCAGTTGCTAACAGGAGAACGAGAAATTGGCTCTAAGGTACTTTGATCCCTACGAGGTGGTGGACAAAATCGGAGCAATGGCATATCGATTGAAGTTGCCCCAAACAGGCTACTATACACCCAGTTTTCCATTTGTCGCAGCTGAGGAGAGCTCTAGACTAGCATGCAGTTAGTGCGGAGTTTCCAGATACACTGAAAGAGGAGCTGGAAGTGATCTTAGAACCACAGGAGTTAGGTGGAGTCAGAATGGATAAAAAGAGGAACAAGGAAGGGCTTATCAGATGGAAAGACATTCCCGAATTCGAGGCCACTTAGGAACCATACAACAGAGTGAGATTTTAAATTTCTTTTTTCTTAAGTATTAAGTGTGTCAGCATAAAAAATTTACGCGAATCAACTGCTTAGTGAGGGCATCATTGAGAATTTTCTGTAGGACTTCATGTTCTTTCAAACTAATGCAATAATGAGGTAGATTTGGCTACCTGGAGCCTAGATCAAATTCAAATTAGTTTTGGAAAATTCTGAGTGGTAATTCAGAAATTCACCAGAGTATACTCCAGGGAATTGTTTGAGTAATTCATCAATTTTTAGAAGAAGAGTTTAACCACTAGAAGAAAGGCACTAGCCATGCGGCTCTGCTTTGATTCAACACAAAAGATTAACGGCTTTATATAGTTGTCAAATGGATTGTAAGGCAAGCTGATCTTGTAGAGCTATCTTGAGATCGCTAAGATACTATGAAATTTGATGCCACTCTGGTTCATGAATATCTACTCAAGCATTCAACCAGTATAACTCCTCCGTATACTCTAACAAGGCAACCTGATTGTTGATATTGGTGATATTGTCAATAGAGAGAAATCAATCATGAGTAGCTTGCAGAAATCAGTCATGGAGATTTTGTAATGGTACGGATTCGTTCGGAGTGGTTTCCACAAGGAATCGTTAAAAAATTACATGCTAGAAGCGCCAGACCTTTTAAAATAATATAAAAAATAAATAGTAATGCTTATGTACTAGACCTCCATGAGGGCTTTAACATGAATCATATATTTAACATCGAAGATCTAGTAGGCTTTGAGGTACCAGAGTTTAACCCTACAAATCCACTAAATATTGAGCCTTGTGTGACCCTACTTGGTGAGAACCCTAGCCTACCTCCACTCCCAAATATCCCTACTTTACCTAACGTGGAGAATATTGAAGCAATACTTAGTGATAAAATCATCTCAACTAAAGATGGTGGGTGTCAAATGTATTTAGTTCAATGGAAATGAAAACCAGAGACGAAAAACACTTGGATTGATCGTGATGAGCTACAAAGATTGGACCCTGATCTTTTAGAGTTGTACGAGAGTTCCCGAGACACTTATTTGACAGGGTCAAGCTTTCTCCCACCCGAGGAGAATGACGGGTACATAAGCAGGAGATTTCGATGCATCTACCATCGGAAGAATCGTAGATCGACGGCTATGATTTAGAATCTCTATTTATCAAGCATTATCAAGCATTTATGTATTTCTTTTATTTATATTTCAGTTTTTACCATTGTACCCCTATGAGAGATTTCTTTTATGTTGTAGCCCCGAGGGCATTTGAGTCTTTTATTTTCTTTATTTTGGAGGCCTTTGTTTTTTAATTTTAGAGGCTTATATATTAAGGCCTTAGTCATTGTATTAGAGTTAATGATTTGATGAATGAAAATTTCAGATTTTGGTTCTTTATTTCTTTGTGAGCTCTTAAGAAAAGAATAGATAACCCTAAGAGAGGGCTAAAGCAACACCCGATAGCCGCCAGAAGAGTCCGGGCTCTCGATTTCCCCTTACCCTTTCTCTTCCCCACCCCTTCTCCCCTCACCAAGCCGCCGGCCACTTGCCCCTCAAAGCCAAACCGCCAAACTATATACCCATTCCCCTTCACCACCCAAATAGCCAGCCAAATCCCCCATCACTCCACCCAAACAGCTAGTCAAACCCCTACCATCCCCCCAACACCCGCCGGCCAAACACCCCTTTCCCACATCAAACCCGCCAGCCTCCCCCATCACACCCGAGCCTTGATCCCCCTCCATAGCCGCTGGCCGACCAATCCCCCTCTCTCTTGATTCCGCTTCAATTACATCATTATTACTTTCCTAATTTAGCACAACTCCTATTTGGAAAGTTTCCTAATTCAAATTCAAATGAATTTGAATTTTAAATTCCTTCCTAATTAGCCTACACCTATTTTGGAAATCCCTTAATTACCTAAAATTTGAAATTAATTCAGATTAGATTCTCCAATTAATAATTAATGCAAGGGTCCACATATATCAAATGTGGACACCTCTCCTCCCCTTCCTTTGGCCGGCCCCCTCCCTTTCCTTTTCCCTCTCCAATTAACTCCCATCTCTACTAATTCAACCCATTAAACCCTTCCTTAGGCCGTCGGCCCCTCTCTCTAATCTCCCCTAATTTATCCCCCATTAAGGGAGATTTGAATTTCAAATATTCCCTCCTTTTCCACCTACCAAAAAAAAAATTCTGACATTTACTTTAGATTTTAATTGGTTACCTCCCCTCCACCTAAACTAAAACCAAATCCAAGAGGCCACATCCTTAGCCCTAGCCGAAATTCCCCAATCTCCACTTCCCACTTTTCCTCTCTTCTCCACTATTTCATACACCACTAAGGGATAAGCTTCACAGGCCGGCCTTCCCTCCATGAATGGCTAATCCTGAAAGAGACCACGGCTTCGTGTATGATCCCCAAGGACGAGTGGATATTCTCCGATCTTCCTTCTTCAACCTCAACTTGGAAATCGACGATACCATCGATGACTATGTCGACCGCATCCTCTTCACCTTGACATCTGCTATTGAAGAACACCAACTCTTCGGACATTGGCGAATCATCGGACATCCACCAACTTCTTCCCCTCCGGCTAACTCTTCTTTTGGTGGCATCTCTAGGTCTGCTGAAATTATTCTCCTGCTAAACCCCACCATCAAGTGTGAAAGTGAGGGAAACTCGAGGTGAACTTTTTATTTGTTAAATGGTGGATTTTATTATTTTGCATCAAGTGTTACTACGCTTTTGTTCTTATTTTAAAATCGACATGTTAATCTTTCTTGTAACCGCATGCCAAAGCAAACTGCAACTAAGAAATCATATACTCTTATCTTGGTGAAACATTGAGTTTAAGATTATCAAAGCTTATCAACTTGTTATTAATTCTTAAGCAATTCTTATTTCCATATATGTTTGACATCACATTTTTTACCTTTTTTTATCAAATTTTACACGCCCTCAGATACTAATCTTGATCAGGCTGCTAGATGCAGACCTTATATGTCTTAGAATTTTTGTCCTATGCCTACCCCTACATTTTTGCATTTTTCTCTCTTTCCTTGGTATCTTTTGAGTTGAAGTTTTACCCTAGTTTGTATGGTCTTTTGCTTTTAAGTTATAATCCAATTCTACTTCTCAATTGTAGCTCTTTTCTCCCCATACTTGCAACTACACTTTTAGATTATTAGAATTGGGGTTGTTTGGCTGCAAATAGGATTTAACTAAGTATGATTTAGAACATCCTGTAAATTCAAATTTAATAAATCCTGAGATAGTTAAATCCTTAAAATTATTTGACACCATGGTGTTTAAAACTTGATGGATTATTTGATTATATATATCAAAATTTAAATTTATTAAATCAAATAAGATTATAATAATAATTCTAAATGACGAGATTAAAACATATTAAACAATTATAATAACGAGCAGTAAAATATAAGCTGTCCAACAGCGAGAAAGACTTCTAACATGGTATAGCAGTGAGAACTTAACTACAATCTAGGAGAGATGTAAGCAGAAAAATAGGGAAAGGATATATTTTTCATTGTATTAGATTAACCATTGGAATACATGAGGAGAGGTAATTATACAAATGTCTAGGAAACAAGAGTTAAATTCTACACAGGGGTACTTGCTGTAGAACGTTGTGGATGGCTCGGATGGCTCTATCAGGGTAGTTCTGCCGTGATGCCCAATTCTGATAAAGGTCACTGCTATAAGAAGCTGAAGGTGGAAACGTTGAATCCAATGTGCACTGGCTGCTGGCATATCTATTATGCTTATCAAATACTAGCTTATCATCCCCCCTCAAATTGAGCATCCACGGAATGGAGCGTTAATTTAGAGTGTAAGCATTGCAACCGAATTGAGGAGAGTTTTTTTGTGAGAATGTCGGCTGGTTGGTCCTTGGTGTTTATATGCTGAATTGTAATTTCAAGAGAGTGGATGCAATCACAAATGAAATGATAGTCAATTTCAATGTGTTTTGTGCGAGTGTGTAAGACTGGATAGTTTGTGAGACTATGGTGGAGATGTTGTCACAATAAAGAGGACTAGGTGAGGTACATAGAACTCGGAAGTCTGTTAGCAATCATCGAAGCCAAATAATATCAAAGGCTACTGATGTCAAGGCCCTGTACTCAACTTAGATGGAGGACTTGACAACAGTTGGGTGCTTCTGATGCTCTAGAAAAGTAAGTTATTGCCTAGAAATAAGCAGTGCCCATAAGTGGATTTGCGATCAATTGGATCCAAGGCCCAGTCTGAATCCGAATAGGAATGTAAAGAGAAATCTCCTTTAGTTATGGGAATCCCAAGGTGTAATGTTCCTTTATATATCTAAGAATCTTTTCATAATAGTGAGACTTGAGGAAAGTGCATAAATTGACAGAGATGATTGATGGTGAAGGTGATGTCGGGTCTAGTAATCGTAAGGTACTAAAGGGATCAAATAATTTGACGATAAAGAACTGCATTCTGAAATGGTTTTGCACTATCTACTATAGACGAGCATTTGAAGGAAGCTAGAGATGGAGCAAGTTTGCAGTTGACCATACAGAATTTCTTTAAAAATTCTGCAGCATAGCGGTGTTGATTGAAAATATGATGATGGTGTAGTGGTGATCTGAATGCCCAAGAAGAAGGATGCAGTTCCCAAATTTTTTAAGGAGAAGAGTTGTTTCTGTGATTAGAGAGGAATTGGCTTAAGGCTAATTGCTGCTAACTAGGATGTCATCTATTTATAATAAGAAGTAGATTTGTGTGGTAGAGGTAACATAGAGTAGTAAGGATGGATTGGAGGTGTTGAACTGAAACCCATGACGAAGTTGGAAAATGTGTTAAACCATTCTCGTGGAGCTTGCTTGAGACCGTAGATTTCTTTGTGGAGTTTGCATACATGTTTGGTAAAAAGTGGATCAGCAAAACCAGGTGGTTAAGACATGCATACGGTTTCCTGTAAATTTCCATCGAGAAATACGTTGGAGACATTAAGTTGGGAAACTTACCAGTTATGGTGAAGTGCGATGATGAGTAGAAGTCAGGTTATACGCATCTTAGCAACTGGAATGAAGGTTTGGGAGTTACCAATGTCATACTCTTGTTTGAAGCCTTGAGCAACGAGACGAGATTTATAGCACTCAATGGTGCCATCTTGATGTAATTTTGTTTTGTATGTCCAAAAACATCCAATAATTTGATTATTGGATGGAGGTACCAATGTCCATTTTCCTTGACATTGTAAAGCATAGAACTCATCTAACATGGATTGTCTCCAATGAGGGAGTTTGGACGCTTGAGTGTAACATGTGGGAGTAGGAGGTAGAGAGTGAGAAGGTAAGGTAAATACTTGTTTGTGCTTGAGATTACCTGTCTTGGACCTCTTTTCCATATGGTGAGTATTTGTAGTAGTATTGGGATTGGATGGAGTGGGATCACTAGGTTCTGTCGGCTGTGAAGAGGATGAGTAGGATGTGGAGTGATGGGAAATTGATAGTGGTAGGGGGTAAAGGAAAGGTTGTTGAGTTGGAGTTAGGAATAGAAGAAGGGACAAGGAGAAGTGGCATAGTGGAGGTGGGTGATTTCAGCGGAGGTTGAATGGTAGTGTATGGAAAGACACATTCATAAAAAATGATATGGTGAGAGAAAAAAATGCGGCCAGCGGTAGGATTGTAGCAGTGGTAGCCAGAGTGTGAACTTGAGTAACCAAGGAAGATGCATGGTGTGGAGCGAGGAGACAATTTGTTTGGGGCCAAGGGCCTCATCCACGAGAAACACAGACAACCAAAGGTTTTTAGATAATGGTAGAGTGGAGGTTCATTATAAAGGATCTGATATGGGGATTGGAGATTGGTGTTGCATGAAGATGGTCTATTAATGAGGTAGACAGCCGTAAGCAGAGCTTCCACCCATAAGGAATGTGAAAGGTGTGCTGCATGAAGGAGAGTTCTAGTAGTTTTAAGGAGGTGACAGTGTTTGTGCTTAGAGACTCCATTTTGTTCTAGGTTGCAAGGGCAACTGAATTTGTGAGTGATGCCTTTTTCAAGTAGAAATTGGCAAAGGGTAAGGGAGAGGCATTCACCACAACAATAAGATTTTAAGATTTTAATTTTGGTGTTTTAGAGATCTCAGTTGTAGTGGCAAATTCAATAAACTTGGTGGTAGTTTCATCTTTATTATGCATGGGGAAGAGCCAATAGAATTTAGAATATTCATCTATGAACATGATTTAATATATAAAAAAGTTAGAGAACAAACCAGGGAAGGACCACAAACATCTGTATGTACTAATTCAAAAAGTTTGGTAGTAACAGAGGTTTTGGAACTAAAAGAGAGCTAATGGCTCTTTGATACATTACAGGAAGTACAGGTAAAAGACTTAAGAGTAAGTACAAGAGAAATGCAAATTTGCAACTAATTTGGTGATTACAAATTGTTTGAGTGTCCCAAATGAGCATACCATAGCTGATGAGGAGTGAGCTGAGTTATGAAAGTGGAGTGTTGATGCTCAAATTGAGCCAACGGGATTGGGTAAAGACCTTTGTTGCTGCCAGGCACAGATTTAGCATGGGGGGCCCTGAGGGCTTGAGCCCCCACTGAATGTGTGATTAATGCCTAATTAAGTTTATTTTTTGCTTTCTAATTATTGCTTAAAGAAATAATTAATATTAGTTTTTTTTTTTCGCTAGCCTCTATCTAGCCCATCTGGCTTTTTTCACGTGCGCACGGACCACAGAGTTGAGGCAGAGCGATCGAGCAAAGGCTTCTTTCTTCATGCAAAACTCTCGTTACTCCCTTCTTCTTTCTCGTTTGAACGCCCAGTCGCCCACACTTCACCTTCAGGGCTTCACGGCAGCTGACGACGACAGTCGTATTTCCAAGTTTTACTTTTTTTCAGTGATTCATTGAAGGAGTTGATGATTTGCCCAATCGCCCACACTTTTCTCTGATCGAGTTGAAGCATCCTTTACTTTCTAGGGTTAGGAGAAATGATGATTTCTCTCTGTTTGCTTGCTGGCAATGCTGAGGCGGCGCTACGGCGTTGATCTATAGTTATAAGTACGTTGCACATGATTTTGCCACTAGCTTAATCAGTAAATGCAATTTCTTAATCATGCTTGTTGGCTTCATTTTGATAAGCTTGTATCTAATATAACCTTATAGTTAACATTCTTCTAATGTGCATTTATAAGAATGATTTTTATATGTCCTTTGTGGCAAGTGTGGTCATTACAAGAAACTAGAACCTGAGGTAAAGAATATTTAGATAGTTACCTTCGTCACTTTGGGGGAAATTTTCCAATTTCCACTATTTACTTTTAGCCTTATAGTTACCTTTATCACGTTGCTTTCATTCAAATTTTTCCCCCACGTGAAAAAAATCCTAGCTCCGCCCTTGGTTGCTACGGCGTTTGAGAAGTATTTGATTGGTCAAACAGTCCCAAAAAACACATACCAGTTAATGTCTAAGATATGTTTGTGAATTTTGAGAATATTGTGTGAGAGATAAATGGTAGGTGAAGAAGATTAAGCAAAAATAGCTTACGGTGTGGTGATGGTGTACGTAGAAGGCCTTGATTACTATTTGTGATGGGGATGTTAGAGTCATCACCTACAATTACTGTGTATGCATAATCATAAGGTCGTGGTTGTTGAAGGTTGTTAATATCTGCTGTGAGATGAGTTGAAGCGCTAGAGTCCAAATACCAATTGCTGGAGGAAAACTATTGATGCAAACACAAATTGATTATAGGTGTGCAAGGCAGTGTAGTGTACTAAAGGTTGCATCTGTGCCAACAAGTAACTGCAATATGGTTAGTTTTCCCATATATTTGGCATGTAGGACGAGGAATGTTGGGTTGTCGTCCTCCTCGATCAGGTGAATAGATGTTGCGGGAGGGTATTGGAGTGGTAGGTGAATAGCATCCCCTGTTGGATGTTGGGCGCAACCTCAAGTGGAAAAGAATGCAGAGTTTGGAGCTTTCGGTGGAGAGGTTAATCTCTTCACTGCAAAGTAGTGAATAGAGATCGTCTAGGTAATTTTATATGAATGACAGTTTTTAAGGATTGGTAGGTTGCAGATAATCCATTAAGTATGTAAAAGATGATATCTTCATGATCAATGTTGGAGCCTGTGGTTGAGATGTTATCAACGAGAGTTTTGATGTTGGTTGCAGGTAATCCATTAAGTACTTATGCTCCGATACCATGAAAGACTTCTAATATAGTATAGCAGTGAGAACTCAACTACAAGCTAGTAGAAATGTAAGCAAAAAAATAGGGAAAGGATATATTTTTTATTGTATTAGCTTAACCGTTGGAATACATGAGAGGTATTTATACAAATGTCTAGGAGACGAGCTGAATTCTACACATGAGTATTTGTAGTAGAACGCTGTGGATGGCTCTATCAGGGCAGTTCTGTCGTGATGCCCAATTCTGTTAGAGGTCACTGCTCCGGGCGGCTGAAGGCGGAAACGTGGAATCCAATGTGAGCTGGCTTCTGGCAGATCTATTGTGCTTATCAAATACTAGTTTATCACAGCGAAGCTAATTTATTGGGTTGATTATTAAAGTTGTTTGGATACTTATTTCAGTGTTCAAGAATTTTCTATGAATGTCAAATAATATTAATTAGTAATTTATTAATCTATTTGAAATAATAACTTCTTCACGGCGGTTTGAGGAAGAAAATGGCTAAGTCCGGAGGAGAAGAGAGAGAAAACTAACCGAATAATCGGGGACTCTGAATTTGGAATTGCGGCCATCGTCTCCATCAAACTCCCGCAAGCTTCGGCGAGGGAACCGGAGTGCCGGCGATGTTCACTTCGGTGATTGAGGGAGCGGCGGAGAGGGAACGAACCACCCGAACAAGAGCTGATGAGGTTTGTTTGCTCCGGCTAGCTACCGACCAACACGAGAGGGCAAGTTAAAATTTATCTCTTTTACTTTGGAAACTTTAACCTAAATACAATGATTAGCCAAAAATTATGGTTAATCCTAAATATTAATAAATTATTTTTTTCCCAATTATGAATCTAATTACAAATATTTTGAATAGGATTATTAAAGCAGCGAACTTTATTATTATTTTGAATATAATTATTAAATATTAAATATTTTAAAAGAAATATAGTTAATTCTATATTTCAATAATCACATTCTAAATAATAATAATTTGATTCATGATTTAAAGTGCAACAATAATATTAAGTCTTTATCTCACTATGTCGGGTCAATTTCTATTTAAATCTAATAAAAAAAGTTCATTTCTAATATTTTCTAACCACATTATTTTAGGTTTACCTTACCCTTCTTAACATATGTCAAATTTAATACATCTATTCTCTTAATTTGGTATTTCGGAGGCTGATATTTTATTTAATCAAACCATATAAGGCGACTTTCTCTAATCTTATGTCATTGGAGCTACTCCAACCTTTCTATGTATATGCCCCTTTCACATTTTGTCTCTAAGAGTAAAGTCAATCATCTACCTGAGCAACTTCATCTGTGTGATACTTAACTTAAATTTATGCTTCTTTGTTATTGACCAATATTCTATGCCATAAAACATGACAAGTCTCACCACCATCCTATTGAATTTTCCCTTAAGTTTGAGGGATACTTTTCTATCACACAATAGGTTCAATGCATTCCTCTACTTCAACCATCCAATTTGAATTCTACTAACAACAGCCCTATCTATTTCACCATCACTCTAAACAATAGACGTGAGATTACTAAAATGTATACCCTTATTAATGACTTGATCGCTCAAAGTCACAATCTCCAACTAGTTCTATTATTACTAAAATTGCACTTCATGTATTCAATTTTAGATCTACTAAAACGAAAACCTTTATACTCTAAGGTTGACCTCCATAATTCAAGTTTACCTTCGACTCCCTCTCTAGTCTTATCCACAAGAAGAATATAATCAGCATAAAACACACACCAAGGTACATCTTCTTATAAATGTCTAATAAGAACATCCATGACTAAAACAAAAGATATGGGTTTAAAGTTGACCCTTGATGTAATACAATTGAAATAAGAAAATACTTAGTCAAACCACCTTGTGTTTGATCACAAATAACAACTTGTGCATACACATCCTTAATGATTTGAGTATAAGCATTATTAACCCCTTTCATTTCTAAAACTTTGCACATCACCTCTCTTGAAACTTTATCATAAGCTTTATCTAAATCAATAAATATCATATGTAGATCCTCCTTTTTCTCTCAATACTTTTCCATCAAACCTCTCAATAATGTCTAGCTTCAATAATAGACCCAACCCAACATGAATCAAAATTGATTTTGAGAAACATTAGTATTACATTATAGCCTATACCCAATTACTCTCTCCCATAGAAGTATGAAACATTAACTATTTTCTTTAAAACTCACACACTTTTTTTGCATCGCCTTTATTTTTAAAAATAAGAATCAATACACTCCTTCTCCACTAATTAGACATATTTTTTAGTGTAACACCCAATAGTCTAATTTTGAAAGAATTTCCTATTTTAATCTCTTAATTAATCAATTAGAGCTTATATGAATTAATCAATATAAATTAATCCAATGAAAGCAACTAAGAATTGTATACATTAAATTATAAAATTATATTCATCCCTCAAAATACTTGTACAGAAGCGAGGAGATCAATCCTTATAATTATTTCAACTTTCTAAGTTCTTAACTACAAAAAATAAAATTAGAAAAATTATAGAAAAATAAAAATAAAAACTGAATTCCTAATCTATCATTGCTTCATTGAATCTTGACCCCTTCTTGAAAATATGTAAAACTACATAGTGAAATAACAACTCAATAGGTTACTAAAACCTATAATTAAAATCAATGTAAGGCAATATAATGATATACATATAATCATTCAAACACTATCAGTATGAATGTATAATTGTAAAAGTATGTAATAATGATTGAAATAGTAACATTTCATATGATCAATAAATATCAATATAATTATATATCTTAAGAGTAGTGATCAATAACCTAGTAAACAGTGGTCTGCAATTAGTAGCTATAAACAAGGGATTGGTAAATTTTATCATTTTTATACCCATTAATTAAGAAAAATATCTATTTATCATTTCTATACCTATCATATTTAAATTCATATTGTACTATTGCACTCTAGGATCAATATTGGAAGAATTACATCTATCTTTCATTTTAATCATTTAATTAGAGCTTACAAATGAACATTATAAAGAAACATAATTGCATTTTTATCTTGTTGGAACCTCATATTTTAGGATATTTACCTTTTTCTGAAAACATGAAACTACTTAATAAGCATATAGTCAAACAAGTAACTAAAATCTTAAAATTGAAATCAATGCAAGGTATAAGAGAACGATTTGTTATATATTATATATATATATATATATATATATACATCAATGTTTATATTGATTATTTGTATTAATTTATCTTTCTATAGTTCATTATTTGCATCAATTTATCCTTATATAGTTAATCACATTTTAATCCATTACAACATCAGTTATAACAATAATTAGGGCTACAAATAAACCGAGTGTTCGCTCAGCTACTCATGGCTCGGCTCAATAAGAGCTCATTCATGTTAGTTTGATAAGATAAACAAACGAGTTTAAATACTCTTGATAAATACTAGATAGCTAAATGAACAAGTTCGAACATCTTATCGTTTAGTTTAGTTATGTTCACGAACAACATCTTTTAAGCTCGTGAACATGCTCGCTAAGAAGCTCGATTAGAGTTTTTAAAATAAATACTATTTAGTGCAGGAGCAAGATGTTCTTAAGATGTACTCATTGAATAGAATAAAATATGTAACAAGAATGACTGACAAATATGATCCAAAGACCTTTTTTTATTCTCTCGTTTATTCCCCTCTTTCAATATCATGTGATATTTTTATGTAATCTATTGTATATGCTCCTATCATATACATATACAAAAACTATAAGCAAGAAAAGATATCTAATTATCTGTGTTGTTTTACTTGTATCCAGTCCTATAGGCCAACCCTATAGGAATTAATCTTATTCACAAATTATTTAGGTCATGTAGCTTTCATATGAGAAGCCAGCACTTCCTATATAGCATATCAAATTGTCTCCATATGCATCTCTTTTCATATTATTTAGAATAACTCCGCAAAATATTATTTTAAAGGAAAGCCCATCCACCCTTATATACAAGGTAATATTTCCAACTAAGTTGAATCAGTCAATCATTTATGAATAGTCTTTCTTACATACACACATTTTACAACATATATAACAAAATAAATATCTCATAGCACATTAAACGTTTAATTTATTGTATCATATTAATGCATGCAAAATTTGAATATAAACCAAAATTAGTGGAATGTATAAGAGAAATGCAGTGTGCTTGTTTTCATATATATCCATAATGACTATATTATAACAATATGCATACCATACAAGTAATAAAATGATTTTAATAATCATTACTCAAATTTCTAAATTTATCCAAATTAAGATATTTCCTCCAAACTATAAAAAAATCAAGTAAAAATTTAATATATTCATATCAAAATGCTCATATTGATAATATCTATCACACACTAAAAGTTATGTGATGGAAGTTTGCAAAAAATTAAGATTTCATACCTTTTGTATATTTTAGCTAAATTAAAATATATAAAATACAAAATATGAAAAATCATTGAAATTAGAGGTAGCATAATGATAGTCTACTTCAAGATGAACAACTTTCCCAACATGATTGACTGATGAACATCACTCTACGATCTTCAAATCCTATATTTTTTTCTCCCCCATCTATTTTCTGCCTTAATTCAACACTCATTTAGTCTAATGAAGGATTAAAAAGTGATTAATATGAGTGGATTAGGATATTTAGATTAAAATAATATCATAATACTATATAATTATATAAATTATTTAGTTTTAAATATAAATATAATATAAATTATGTTACGATTTCAAATTCAGAACTCTAAAAATTATAAAAAAATATTCATAAAATATACTATCATTTTTAGAAGATTTTAGTGAAATCAATTTGTCAAACGGACTCCTAACAGTTCCAAAATCTCCACATATACCGAGAAGTATCATTTTTTGACATTACCCCTAAAATTAGGAGAAAATTATAATAAATAAAGCACAATAATATATATCATATGATGAAGACTATTTTCAAAATTGACTTATAATAACTCCTCTAAAAATTATTTGATTTGATCAAAATATGGGCTCTTACATTTAGTTTTCAAAATAATATTGAAAAGTATAGTAAGCCAAAAAATTCCTTGATCTCCTATGCATTTTCACGTCTCTATTGGAATAACATTAGATCCAACAGCTTTTTCTCACTTAATTTTCTTTAAATTCTCTTTAACTTTGATTTTACTAATACGCTAACAAAATTAAAATATCTATCATATTTTTAACGAAATAAAACATAATTTATATTCAATCATAACAATTAATATTATAATATTTATAAAAGTAATTCATAATAATATCATTCTTTATAATATAACAATTAATCATAAATTAAATTCAACTAAGTGAGTAAGAGATGTATCAATAACTTTTCAAAGATTAGTCTCATTCATTAGCTAAAAAGTACCCCCTGTTTTGTCATATTGAAACTAAATTAAAAAATTGAGTACAATACCCTAGTCACATGAAGTTTATAATAATACAAATCATCATAATACACCTTCTTTAGTTATAAAGGAGTCACTATTCATTATATTATACACAAGCTAGTGAAATAGTTCCAACTGGGCTAGACTCTATTAGTTTTCTAGTTTAGGGGCTTTTGTGAAAATTATATATATATAAACTCGTATGTTCAACCATTAAAATATTTGCTAATGAAGTCGATAAGTGTGACCATTAGCATAATGACAATATTAGCATCCTTAATTAGGATGAAAAATGTTGAAGTTATTGGAAATTTGTAATATTTAACATTGAGCTTTATTAATTAATTAAGTTTGACTTCAATTGAAGGAGTTCAAGCTAATGTATGAGTCAGCTCATCTTTTTATTAAAGTTTGGAGTATATATTAATATATTTGTTGATCTTATTCCTTGTTGAGAGTATAGTTCGGAGTTTTTGAGTTGTTGTTTTAATAATTAAGGGAGATATAAGGAAAAAGAAGAGAAATTTTAATGAATAAAGGAAAAAAATATTTAGAGTATGCAAAATGTAGTAATTGGCCTCATGAATCTCTCTTGATATTCTATAATTAAATACCAAGATTAGTTTAATAAAATACAAAAATTTATTTTTTTCAATCAGAAAGAGATGTTACACATTCTTTATCGAACTGTGACTTCATTTGGAAGAGCATTCTTACTGTTTTTTAAAGCAAATTTTTAGTTAAAAAACTTGCATCATATGCTCTCTCCTTAGCCATAAATGTATTATAAATTGAAGGTGTGTAGGAATTATAACAATTATGATAAGTTATTGAGATCTAATTTACACGATTTAGACTTTGTTTGAGACAGCTTTCTTATTGCTTCTTAAAACTATTTTCTAGTACAAAATTTTTACTAGAAATCATATTTAAGAAGCATTGAAAAAGCCGTCCCAAACGAAATCTCAAAAAACAAAAACAGAAAGCCATCCACAAAGAGATCCATGACTACCAACATACTTGTTTTGCTATGACAAGTTTGAAAGAGGTTGCTGCACTTGCTGATATACAGACCTCCCATTACTGATATACAGTGACAGATAACTTCAGTGAAATTTTATTTTTTTAGATCATATTATTATTTATAACTGTGCTGTCTAGAAATCAAATTGAAATAAAATTTAAAGTTTTTCCTATTAATACCAGATATTGGTCATCATAGGATGAATTTAGAGAAGGATCAAATGGTCATGAATATTTTGACAAATTATTATGTGCAGACTAATCATAGTTCTAAATGTGGATTAAGAGAGAATATACATACGACCTAGACATAGAGTACACAGCACTTCTGTTCCCCATATATAGAAATTCTATACTTAGATTTTTATTTGGGTCGTATTTTTTTATTTTATTTTTTGCTTTTAAAAGTTTCTTTCTCTATCACAGTTTCAAAAATGCTTCTTCAAAAACAGTTTTTTAAGACATTTAAAAAAACGATGAAAATAATCTTCTAAATAGATTTTTTTTTATTAGCTACTATTCTCACCATAAAAGCTGTCAAAAAAAGCTATGGAAGACTTAAGCTTTGTTTGGGACGACATTTTTAATGCTTCTTAAAACAAGTTTTAAAGTTTTAGAACATACTAAAACTGCGTCTTAAGCAATAAAAAAGCCGTCGGCTTCGTTTGGGACAACTTTCTTCCTACTTCTTAAAGCAGCTTATAGTATAAAATTTTTAATTTTTGTACTAAAAAGTTGCTTTATGAAACAGTAAGAAAGCCGTCCCAAACGAAACCTTTAGACTTCATTTGGGCGGCTTTCTAAAGCAGTTTTCTAATAGAAAACTAGAAATTTGCTTTTCAAAAGAGTAATACTACCATCCCAAACAAAGCCTTAATATACATATAATAATTTCTAAGGGTAGCTTCTCCTACCTCCCCTCCACCAGTAAATAAGTAGTGTATGGGACCAGCAATTTTTAACTTACGATAAGCAACCAATTAACTATTTTTCAAGGTTTTCTGGGGCAAATACAATCATATAAATGATGTGGAAGATACCAAAGCATCAATATATACAAAAATAAATCATAGCTAATATTCAAAATAACAAAGGCATTTTTTTTAAATAATCCTGCAACTAAGACCTAAAGTGGTTCAGAAAACCTTAGGTCAGCAGGTCCTGGACCCAATATACCTTTTTCTTGCGGCACCAAAACACAGCCATGGCTGCTATTTGGCTCTGGCTGCACATTCTTATCATCCTCTACTGCTGCCTGCTGCATCCAGCCATTTCCAAGCCACTCTTGATGCTATCGTGGAAAAGAAAAAGGAAATTAAAAAAAACATTTATGATTCAATAAAATGGATATGATGAATATTTGAATTTACATTCTGATCTTTCATTTCAATGGAGAAAAATGTTTGAAATACCAAAGAAGATGATGAGCAAATTCTCAAAATTAAAAGGTACAGGGCAGATGAGAAATGGAACCCTAATAAAATTGTTTGGGAGGATGGCTTAGGACCCGTTTTACACTACATTGCACAAAAAGGAAGTTCCATAATTGTATTTGAAAGTGTGTCAAGAATCTCCGCAGAGAGAACCACACTTAAATGTAAACAAAATGAATAATTAAAAATATCATCATCATCATTAGCATTATCCTAATTATTTGGGATCAATTTCATGAATTATTGTTATTCATCCATACCTATTGAGTGTTGTATAAATAAAACTATTTTGCATGACCATTTTTTCAAATTAGTCAAATTACCTTTGGATCTATGTTTTCCTGCTTATCTTTTTAATTCGATTCTATCTACATACCATTAAGGCTTGGTTTGGTTGGATGTAATTAGTGTCGTTTTCATTCTGAAACGTGAAAAAAGATAAAAACAGAAATCTTTATTTTCATTTAGGGTGCTAAGGTCATTATAGTCAATCTTATTTTCACAATCTTCATTAAAAATTTTAGCAAAATATCTCATCCATCTTTGTTGAATATCATCTTCTAAGAAAAGTATTTTTTGATCTTCATCTTTAATACACTTCATTTGAACTAAATCCTTACTACTATCTCTTTGTTTGGCTAACTTATACATATATCTTTCTCCATCTTTAGTATCTAATCTATTATATAAATCACTAAAAGCTAATGTCTTTGCATCGCATATTGCTTTCTTAGCATCCTTACGAGCCACTTTATATATTTCCCAATTATCAGAATTTTTAAAATTAAACCAATTTTTATAACAAAGCTTCTTATTTTTAATCTTTTTTTGCACATTTGGATTCCACCACCAACTACTTTTACTATTAGGAGCTTTTCCCTTTGATACTCCAAGGATATCTTTTGCAATATTCTTAATATTACTAACCACTTTTTCCCACATAATATTAGCATCATCATGCACAGACAAAATCTTAAGATCTAAAATCTTATTTCCAAAAATATTTTTGTTAATATTCTTTAAATGCCCCCATCTAATCCTAGAAAAACGTTTTACTTTATTTTTTATTTTATGCCCCTTTATCTTAAAGTCTAAAACTAATAATCGATGTTGGGTACATAAATTTTCACTCGGAATAATTTACAATCTTTGCAATCTAAACGATTTAGTTTTCTAATAAGAAAATAGTCAATCTGTGTTGTACTATATCCATTTTTATAAGTGATGAGATGCTCATTTCTTTTCTTAAATAAAGTATTAGCAATTGAAAAATCATAAGCTAAACAAAAATCCAATATGATCTTGCCACCTTTATTCGTCGTTCCAAATCCATGGCCACCATGAATGCTTTTAAAATCATCTACCTCTCTACCAACATGTCCATTTAAATCTCCTCCAATAAAAACTCTTTCTTCAAGAGGTATCTTTTGTATTAATTCTTCTAAGTCATTCCAAAAATTTAATTTAGAACTCATATCCAAACCTACTTGAGGAGCATAAGCACTTATAATATTAACAATCTTATCATCAACAATAATCTTTAAAGCTATAGTTCTATCTCCAATCCTATTAATTTTTATAACATTATCTACAAATCAAGGAACATCATTTTAAAATCCTTCGCAAGCATGTTCACAAGTAGCACAAAAAAAAAAAGACAAATAGGCTCTAAAGGTCCATTTTGCAAAGCTGTATTCGGAAAAGTAATAGGAAGAAAATGTCCAATTATATGAAAACTTAAATTAGCTCCACTCCCACCACCCCCCAAAAAAATTAAGAATTCAATAAATTTTCTCTTTCTTATCTACTTAATTCATTAATTAAGTATTTTAATTATCTATATATTAATCAAGATTATTATATTTATGATAATTATATGAAGTACATAATAATATATTTTTAGACCATTCAATGAACTCATGATATAGTTGTAGACATTTTTACCAAATAGCCATAACGATTACAGCACTTTAGATAACGTCCATAACATAATTTTATCAAATAATCAACTATTTGACTTGACAAAATAGCATAACATAATACAGTGTAGCAAAAGAGAAGAGTGCAATTCAAAACCTTAATGTCGAGTAAGAAATCCTTGATCATTCGACAACTACTTTTAATATTAATCAAAAGCTCTATTAGTTTTGTATTTAATAACTTAAAATATACCTTTGACACATTTTTTATCTTGCTGTACATTGAATCAATTATTGTTGTACTGAATCACATGTCTGCGCTAGATTAATAAAATATAATATGAAGCTTGTTGCTTTACATTATTTTTTCATTAATTGCCTTAGTATAGAAATCATGTCCATCGTAGATCATCTTTGTATAAAATCAAATTATTTCTCTAATAATGCATAAATTTTACAGGACAATTTTAGCACTCTCTCCTACAACTTTTTCAAATAACCCAAGTTTAATCTTTTTGACTCATAATATTCTCCTATATCTAAAATATTGATACCAAAATATTTTTCTCTAGCTATTTGGTTTTTTTTTTTTCAATTTTTTATTAAAAAAGATTATTAATCAAAGTTAAATATTATCTATAATTCTTCAAATCACAATAGGGATCTACAATGGACCCAAAAAGGTGCATTTATGCATCCTATTTAAAGCTAACTCCAATCCAAATTTTTAGGTCGATCTAAATAATACCTCATTATTTTGTTCATCGAACTATTCCAAAAAAAAATCTTTCTTAAAACTCTCATATATCAATTTCTCAAATTGGCATTTTTGCTATTTAATGACTTAATCAAATTTAACTAAAAAATTATTATAATAACTTCTAATGCATATAACTTGATCAAATTTTTTTCTTTCTTTCTTAACTCAGTATTTTACATACCTTTTTAATTTTGCACCCTTAATACTTAGCCTGCGATTGAAGGCTCTTTTTTTTTTTTTCAACTTTTTGGTTGCTGCTAAGTCCTATACAGGGGTATCTAATTTGGAAATTTCGGCAAATTATTTTTCAAAAACTTTGCCTAGAAAAGCTGCATTAGAGTAAGAATTTCAAATTGCTTCAAAAAATTTATTGACAGTAGTTTCACAACCTACTCTGTAAATGTAGTAAGCCTAGCCAAAAAGCTTTAAATCATCACAAGGTGTAGCTTTTACTTTGCTCATTATCCTCTATATGAATTCTAACTTTCTTATAGCCAATGTAAGTCTCAATGGTATTTATTTTTGCACATATACACATCATCTTATGAAATGAAAAAAAATTATATTTTTATTTATATGAATCCACGTAAATTTTCAAGATAAATGTGCCAACAGCACCAACAAGAGAGGGAAGTCACTGTATGTCAACAAGGTACTCACCTCTTCGTCATGTATCATTGGCGTCAAGATAGGAGGAGCAGCATCTGGATCAGACTTTTGAAAGACAAATATGGCATATAAACCTGAGAAAAAAAGAATGACGAGTTGGAACAGCCATGCTTTGAAGCAGGTAGAATGAAAATTATTCAAGGAAGAAAAAAATCACCTAATATATCAAATGAGCGGGCAAGAAGCTTTCCACGGGGGTCCAAAAAGTTTGCACCATAGCTGCAAAGCATCCCTGCAAATTGAGCTCTGAGGAATATTTTGAAAGCGCTTTAGAATTTGTTCATGCACCAAGAGTCAAAAGTATATTCAAATAAATAAGTCTGGGAAACCTCCCATCCATGCTAGAAAAAAGAAAAAAAAATGTATGAAGTCACTTATTTTTTATGATTAACATAAACTTATTAGTGTGCGACTTAACTGCTATGCTTTAACAACTCTTCTATCGGACAAAGATTCTTCTCCTAGTCTCAATAGTCTTATATATACAAGGAAACATAAAAAAAAAAATGGAAACAGATAATCAATCTTATGCAAAGAAACATAGAAGTCCACAAACAAATACTTCCATTGACAATTAATAGACAAAATTAATTGGCTCTAACAAAAAATAGGGAAGAGTTGCCTATATCGAACTCTTTTCGAAGGGTGAATGTCAAAATATTTCTAAATTGAGTTTGTTCAAAGAGAACATATGTCCACTGAATTAATTTCACATTCAAGCTACAAACTTATTAATGACACTGATATAATTGCAAAGATCCAAGAATATGGTGAGTTCTTATGTAGTGCACGGTTATGAATGTAAATCTCCATCTATAGGCAGTTAGGCATAACAATGAATTTTCAAGAATACAAAACACCCTCAACTAGGATTTTAATGAGATGAATTTTACCAGTTTCTGAGGCTCCCACGTGTGTTTATTCATAAGCGCTTACAAGAGATCCCAATGAAAAATGTTTGCATATGGAATTTATTATTCCTAATGCAAACCTTGAATATTCGATAGGCAAGAGACGGTAAGCATATTATGTAGAAGTTGACGAAGAAACTACTTAAGCTCAAGAGATGGCTCATAGAATTGATACAACAACAACAATATCAAGCCTTTATTCTACTACGTGGGGTCAACTACATAAATTATTTTTCTCCATAATGTCCTGTTAAGAGACAAATTCTCTGATACGCCAAGGGGGGCCACTTGGCCGGCCTAGACCAACCCAACCAGGCTAAACCAACCAAGGGGTTGGGCAAAACCAAGGGTAGTAGGAGGGGGTTAGGCAATACTTGTGGGGCCCAAGAGAGTTAATATTCACTAAGAAAAGAGGAGGAATCAAGGGGGAGCTATTTAAGAAGGTTCTTAATCAAGAGGGAGCTGTTTAGAAAGGTTCTTAATTAAGAGGGATCCTTTTAGGAATGTTCCTAATCAAGTGTGAGTTGTTTAAAAAGGTTCATAATCAAGGGAGAGCTGTTTAGGAAAGTTCCTAATCAAGAGAAAGTTGTTTAGAAAAGTTCCTAATTAAGAAGAAGCTATTTAGGAAGGTCCCTAATCAAGGGAGAGCTGTTTAGGAAGGTTCCTAATGAAGGGAGAGCTATTTAGGAATGTTCCTAATCAAGAGGGAGTCATTTAGGAAGGTTTTAATTGTCTTTACACTGTTATGAAGGGTTTAATTGTGTGTTAGGGCTTTTTAAGGGAGAGCTTTGTCTAGGGTTTGAATCTTATGTTTTGCGGAAGTTTATTCTAGGGTTTGTTATGACTTTTCTAGTGGCATCTAAGGTTTGTGGGAAAGCTGATCTACCTCTCGAATAGTAGATCACTTGTATCTTTATTTACTGTTGAAGAGATAATCCAAAAATGAGTCTCAATATTTGTATTCCTGCATTTTCTTCTTCTATAGTTTGCTGTTTTTACTTCCAAGATGCATCATTCTCATTTAAATCTAATAAAGAAATGTCATTTCTAATCTTTTCTAAACAAGCCTTTTTAAGTCTACTTCTATCTTTCTTAATATAAGCCAAACCTAATACATCTACTCTCCTAACTGGGTCATAATACTTTTTTGGTTAATGATACCTAAAAGCAGCCTTATAAAGGAATCAAGCTGAGGCTTTCTATTAGTACGTAGAAATGAAAGAGGAAAGGTAATCATTTATTTAGCCTCTTTTTTTAGTCAGGCTTGTTGAATTTTGAGCTTAAATAAGGAATACTTCCATTATCAACAACAAATACAAACAGCTTCCGCAGTAAGAAGAAATAATTGACCAAATCATAGATCAGTGAGTTTCTTACGGATGCATACGATTCTTGTCTACCTTAGAACTTCCTTAATCCATCTAAATTCATATTAAAGCCCATTAAAACGTACCTCTTTATCTGCTTGTTTTTTTGCTGGATCAGTACTATACCGACACCACATAAGCCAAGAACACAACTTCATTCTCTAAATGTCCTACATAGTAAGCTCATACCTAGCGTTTTGAGAATTCAACCAGACTGGTTGGTTCATCAATGAACCAGTCAAATAGTCAATCCGGCCAAGTTTGAAAACCGGATTCGCATTTAACCAACTCAAACCGATTTGACCAGAAAATTGTTGAACCAACCCCGTTCACAAAATATTAAAACTTGGTTTTACTAAAATTTTCAATAGTATATTTTTGTTTCATTATAATTTTAAAATTTTTAAAAAATTTATTTAAAAATATATGCATACAATTCAATAAGAATACATGGTTGTTAAATCACATAGCTTGGCTTGTTACTAGTGGCTTGTGCTTTATATTACATAAATACAATTACTTAAAACTCTCCTATGTGTTGGAATATAAAAAATTATGTGAATACTAGGCGGTGAAATAGGAATGGGCTGCTAGAATGAGTATTTATAAAAGTTAAGAATGTAAACTTTTTTTAGTAATAATTTTATATAATACATTAAATATTATTTTTATTAAAAATTCTTTTTTTTATACATTTATATTATAACTTTTTAATTTTTTTTTTTATATTTATAATATGCATATACTTATATTCATATTAATAGTTAATCAAGCTTCTTAACAAACTTTATGTTGAGCTTTAATCAAGCTAGTTATGTATTTACTTTTATAAATTTTAATTATTATGTAATTTATATTATATTTGAATATTTGTATTTATTATGTCATCCGGTGCAAACCCAATTAAACCATTAAATTGTGAACATTTTGTTTCTTCAGGTTCTATGTCCGATACAATTTTCAAAACCTTGCTCATAACTAATCTGGTCATTAAAGCATTAGAGATCCCCAATCCCCCGACCTAAATACCTAAAAACCAAAACCACCCCAATTTTTATTTTGATGAATTTCCTCAAAAATATGTGGTTCATTGGAATAGGATTGAAAAGATATGTATGGCTACACAAACTTTGATGACAACAAATAATACAGGTAGAGAGAGCCTATCTGCATTATGAGTTTATTTCTCTCATTTTTACAGAAAGATATAAATTACAATAGATTTATTTATTTATTTTAAATTCCTCATATAATCTTTTTTTTTTTGCGTCATAAAAATTGAAGAAATGAACAAATTCAAGTTTTGTAGATTGGAATCAATGAAATTTTCCATTGTACCATTGTTAATTATGTTCAAAATTGTGTAGGTTTGCTCTATTTTTTCTCCTTATGAACTTCTTAATCTAATTTCAAAATGGGTGATTTGGCAAGGACTTGTTTGACATTAATTATTATTATTATTATTTAACATTTTTAATAAATAAAAATTAAGTTTGTTTACTTTTTTTTTGAAATATTATGATTTGCTTTAGGAAATATAAAAAACAAGTTTTAAGTGTTTCTTATTTTTAAAATATTTTTTCTCAAATCAATTCCCCTAAGACCCCATCTATGTTGCACTGATATACCTATTTATGAAGGCGTGTTGTATCCGATACACCGATACACGGATACGCCTCCGATACGCCACCGATACGTGTTCGATACACCAAAGCCGTATCCAATTAAATACTATTTAATTTTAAAAGTAGAAATTACTAATCTTTCACTTGATGAGGATACGCGTGTCTGTTGAAAAATAAAAAGAAATCCAAAAAAAAAAAGATGCATCATATTTACTTCCGGGGCTACGAGCAAGATTCTCTCATTTCCGAGATAGATTTGAGTCTCTTGATGACATGAGAATAGTAGAAATTACTAATCTTTCACTTGATGAGCCTGAATTAGAAGCTATGATATTTATTGAAGATGATATAGAAGTTCAAAGACAAACCCATGAAGAAGTTAATCATATCATTCCTTCTATTGAATAGTTGAAACTTCATGTGTTAGATAATTTATGTTTATGCTTTTGTTGTTGTACTAGACATTTAATGCTTTCTTATATTTTGATATTATAAGCTACAAGGTTACAAATGATGTTGTTGTTTTTTTTTGTAATTTCAAATATTATGCTTTGATTGTTTTCTTAATTTTTATGTATGATTTATAAATTATAATGTCGTGTCCGCGCCATACCCGTATCCTATATTTTTAATAATTGACGTGTCCCGTATCCGTGTCGCCGTATCCATATCGGTGCAACATAGAACCCCATGAACTACCTCATCAAGCTTGCTGAGAAGGTTGAGGAGATTGCGGACCTTGTCAATAAGAAGATCATCGACGTAGACATGGAGTCATCAAGCAACAATGAGACTAGCCAGACCAGATCTAATTCAAGGGGCCAGCACTCTAACAATCACCATTTTAATTGTTAATTAGGAAAGCGATATCAACAAAATAAGAAAATATATTGATGGTGAAAACAGGGTCAATTTCTAATTGATCAGTACCCTAACAAGATGGATAAAGAGTGAACAAAATGAGAAAGAAGGAAAAGTAGTTGCTGCTTTGGGTAGTGAAAAGGGTGCTAATGCTAACAAGAAAAAAGTAAGCAAAGAGAGAGAGAGAGAGAGAGAAGCATAATAAAGATGAGGATTTAGTATTTTTTTAATTAATTCCTAAGAGATCAAACACATTTTTATTTCAAATCAAGACAAATAAAATTAAAACAAAAATAGAATAATATTCATACCAAACAACTATTTACTAAATTTTACTCTTTATTTGTTAACAAAATGTTTTTCAAGTGAGCTCCTTTTAAGGATAAAAGCTGATTTTAACACAAAGTTATGACCAAAAAGACTTGAAGACTATATGCCTTAAATCCTCACAAACCAAGTACAACCTGAATCTGTTTGTTCAATGAGAAAAAAAGACTATACCCTAGACTTACAGATTTTTAGCATCAATACTTCCAATGGAAACGCCATAATGCTGATATTTCTCGTAAAATATATTGCGGCCAAAGTTTAAATAATTTGGCATCTTATTCTGAGAAAGTATGAGTTATTGAATTACAATATAATCTCTGGGGAGTTTGAAATAATTTTGTTTTATGAATATCCATTGTTGTGCCAGATAATGTATGAATTTATGTTTTTGCAGAGCTCAGATTGTGGTAGAATAATGGTCGAATATGAAGGAGAAGAATAAATTTACATTCCATCCATTGTGCATGAACGTTTGAAACTGATAATTGCGAGATAAATTGAATTTGTTCTTTGAATTTTAGAAGTGATAATCGCAAGATACATAGCCGTGGGGTCAGCAATCCCAGGCCATGTCACTGTTAACATCTATATGATAGTGGCTATCTCACAGAAATGTAGGTTACAACATAAAGAGATTGATTAATTTCTCATGGATTAAAAATCAAATATTAATGAGCACTAAGTTACTTCAAACCTATAAGTCATGCAATAAGTTACCCTCTATCTCTCTCTCTCCCTAATTATGGAATAAATTAGAAAGATCCAAAACGAAAAAGATTTTTGCAAAAAAGAGGATAAATGCGAAAGAATGTTTCAAATATTGATTTTATTATCTTGAGAGTAAATGTGATCAAATACCATTAGAACTAATTTAGTGATGAGTAAAGAAAGTTGTGTCAATATATATATATATATATATATATATATATATATATATATATATATATATATATATATATATATATATATATATATATATATATAGAGAGAGAGAGAGAGAGAGAGAGAGAGAGAGAGAAGGATCAAAATAATTCCTTGACTTTTTATGAAAGATCAAAACAGCCTTCAACTATATTAAATGATCAATTTGGTCTCTCAACTCCCTAAAGATGAACCACAATAGTCCCACCATGATATTTTTTTGATTCCTTTTAAAAAGATTTGAGGGACTAAAATGATCCATCATAAAGAATCAAAGGACCATCCCCCTCTCTCTCTTTATATATATATGTGTGTGTGTGTGTGTAGTTGACTAGTAGAACAAGAAATTATGGAATGACTAAAGAGTTCCCAATAATAATAGAATTATCAATTAAGTATAGATCTTTAATTTTTTAATTAACCCTGTAGATCCTTATAGAATATTCAATAAGAGGTATCTAAGTAAAAAATATTAGCATATGACATACTTCTAATTGATTGTGAGATAAAACCTGGCATTGAAAAGCAAATTCAATGAAGGAACTATTTACAAGATAAAGAGTTTAGTACTAGTAGACCTTGATAATTATGAGTCAATATAGCTAAAAGATTAAGTGAAACTTAGGTGAGATAGATTAAGGCATCTTGGTTCCACATACACAAGATCGAGCATGCAGATGAAGTAAAACTTCTAAAGTTGATGTTTGCTGATTAAAATCGAAGAGTTCATTAGACATATTTGTGTGATAGTGTTGAGCAATAATTAAGTTATTGAAAGCCAATTTGAGCATAATAGATTAAGAAAAAAAAGTACTTAATGGTAACAGGAGTTAATATTGTGCCCACTGAAGATAAATTGAAAAATATGTTTAAGTAGTTTGGCGGCATATAAAGGAGGATAGAAGATGAAGAGTTAAAATGAGCAGATAAAATAGAAGATGCATCTAACTAGAGTCATATTCGATTCAAAAATATTGTTTCTACTACTATGTGTCTAAACAAGGGGAATGTTGCAAGCTTCAACTATTTTAGCTATATTAACCTTCAAAATCAATAATGCATCTTACCATTAACTTTAGGTATTAGGGAATCACTAATAAAAGATTTGAGCAAAATTTATTAAAATTTTCTGTGAAGATGATTAATCTAGTTCAATCTACATGGATACAAGGCGGGATAATTCTATTCTTTGATAGGCCTATTTTTCAATAGAAAGCAAACACCCACTTGGCCTTGTTGCATCACCATCAACTTTACAAAAAACAAAATGGCACTAAAATATGTACTTGGTGCACATGCAACCTAACTAGTATAAACCAAAACCATAAAATAATAAAGACACTCTAAAGGCCAAAAATAGTATAAAAAACATGCAAAATAAAGAACCTAGTTTCAGAGGAAGAATAGTAGAAAGGAGCAATTTGCTACCCTTTGCAAAGTAAAAAGAAGAGTAAGAAGACGAGGCCCTAAATTAAATCATCAACCTAGAGCAAAAAAAGCCAAAGGAAAATGAACGGAAGAAATTATGTTATTTCCTTCTGGTAAAAACAAAAAAGAATAAGGGAGATGACAAAACGGTTACATCATGATGCCTCGACTTGATATTTCAATATATATATATATATATATATATATATATATATATATATATATATATATATATATATATATATATATATATATATATATATATAATCATGAACTCAAAATTTTAAATCTGACTGACCCACTCGGCCTTTTAAATGACCAAAGATCTATACTTCTCTGCTTCCCTCCAACAAAGTAGCAACTTTTCACAACTTTTTCTCTTTCTCATTATGTTGCCTATAGAACTAGTCTAAACCCCAATAAATTGAGAAATAGGATAGAAAGAAGTACAAAGTCATCGTTGAACATAGCTTTTAGAGGGTCTTCTGTTTTCTTTTCTTTTTTACTTCTTTTTTTTTTACATAAGGGCTCTGGAAAATATAATGAAAACTTTATTTGAGATTGAAAAAACTACTTTCAATTTTAACCTTCAAAAGAGGCATCAAACTCATTGCTCATGTCCGCACGTAAAGATTGAAATTCTGGACGTGACAATAATGTTTAAAACTTTGCTTTCTTCTCTTGTGAATTTTTGCTCATAACAAACGAGTTAACCTTTTTTATAGAGGCACAGAATCAAGATTTAAATTCACGGGATTGTTACCTGTTATCATCATAAAACTCAGCCAGGTTTTGTATCTCCACATAATCCAGACCAGCTTCCCTAGCTAACCTGATTCAACATCACAAACTAATAAATGTTTTTGGAATCGAAATTTTCTAAATTGTTACAAAATTCAATGTTCAATGACAACCTGATTAAGCTTGGAAAATGCACCAAGCAATGAGTCTCGGATATAATATCATTAGCAAACTTTAGCATGTACTTCTTTCCAAAGAAAGGAAACCTGGAATAATTTTAGATACGTTGAAAACAACTGCAAAAAGCTTCTGAAACCATAAAACAATATAGACTATACATGATTTCGTACTTGTCTTCCTCAACCTCAAAAGTAATGACAAAGTTATCAGATCTTATACAATTTTGAACACCCTTTAAGCCACTTCCCTTATTATGTGAAGCTTCGACTATCTTCTGGTACTTTGTCCTTGAAAAAGAAGGTTGATAGTTGGCAAAACACAAAAAAATTAGATGGATCAAGTTTCATATAAGTGAGAAGAGAGTAAAAGTTGATTTTTCAAATTTTGAAACCACATCAACCAAAAGGTGAGCATAACTTCTGAGAAAGAATTTTTACTAAGATTCCAAAAATCAAAGTGAGAAGAACAATGAATCGCCAATAAGTACTGCCAATAAATTAAAATAAGCAAAAATCCCCAAGTCACAAAACTTCACATACTTACAATTTTTTTTTCATAAGAAATATAACTAAATTAAAAACAGAGTTCAGAAAATATGCTAAGTTATTTCTAAGATAGAACAAATTATCCTTACAATAATATTAAACCTACTGATAAAAATAAGATGTAGAAGGAATCAGTTACAACTACAAGTGAGCCCAATATGAGTCATGAAAGCTACAATCAATTAAAATAATAGCCCATTTAAAAAAAAATTGCATCAAAACCATGAAAGTTTGCAAAATTGCTCAAATTTAAATTTAACTCCACCTCGTCTTATATAGCCACATAGAAGCTCCTCAGAAAAATGGCAAATCAATATGCTTTAGCAATTAAACTAAATTACTTGATGGCAGTACTGAAATTTTTGCAATAACTTCACATATAAATATACCCAATAATAGGCATAAATAGAGAAATATCTCCATCTTGTTCTTGTTTTTTTGGAGAAACATGCAGGAAATTTTATGTCAGACTAAAATACCCCTTTGGTATGCTCAGACAACTTATTGAAGTTACTCGTGAATGAAAATAGTTCAAACTAGTTCACATTCAAATATTAGTTAAAACTTTTGTTCAAATATGATTTGAATGTGGTTAATAAAATTTGAGTACTTTTCTTTTCTTTGTGTTTGAGACCTATATATAGCGGTCTTATGCTTTGTAAAAGGGTAATGAATATTTGAATGAAATTTCTATGTTGTTTCTACTTCTTCTTGCATGAGAGCTAGAGAAGGGAGAGAGCTCAAGGGGAGCAATCGCAAGGCCCACCAGTCGTTGGAAGAGTCCGCGGCTCGTGGTTAAGTTGTCTTATCTTGTTTGTGCTTCCTTCATCCTCACCAACACCTAATCCCCACTCCGCTTATTTTCAAGTCAAGCCCCAACGCCATCTCGACGAATCAACCGGCGGCCTCTCCCTTAGCCGCCGGCCCCTCCTCCACCACCTCCTCCCCAACCACCCATCATCGGCCACTTCCCCCATTTTCCCCCACGTGTTCAAAATTTGAAATTTCAAAATTGTTTGAGTTCCAAACTTTCCAAATTTGTCAAACGTCATATTAGGAAAGTCTGAAATGTCATTCAATCTAATTTCAAATTAGATTGGATAACTTTATTTTCACCCTAAATTGGAACTCTCTATTTTGGAAACCTTGTAACTCCCCACATCACCCTCTCCCCTCTCACCATGTCGCCGGCCCCATGAGGGTTTTTCCCCCCATTGATTGCACATTTAATGCCCCCATCCGATTTGAAATTAAAATTGATTTCAGATAACTTTCCCTCCCAATTTACTTAATCCTGAAATTAATTTCAGGATTGTGAATTAATTCCCTCCTCCCCTCTCTATGTCGCCGGCCTTGCTTGGGATTAATTCCCATTAAATGCCACTTTATGGCATTGACCACATGAGGTTTGAAATTCAAATCCCAAATTGTTATCCCTCCAATTTGACTTAAATCTGAAATTATTTCAGATTTTTTTTTTATTAAAGTCCACCCACACTAAACCTAATCACCTCCTCAAACCATAGCCCCTTCCTCTTGAACCGCCGGCCCATCTCTTCCCTCTTCTCCCACCACCCTCTCTCCCTACTCCCTCCCGTGGGAACTTTGAAGCCAAGAGAAGAAGAAGACGACGCCTCCCCATCTCCACTTCAATGTTGAATGGCGGATCCCGAACTTGAATGGGGACTTGTGTTTGACGCCGACGGAAATCTCAACATCTTACGATCTCCGTTCTTCGACGTGGGATTTGAGCACGACGCCACCGTTGGAGATTATTTGGATCGAGTTGTCCCTACTCTTGCGAGCGTCATCGATCGTCAACTTCCAAACTACGATTGGAGCATCAACAGTCAACCACTCCCGCCATCCTCACCACCGTCAACCTTTCCGTGGTTCAAGGCCGTTGGGATTGCTACCGTCCTCGTGGCATCGTTGGGTATGCTAAAGACCTTCTTCCGCTAAGCCCTACTTCGAGTGTGAGTGAGCAAGGTAACTCGTTGTGAATTTTCTAAATATTAACAGTGGGATTCTATATTATTCCGCATTTGTCTTATTGTGATAATTTCAAGATCTATCGCCAATTGTGTCCAAACATCAAGTTTGTAATTGCTTATCATAATAACTTTTGACAATTGAAAACTCTTGAACCTCATCTCACGATACCTTAATCTTAAATTAGCACACTTTGTGATTCTTTATAAATTTCACGTGCAATTCTTTATCGTATCACATCATTCTTGGTATCAGAGCATGGTAGGCATGTATGACATGTTAGAAAAACATCCTAGGGTCTAACCGTTCATTATAGCTTTAAATTTGCATGCACATCATTGCGTAGTTTCAATTTACTCACTGTTTTAACTGCTGTCCATGCATTTCCTGCACACTTTCATTAGCATTTAAGTCATCCTAACTAGTGTCATTTTGCTGCCATTGAATTTGTAGCATTTCTAAGTGCATAGGACAACTACACCTTGAAATCTATCTGCTGTCCTCACTGTTCCAGCAACTTTTAGACGTCCTGTAGTGAACTTTAAGTCTGTTTTAGGTGCTGTCTACACCTTGGAACCTTGCCAAAACACTTAGGTAACTTAGCCCCTCGCTGGACCTTGCTGTCCTATCAATTCCTATACTTTTTGGAGCCCTTAGGAGTAAGATTTTAGAGTGTCTAGGTACTGCCCTCTTGTCCATAACCTCCCCTTGCATTCCCTAACACCCAACCATGGATCCAGCACACATACAAGCAACCTTAGACATGATTGTGGGCCAATTGGGTACAGTTACGCAACAAATCAGGGATACCCAAACGAATTTAGCGGAGCTGAAGCGTCAAACGGGAGAAAGAATAGACAACATCGAAAGGACAGGACACCCGGCCATCTACACCCCCTCTAGACCCCAATCTCCTTATGGCGATGATAACTGAACTTAGTACGGGCCTCCTAGAGACCACTACCGACCCAATCACCGACCCAATCACGAACCGAGAGGACGTGATGCACCTTGGAGAGACAACGATACCCAACTCCTTAAGAGTATTAAGATAGATGCCCCGACGTTTGATGGTACGTTAGAACCCCAAGTTTTTCTTGACTGACTCAAATGGATGGATAGTTATTTTAAGTGGTACAATATTTCGGAAGAGAGAAAAGTCCAATTTGCTGAGATGAAGTTAACTGGTAGAGCTAACCAATATTGGGCTAACCTAGAACATATGCGAGAAACCCGAGGAGAATACCCCGTGGCTGACTGGGGAACAATTAAACAAGAATTGAAACGGAAGTACCTCCCTCCTTCCTACTACCCCAGGCTTTTGGATCGTTGGAATAGGCTGACCCAAGGAAGCAAACCCATAAAAGAATACATCGCATCCTTTGATGATTTCATGATACGCTGTAACGGGGAAGAAACCACCACCCCTACCCAAGATCTGTCTATGTTTAGAGCCGGATTAAGAGAAGACCTTAGGAATGAACTTTTTGCCAGAGGAGTGAATACTTTTGAAGCTGCCTGTAGTCCTGTACTAGACTTAGAAGAATCGAGGAGCCATGCCTCTAGGACTCAAGACTCTCGACCCAACCCGTTCAAATCCTCCTCTATCCAACCTTACAACAAGCCCACTGGACGCTCGGGTAGTCGGCCTTCCCCTAGCCAAGCCCAACCTAGAACGGACTATAAAGGTAAAGCACCTGAACGGGAGACACCCAAAACCACTGCCGGCACTAAGTGTTTTAGATGCCATAGGTACGGACACATTGCCTCTCAATGCTCCAGCCTGTTTAAGGTCACCATAATTGAAAAAGTGACGGAAGAAGAGGATGAGCCTGAAGCTGAACTAATTCACCATATTGACGACGATGAGGAATTTTTCAACAATGAAGATACTACCGTGATCCACTGCCTGCAAAAGATGAATCACTTGGATCTATAAGTCGTTAGGTGTGCCTTCTCACAGCCTAAACCTAGCGACGACTGGCGAAGGACTTCGATCTTCGACACTTTCACTAAGATTGGGGACAAGAATTGCAAAGTCATCATAGACAGTGGAAGCTGTATTAATGCCGTATCTTCTGCTATGATTTCGAAACTTCAATTGAGGACCACACCACACCCGAACCCCTACAAAGTCGCCTGGATCAACTCGACCACCTTAGAGGTGAAAGATAGGAGTCTCGTTCCTATTGAGTTCATTGGATATAAAGAGAAAATATGGTGTGATGTTTTGACTATGGATGTTGGTCAAATCATTCTTGGCCGCCCCTGGCTATTCGATAACGATGTTCATATATATGGCCGATCAAACACCTACGTGTTTGAGCACGAGGGTAAGAAAATTAAGCTCCTACCCACTCAGCCTAAGTCTACCAAAGAGGAAGTTAAACCCAACTCCCTTAAACCCAACACGGGCCTGAACTTGTTGACTGCTAAAGACTTAGGTACGGAACTAGAGTCAGAAGCCCCTCTTTACACGTTAGTAGCTCGGGAAGTGAGTGTCACACAAGAAGAACCTATCCCCGAGGAAGTAAGACTGCTCCTGGACGCTTTTTCTGATGTCTTCCCAGAAGATCTGCCCCACCAATTGCCTCCTTCAAGGGATATTCAACACGCTATTGACCTAGTGCATGGAGCTTCATTGCCAAATCTTCCCCATTACCGAATGAACCCTGCTGAGCATGAGGAGCTCAAGAAACAAGTGAATGAGTTACTACAACGTGGATTCATTAAGGAAAGTCTTAGCCCGTGCGCTGTCCCCGCCCTTTTTACCCCTAAGAAGGATGGGTCGTGGAGAATGTGTGTTGATAGCAGTGCTATTAACAAGATCGCGGTCAAGTACCGTTTCCTGATCCCTCATTTAGATGACATGCTAGATATGATGACTGGGGCCACACTTTTTTCTAAGATTGATCTCAAAAGTGGCTACCATCCGATTAGGATACGCCCGGGAGACTAATGGAAGACCGCCTTTAAGACCAAAGATGGATTGTACGAATGGACGGTAATGTCTTTTGGTTTGAGTAACGCACCTAGCACTTTTATGAGAGTAATGACTCAGATCCTCAGACCATTCCTTGGAAAATTTGTAGTAGTATGCTTTGATGCTATCCTGATCTATAGTCATTCGGTGGAACAATATTTGAATCATCTGAGGCAAGTTTGTGAAATTTTGAAAAAAGGAACAGTTGTATGCTAATCCTAAGAAGTGCACGTTCCTAACAGATCAAGTAACCTTTCTTGAATTTATTATTTCTTCCCAAGGCATAGCTGCTGACCCCGAAAAGGTGCGAGCGATCAATGAATGGCCTGAACCTAAGAACATTAGAGATGTTAAAAATTTTCACGGACTGGCCACGTTCTATAAAAGATTTATCAGGAATTTTACCACCATAGAGGGTCCAATAACTAACTGTCTAAAAAAAGGAGAATTCCACGAGACGACATCTGCCACCAAGGCTTTTGAGGAAATAGAAAGGAAGATGGTCGAAGCACCAGTCATGTGTCTGCCAGACTTTTCTAAAGTTTTTGAAGTGACGTGTGACGCATCTGGCATAGGAGGAGTATTAGCTCAAGAAGGACACCCGGTTGCCTACTTTAGTGAAAAGTTAAATGACATCAGGAAACGATACTCCACATATGATAAAGAATTTTACACCATCATTCAGTCCCTCAGATATTGGAGAGATTACCTACTTCCCCAAGAGTTTGTCATCTTCTCAGATCATGAAGCGTTACGATATATCAATTCCCAAAAGAAACTTAATGCCCAACATGGGAGGTGGGTTGAATTCCTACAAGAGTACACATATACCATTAGACACAAAGCGGAATCAGAAAATAAGGCCGCTGATGCACTAAGTCGTAGGATGTGGTCACTCGTGAGATGAGGATGGAAGTGATAGGTTTCGAGCGACTTAAGGAAGACTACTTAGACTGCCCTAATTTTAGAGAAACCTATTCTGCGTTAGCAACTGGAGATGAACGGATCATAGGAGATTTTATGTTGGAAGATGGATATTTATTTAAATCACAAAAACTCTGTATTCCCAAAACGTCACTTCGAGATTTTCTTGTTTGGGAATTACATGTTGGAGGTTTAGCGAGTCACTTCGGACAAGCCAAGACAATTGTAGCTGTTGAAAATCGATTTTATTGGCCGAGTCTTAAGAGGGACGTTAGTAAATTAGTAAAGCGATGTCACACCTGTCAATTGGCCAAACAACGGAAACAAAACACCGGTCTTTACACGCCACTCCCCGTGCCTAACCAACCTTGGCAGGATGTTAGCATGGACTTTGTCTTAGGATTACCCAAGACCATTAGGAAGCATGACTCAGTCTGTGTAGTTGTAGATAGAATTTCTAAGATGGCCCATTTTCTCCCGTACTCCAAAACTTTTGATGCTTCTAGAACAGCTAAGCTGTATTTTGATGAAATTGTGAGACTTCACGGCTTACCTAAGACCATTGTATCAGATAGGGATGCGAAATTTACTAGTTACTTTTGAAAGACGTTATGGCACAAAATGGGGACCAAATTACAATTCTCTACTGCTTTTCACCCCCAAACGGATGGTCAAACTGAAGTAGTGAACAGGAGTTTAGGAAATCTTTTAAGGACCTTGGTAGGAGAAAATATACGGGACTGGGACTCTACACTACCTATAGCTGAATTTGCCTACAACAACTCTGTGAACCGATCTACGGGTCTAAGTCCTGCTAAAGTCGTGTACGGATACCTACCCAAACAACACATTGATTTGATTCCCATGAGTCCTAAGGTTAGAATTTCTGAGTCTGCATCTGCATTCGCATCTCATCTCACGATACCAATTATGTCCAAACATCAAGTTTGTAATTGCTTATCATAATAACTTTGACAATTGAAAACTCTTAAACCTCATCTCACGATACCTTAATCTTAAATTAGCACACTTTGTGATTCTTTATAAATTTCACGTGCAATTCTTGATCATATCACATCAAATTGTCTTTCCCTAATTTCTTTACCTTGAATTGAAAGTTCATCTTCATTATACATAAATATAACTTCATCTGTAACTCATTTTTACTCTCAAAACACTTCCCAACCTTTAAATACATTGAGGATTAACTCGAGCATGAGGCCATTGTGTCAACAAACAATGAATTGGAGGCACTTTTGGGCATTGACAATTGTAAGATAAGAGTTATGCATGTATTCTAATATTATAATTTATTGCTTCCAGTCACAATGTATATGAAAAATCAAAAGACCTTGCTCATTTACTAGTTTTGGGTGCATCATAAAGTGGGGCATTAATATCTAATGGACACTTTAGTATTGAAGCATCTATGGAGCCACCATCATCCACATCATCTCCTTTATTTGCATCATGTATATCCACAACATCAGCCAACTCTTAAATCAATATAAGATGACGAACTGACTGACCATGCATCATGCTCACTTGTATAATAATATGTGATTGAAATATCTATGGGAGTAATAGACACATAAATGGAAGATCAGTATTGAAAAGAAAAGGATAACCCGTTCAAAAAGAAAGCAAGATCATATTTTGCTGCTAACTCAGTAGAATGAATTTTATATCATAGACTTTATTCCACCAAAGTGGTATATCACTTCAAGCTTCAATATAAATTGGTTCTTGTCAATCTCTATAACTATGTATCTAAAAGTTGTAATATCTTCTATGGAAATACTTGTTTGAACCATCATTGTTTCTCATCAAATGTCCAACCGACTTAGCTTTCTTTACATTCTTCTCCATACATCGCAAGAATGTTGATACTCGATTCATCTTCAAAAAAAAAAAAAACCTCTGAATATAAACACAAAAACACTATCTATTACAAAATATGTTTGAACCATGTTCATTCATAATTAGAATATAGTGTGAACTTTATTCAAGCCTTTTAAAATCCATGCCCAAACATGATTAGAACATTGCCCGAATATGCCAAATAGGACTTGAACACATGTTAAAAAAAAGGTTTAAGTTTGATCAAAAAAGAATCGACCAAGGTTTGAACAAGAATATGATCATTCAAACTTCATATGGTTCAAACAAGGCTAAAAAAGGAATTAGGCCTCCATCACAAGTACATCTACACTTTACATAACTGTTTTGTTTATTCAAATATCATACAATCACTTGGATCACATGATACAACATCATTCAACTATTGAAAAAGACTAGCCAATAATCGTCGAAGTCAATGTTAAACAACTTTGTCCTATTGAAATTCACCACCTCACTCTTCTTAACCTATCGAACAAAGAAATCTTGACAAAAGGATAATGAAAGTGGCAATGGAGAATGCTTGGAAGTATTCAAAGGAGTGGAGATATTAATTAAAAGAAAATTCTAGGCATATTTTTCCAAATAATGAACAACGAGGATATTTGGCCAATTAAGGCCATTATGGGGCATATAAAGTCAAATTTCCCAATTCAAACTAAAAAAAAAAAAATAGATATTTTAAGAAAGAACCCATACGATGGCACTTCCATGGCAAAAAGAAGAATAAGCCTTATTTGACAAAAAAAAAGTAAGGAAAAAAAAAAAAACATTCCAACAAGACTTTTTTTAATTTTATATCATTAAATGAATAATTTTGCAACTTAAAATTTATCAGCCTGCCAAAAATCTGATATAAAAACACCGCTTCAGAGAAAATAATATTGAAGTAGACAATGCTGAAAAATTAGAAAATCAAAGATAAAAAATATGAACGAGTTTGCTTATACCCATACCATATAGTAGATGAGTCAGGAGTTATACCGAAAAAATATCCCCCAGGTTTAAGAAGAGACGACACATTATGAAGGAGAGTCCTCACTCTCTCTTCGTTTTCAAAACAAAGCTGCACAGATGTTTCTTTTTCAGCAGACATTACTTGTAGGAAAAAAGTGCAAAATAATCATCGGCAGTAAAATACCTGCAAATGCTGCAAACAGCAAACAATATCCACTGGAATACCTTTATCTTGCAAATGTGACCCCATGTTTTCCTGCTAGACAAGAATATAACATTATCATACACAAATTGCATGGGATGTATTCAACAAGTTGTAAGTGGATGTTGATGAGGACATTGGAGATCAACGGCTACGATCTTGAGCTATTTATTTATATGTTTTGGTACTAGTTTATTTCATATTGTTGTTTTTCCCTTTATACCTTTATGGGTGGTCATGTAGTGTTGTAGTCCGAAGGGCATTTCAGTCTTTGTTATTTTTCTTCTCATGAGGCCTATTTATAGGCTAGCTTTCTTGTATTGAGATGATGATTGGATGAAAATTTTGCTCTTGTGTTCTCTTTGTGAGTTCCTTCTTGAAGATCTCTTAGTGAATTCTTTTCTCATAGATCTCTGTGTGAGTTCTAGGGAAAGCCCAAGTTGAGGGAAAAAGCAATACCCGCCAGTCATTGGAAGCGTCATTGACTCGTGGTTTATTTTTATCTTATTGTTTTCTTCTCCAAATCTCGTTTTCCTCCTCCCCACGCCAAGCCCTACCCGAGTTCCCATCATCCACCACGTTACACATTAGCTTCCTCCACCACAACCCAAGATCCACCAAGAAATCCCCAAAACCGATGGCAAGCCCCTCTTCCTCCTTTGGCCGCCGGCCACCACCTTGCTCCAAGCCATGATGAAGATGTCAATCATCATAATGGCTCCTTGATTGTGGCCTAGCAATAAATAAAGGAGTTACCGATTTTGAATTTCAAATTTGAAATTCAAACTTTCCATTTTGCAAAATTCCTAAAAAGGAAAGTTTTCGAATTGATCCAATCCAAATTTCATGACATGTGGAGTTATTAATTTTTCATCCTAGGTGGCATCGACTCAATTGGAAAACACCTCATCCCTCCCTAATTTCCCTCCCCCCCCCCCCCCCCTCTCACCATGCCGCCGGCCCCCATGATGGATTTCCCCCATTGATTGCTCCTTTAATGCCCCATCCTATTTGGAATTGAAATTAATTTCAAATAATGTTTCTCTCCTAAAATTTCAAATTCTGAAATTTATTTCAGGATTGGTTTTGAAACCCCCTCTCCCTTCCAAAACCGCCGGCCTCCTCCCCTCTTGGCTCCCCTCCATTAATTCCCCCATTCAAGGCATTAATGCCTATGACTTGAAATTCAAAATTCAAGGCATTAATGCCTATGACTTGAAATTCAAAATTCAAGTCTTTTCCCTCTCCAATTAGCCCAGTAATTTCCACTTAATTGTTTCCTAATTCTAAGTCCCTCTTTTGGAAAGAAAAAAAAAATACAATTCCTGTAATTCTTACCTGGCCGAAACCTGCACTCATATCTTGGCTCTTTATTATTTCCTAATACAAGAGGTTGGCTTTAGGAAACATGAGCTCACCCCTTCTCAATCCCGCCGACTCGCTTTCTCTGTCACGGCTCTTCTTTCCTGCTTGCATTAGCTAACTTCTCTCTTCCAAAACCTGTAAGGAAGTTGGCTCTCAACTTTCTATTCACAACCAAGGCTAGACCCCTCTTCAAGTTCTCTACATCTCAGCCCACCAAAATTTGAGAACTCATCTCAGATTTTTCTTGTTAAAATCTGAAATTGTTTTCAGATTATAGGAGAGGAGATTTGGGAGCTTGCAACCTCAGCAAACTAGGGTGCTGTCCAGCCGTCCAGAACCAGTCCTAGCTGCTGTCCTGAGGAGATCTAGTGTCTTCCCGCCGCCCGAGGAGACTTCCATTGTTGCTGAGTGATTCCAAAAGTTTGAAGGCTGCTGCCCCTTCATTCCCGCCATCGTCATAGCTTCATAACTCCTTTTTATTTTGGGTAAACTCTTCACTCACTCTCTATCTTGTGAGTTAACTCTACTCATGGTTATAATTTGATTCACAAAGCGCATGTTTTATCGCCTCCGCTAAACCTAGTATTTGAATGAGTTGTGAGGGAGGCCCTTCATAATACTAATCTTATTGTTAGCATTGGAATTTCTCGTTGAAACCACTCATGTATGCAAAGTAAGACTTAGTTGGTTATTTAATGATCTCAACCTCTCGCATGTGTTTAGAACTAAGCTATTTTATCACCTTAATGTTATCTCATCGTTTACATCAATAGAGGATTTTGCTTAACATTGCTCTCTAAAATTTACAAGTGCAAACTTTCTTAAGCAAGTCATTTTCGCATGGATTGTATCACATCAGTTGTAGTATGACAATGTAGATAAAGATGGCCGCTATTGCAAATGTTTTAAAGGAGGCATAAGACTATATATTTTTCCTATAAAGAAATGGAGTGCAAGTCTCAAGCCATATAGAGTTTATAGTTTTGATATTTTAAATAGAAAACATGACCACAATGGAGCAAACATTAAAAAAAAAAACTTTGAAACAAATTTCAAAATTCAAAGTCTATAACCATAAGATTTATATTCTAATTCCAAAGTATAACTGACAAAAAAAAAAAAAATGAAGCAAAATGGAGCATCAAAATGAAATAATATTATAGTCAAGCTGGCTTAGTGGTTCAACGAAGACGAATGGTAAGTCAATGATGAGAAAGAGTAGCAAAAGAGTTTTTTGTTGAAGCAAGCAAAGATCAAAAATAGACGAGATGCAAGGAAAGCAAAGGCAAATCAGGTTTAAGCTTCGATGTTCTTCAAGCTTGTAAAAGAGGAATCAATTTGCTAGGATTCAACTCTTACGAGATTAAAAGACAATTAATCCTTCATTCATATTATTATTTAAATTGATAGGAAAGATATTTATAATAAGTTAAATTTTACTAATTTAATAATTTAATTTAAATAAAATTTAAGTTATATCGTGAAACTATTGCACCACTAATAGAGCACAAAAGGTGCCCAAGGTATTGTCTTGGTCTTTAGGTTGAATGCCTTTCTTAACTTCACAAGACAATTTTACCCTTTCACATTGAGACAAGCCCCCAAATGCTTTTTAAAATACTATATAGTCGTAGTTTTACTAATTATTAATAAAATGTTTAACTATACATATAAAGAGATAAAGAAATGAAACATGATTTTACATGTATGGTCTATAAACAACTTTGACACCACAACACAATCATATTATGATAAAAAAAAAAAAGATTCAAGATTGTTAGGAAACAATTGGATTTTCTAAATTTTTTTATGAGGCTTGGAAAGGTCTTGAGTTTTTTTATGAGATTAAGTGCAATAACCTTCACATATGATGATAAAATGATAAGGAAAAGTAACCACCATAAAATTGATGGATCCAAAGAATCAAAATAAGATTTCCTTATGCACTATACTTTCTTTCTCAATATGTTCTTCTATGTTAGCTTGTTTCCCCCATCCCCCTCCCTTGTTTTCCTCTGAATATAGCCTTAAACAAGGGTATTCATCGTTAACAACAACTACAGCTCTCATTTCCTCCCCGCTCAAGTACAACCAATAGTTTTGATTGCAGGTGCTGAATTATTGTCTTTGCCATGGCCAAAACCTTTAATAGTGAAAAACAAACAGATAGAGAGGTGGTCAATGGTTTTTTTCTCCCTTGGGACAAGATACAAGTGAGTACAGGAAGGATAGAGGTGGAGACATCATAGAATAGGACTAATGCCAAGTGAATTGAATTGTAGTCAATTAGTTTTCAAAACACAATTGCAAGTTACATTTATAGCCCATTCATTCCCTAATGAAGAAATCATAAAATTACATGAAAATTCTAATCAAGCCTAAAAATAGAAAGAATAAAACAAATCCTATTTATTTAAAAAAACTATTTGATAAGATAAATTTTGTAATAATCGTTTCTCAGGTGTATTTAAAAATACCTAAAGGAATATTCCTAGGACTTATTCTTCCCTTGGATTTAAGTTAGAAAAGAGAGGAATTTTGTAGAGTTATTTATCAGAGTTATTTTAATTTTCTTAAATTTCTTTTTATTGGTTATGCGCATTTTTTTAGGAGAGTTGGTTTAAATTTTCTATGTTTAGTTTGATTTGGGGAGTAGATTTCAAATAATCCAAAAACTCCTTGAATAATGGCTTCAAATTCTATTTTTATGGCAAGAATTCTGGAGTTAGTTTGAACATAATAGAAACTTGAAAGACTCAAATTTCAGCCTCCATGTTGTTTTAAATGGAAACTATATTTAAATGTCTTATTTTGGGCTTATTTAGCATGAATTAAGATTTCACCTTCATATGAAAGGCCCTTTCCTTAATTTAAAGCTTATAAAGAGCACATCAAGCTTGATTTGACATGTCTAAACCTTATTTTTTATATGCTTACTCAATTCAATCCCAATGGAGCTTAATTATGTTTTTTAGAGCATCATGGATTGTGGCTGCCCACTAGTCCATTCCCCCTCAAGGACCATTGGTTACTAAGAACATAAAATTTGTAGTTAAACCCTTCAAAGATATAAACAACCCATAAGAGGTAACCGGCTCAATTTGTGAAGTAGTCGATTCGTGAAATGTAGCTAAACTTTTTAATATGATGAACCCAAAATTTAAGAGTCATCTTTAGTACTGTAGATATCCTATTAGCAATAGTAGCCACTCCTAATGATGAACTAATATGTTGAACCAAGTTCCTTTAGTAGCCACTCCCATGGTGGGGTTGACCCATAATAGCTAATCAATGAATGATGGCGAAGCCAAATTAGAACTAAGATGGTTGTGATCCTCCTGGTAATTTATTGCAATACTCCATCTAATAAGAATGGCTCATTTCTGGCAAGTTGTCACCTATGATGCACCAACACGGCACTTAGAGAGGGTATGCAGTGTCGGACACGGACACGTGTCGGACACGGACACGCGTCGGACACGGCATGGACACGTGTCCGACACGGCATTGGAGTGTTGCAATTAAAAAAATTAAAATTAAAATCGGACACGCGTGTCCGACACGCATGTCTTTTTATTAAATGAGGTATCGTAGGTACATGTTCGGTACCGCTAAGTACATGCTCGGTACCGCTCAGTACATGCTCGGTACCGCTCAGTACCGCTAGGTACATGCTCGGTATTGCTACGTATATGCTCGGTACTACTTGGTACATGCTCGGTACCACTCGGTATCTTCCTATACAACAAGTTATGAACTTTAAAAACAAGCACAACTTCAAAATTACTCTTACAATAAAATTTTGTTCCGGGGGCGCTGCCCCCGGAAACTCCCGCAGGGGCGCTACCCCTTGACCCCGAACCCCGCCAGGGGGCAGCGCCCCCTTGGACCCCCGGCAGACAAGTATATTGTTGTATTCATGTTGTCTTATTATTGAGATATTTTGATTTCACTTCATATCAATTTAATTTGGTGTACTCATATGTATGATTGGTTTGTTAGCAAAATGAGCTATGCTACTGGCGGGGGTGGATTAGGTGAAGGTTCAAAAGAGACATCTGTCCACGCCGTGTTTGTGTCCTATATTTTTAAAAATTATTATATATTATATTAAAAAAATATTATGCCGTGTCCACGCCGTACCCGTGTCCTATATTTTTTAAAAATTGTCGTGTCCCGTGTCCGTGTCGTGTCCGTGTCGGTGCATCATAGGTTGTCACCCTTCATAAGTGATAGCTATTATAGGTACTCCTTAGCGTCTCATAAGCTTCTTTGGCTCAATCATTTTGGTTCTTAGCTCCCTCTTTAAAGGATTTTTGCATCAGTAATAGTGAATTAATAAAAATTTCACCTTCTTACTCATACTTAATAATTTTATCATTTTCCTAATTATGCTACATTATTGTTTCTTGCTAGCTCTTCATCTTCTCTTCATACTCTAAGTAATTGGTATTCTTTTCAACCATCAGATTAAATATAGCCCTTAGGTGTGAGGTAGATCCTCTTGGGAGCTCATTAAGTCCTAGGTTGATCTCTTGTGGTCCTTTTGAGTACTCACATTATGTTCACATGATATGACCTAAGGATTTTATCCTCTGGTGCAATTGCTTAAAATTTCAATAAGGTCATTTACCCAAGCATCTTCTCTATACTTGTCAATCTCTCATCTTCACTTAGCTTGCCCATGACGGGGAACAATTATGCTATGATATCCACTTGATCCAAAATTTACCCAATACCAAACTACAAGCATATTATAATGCAAAATTAATTTGGGAATGATAATGCGACATGTTATGATAATCGTTGTTTTTCAAAAGGCTTGCAAATATCAAAAGTTTTCATATGAAAGAAAATGTAACTAATCAACAAAAAAACCTTTATAAGGTTTCTTTTATACAATCATTGCTTCTCCTACCTTTTTGTTGTATATTTACATGATATCCTTCCTTATTTCTTCTAAATTTAGCCTTAAATAGTAAGAAAATTTATTGCTAAAATTAGAATAGAGAGAAGGCAATAGCTAAAAAACGAACTTAGCCCCTAGTTAGGTGCAACTAACATATGTGATTATATGTGATAGATTCATAACGCACTATCATCATCATTAGCCTTATCTCAACATTTGAGGTGGGATTTATTATGAATCCTCACTTTTCATTAATTCTTGTTGAGTGTTGTCTAATAAGTAAAATATATTCTTCACAGATCAGTTCACTTAATTTCTATCTGGGTAACCTTGGGTCTACCCATTCTCCTTCCAATGAAAAAGTCAATCTCCATCAAATCCGCTGCCATCGAAATTCAACCAAGCCCAAAAGTCCTCAACCTTCATTATTCACTTTATGCAACCTCAACGATCTATAGAATTATTACTACCAAATTATCAATCCATGAACTATAATAATTATTCTTCTAATTTTATATGTTTGCCATTATAAGTTCTCCTGAAATGGATAAATACTACTCATGTTTTAATGAAATACACAACAAATTCTCTCTAACTCTTGTCATGGTATCAAAGCGCTATGCTTTCATTCTTAGCATTTCTATAAGCCACAGCCTCACCGTTGCATCGCCTAGGACTTGTAAGCCTTCATTGTTGTAAGTCTTCTTTTGTTCCACCTAATATTTTCATTTGCATCCTTCATAATTGCATCCTGGTCTCCATCTTTTTTCTTTTTGCAAACAATTACTGCCACATTTTCTTCTCATGAATCACAAAAATACCCATATTCCCTTGACCTTAGCTTCATTCGAAACCAAGCCTGACAACCAAAATGCAATGGGAGAATTACAAGACATCCATTCAACATATCTTTTGAGTGGAAAGAAATACCTCAAGTGATAATAATTGGTTCACACCTTCTTGAAAGGAAAATAAAAATTGGGCCATTTACATAGCACCAGAACTCAACAAGGTAATAACATATCCAATACTTGAGATGAACATGACTCTAGTGATGTCTTGATTATGGAACTCTATGGTTCTTGAAATAAAAATCACCATTCATTCGGCAAAGAAAATTTAGTACACTGCAAATCAAATGTATTACAAAGTTTGTGATGCAGCCCTAATCTATGAAATAAAAAAACAAGATCTTAGTAACAAAGCAAGTAGTGCAATCTATAATATATTACTCCAATATTCAACAAGTCCTTTGGAAAGAAATGGATCATTATCAATGTATTGAAATGGAATGCAATAAAAATGCAACCCTCAAAAGGTTTGTTGAAAAAAGATAGAATTTAATATTTTCTTACTATACAAAATGTTAAGTTTGATGTTGTAAAGGTACAAATTCGCAAAAAAGATGATTTACCTTCCATAAATAAAGTCATTTCCAACATTTGAATAGATGAAAAGAAAAGCATAGTTATGATTGCCAATAACTCCAAAGAAGGTTTAACCCTAAGGTCAAAGCTGCCAAGATCAAACAATTTAATTTAAAACCTTCTTCTTTTGGAGAGCACAACCAACCATACCTAACAAAGGCCAAAAGAGATTTTTCATAGTACACATATTGCTAGAGGTTTGACATACAAAAGAAAAATGTTGGAAGCTCATGGCAAGCCTCCTAGCAAAATCTAGACAAAATTATGAGGATAAGCAAAAGAACAGAGACCTGCATATGCAACAAATGTGGAAGAAAGTGATACCAAATAATTACTTACTAAGTTAAAAAAAAAAAAAAAAAAAAGTATAAAAGTTGAAAATTTTGCTACTATCACTAGAAAATAGTCATACAACAGATACTTATTCTCTAGCATTTTAAGGTATTAACACATTTTCTCATGCTTATAAAGTTTCCGAGAATATCAATCTCCACACATGGATTATTTATTTAGAAACTAAATACCCTATGATCAACTCTTCGAACAAATTTATTTTATATACTCCTTGTCCAAGTAACAAAAAATAACATTGCCAATGTAGATCCTTGACAAGCATCATTGGCTAAAGAGACATTCTTAGAAAATAAATCCCTCATAATTCAAAATATCCTTCATTTACATAAATTATTCGCCAACTTATCATCCATGCAAAAGTTAATCATAGATTCTAGATATAGAGTTATATTGTACCCTTCACATTATGTATTTTAGAAACAAGACACAGGAGGGACAATTGGACTTGCAAAAGAAAGATATGATATCTACCACCTTGAAGAATATAATGACCAAGGAATCTCCAAACTGCCTATTGTATTACATTTTCTTTCTTAAACCTTTAAATCCAATAAAGGATATGACTCCAACATCTACATCTTCACTACCATTTTTAGTTATTCTTAAAATTATAATTTCTTTTTCATTAAATAATTCAAAAATATTAATATTATAGAATTTTATTATGATACTTGTAAGTTAGCAAAACACAAGTGTACTAATTTTCCAATATGTAGCACAAGAACTCAACGCCTTTATTCTATCATTCATCTTGGAAGCATTCTCTACACAATATATTTGGGTCTACATGGTTTGTGCCATTTATTCATGACACCCATATCATGGATCTTTCTACTAAAAGTCATAATTGATCTAAGTATCATCTTTTCCAACTTGTTCAACATGATTAAAAATTAATTCAATATTAAAAATAAAAGAGGCATATCCACTAATGCCAAAGATTTTTTAACTAAACTTTCTCCTTCTATTTCCAAGAACAAAATAATGTACGAGTCCTTTTGTATATATATACACAACTTAACAAAATTTGGCGGTAGAATGAAAGAATGATAAACTACTTGCTACCACAAAAGCTCACCTTTTAAAAAAATTATTACAAAATAAAGTTGTGGGTAAGCTCTCTTAATAGTTGCTTACATCATAAATTGATTAATGACAAGGGTCCTTGGGTTCAAGAGTCTAATTCAAGTCTTAGCCAATTTGTTTTCTTAGTTAAAACTTATTCCCAATATGCTTGGAAGTATTGTCTTTGTCATACATATGCTTAAAATAAAAGAAAACTTGATCCAAGTGAATTTCATTCAAAACCCCTATAAATGCTAAACATCCCTTCATGTGAAAGGTGTATGTGCCTGGTATATCACTTTTAGTAAAGAGGATTTGTGCTTTGCTACTACTTACCTCAAAAAATAAATATCATTTACAAGTAAATTCTTTTTTGACCTCCACCCCAGAAACAAGTCTACTTTGAAACCAGCCACTCATATACATATAAAGCTTATACCAAAACCACTTTTTACTAAACTATTTTTAGTCAACTCAGGGAGGAAGGCATCTCAATCGACTCAAGTCCAATAAATTGAATCAATCCTTGGTACTGAACTTGGTGAGAGAACCATTAAGCATATAAAAAAGGTGCTTAAATTGAACATCCCTTACGATTTTTATTCCTATGATATAAAAATCTCTAATCATAAACAATCCTGCTTTAAAAGTCACCTCACTATCTTTATCACTAAAATTGCCCCTAAGGCATTCAATAGTGAGAATTTGAATAATGCTATGAGAAAAGAAATGAAAAACTCATAAAATAATAAAATATGAGAATTGGTGACACTACCAAAAGAAAAGAAATTCATAGGATATAAATGGATCTTTATTGTAAAGTATAAATCTGATGACTCATTAGAAAGGTACAAAGTCAAACTAGTGGCAAAATGCTACGTTCAAATATATGAGATTGATTATCTTAAAACTTTCGCTTCTAATGCAAAAATGAATATTGGTTGAATTCTTTGATCATTGGCAACTAACACAAAATGAAAAATATAATAATTTTATGTGAATAATCCATTTCTAATATGGCGATCCAGAGGAGGAGATATATCTAGATGTCCCATGAAATTTGACTCAAACATAGAACAAATTGTATGTAAACTAAACAAGGCATTACACGGATTGATGTAATCTATAAGGACATGGTTCAGTAGCTTCACCAAGGTAATGCTCAACATAGAATACAAATAAAATTAAAGCTGACATAAATTGAACATCCAATACACTTATTGTCATGATATAAAAATCTCTAATCATAAACAATCCTGCTTTATTAGCCACCTTACTATCTTAATCACAAAAATTGTCTCTAAGGCTTTCAATAGTGAGAATTGGAATAATGTTATAAGAAAAGAAATGAAAAAATCTTAAAATAATAAAACATGAGAATTGATGATACTACCACAAGGAAAGAAATTCATAGGATTTAAATGGGTCTTTACTGTAAAGTATAAATTTGATGGCTCATTAGAAAGGTACAAAATTAAACTAGTGGCAAATTGCTACGTTCAAATGTACGAGATTGATTATCTTGAAACTTTCGCTTATAATGCAAAAATGAATATTGCTTGAATTCTTTTATCAATAGCAATTAACAAAAATTGAAAAAATATAATAATTTGATGCGAATAATCCATTTCTTATATGGTGATCAAGAGGAGATGTATCTAGATCTCCCATGAAATTTGACTCAAACATAGAACAAATGCTATGTAAACTAGATAAGGCATTGCATGGATTGATGTAATCTACAAGCATGGTTTGGTAGCTTCACCAAGGTAATGCTCAACATAGAATAGAAATAAAATCAAAACTGACATAAATTATTTGTGAAACACACAAATTTATGAGTCTCCACACTATTAGTTCATGTCGATAATGTCATTGTAACATGTATAGATTTGGAAGGTATGGAGATTTAAAAAAAAAGGTTTCTCTAAGATATGAAGTCAAGTAAAGAGGTTACACACTCTCAAGTCTCGACATAGGATCTTTATATCACAATAGAAATACATAATAGATCTACTAAAATAAACAAGCATGTTGGGATGCAAGTCTGTCAAGAGCCCTATGAAATTTAATCATAAACTTGGAGATGCTCCAAAAAACATAAGCATAGAAAAAATATCATATCAAAGACTTCTTAGAAAACTTCTCCATTTATCATATACTAGAGAATCAAGCACAATCTCATAATGTTGGTGTGGTAAGTCAATTCATGTACAAGCTTAGAGAATCACACCATAGGATTGTATATCAAATTTTATAATATCTAAAAAACCCTCTAGGTAAAAAAATTATATTCAAAAGGGGAAAGATGGAATACTTTAAGCCTATATAATGTTGAATATAAAGGATTTATGATTGATAGGAGGTTAACTTCAAGATATTGCATATTCTTAGAAGACAAGATCTTGACTTGGATATGCAAAAATAAAATATAATGTCAAGATTTAAGGTAGAAGCTAAATTTAGATCTATGGCACTAGGAATCTACAAACTATTTATGGTTACAAACTATCATGTAAGATTTAGGGTCAACTCCATGAATCGTTTTTCCTTCATTGTGTCCTATTAAAAGTCAAATTCTCATTTAAATCAAATAAAAAATGTCATTTCTAATCTAACCAAGTCTTGTTTGGTCTAGCTCTACCTTTCTTAATATAGGCTAGATATAATGCATCTAGGCTCCTAACCAAGTCATCAAAAGGTCAATATTTTATGTGATCAAACCATCTAAGGCGACTCTCTCTAATATTATCTACCACTGAAGCTACTCCAATCTTTTCATGTATATATTCATTTCACATTTTGTCTGTACGAGTAAAGCAACTCATCCACCTGAGCATCCTCATCTCAAAAACACTTGACTTAATTTTATGTTTTTCTTTTAATAGCCAACATTCTATGCCATAAAGCATTACAGGCCTCACCACCGTCTCCTAGAATTCTCCTTTAAGTTTGAGGGGTACTATTCTATCACGCAATAGGCCCAATGCATTCCTCCACTTCAACCATTCAACTGTAATTATGCTAACAATATCCCCATCGATTTTAGCAGTTTTTGAACAATAGACTCGAGATATCTAAAGCATATACTCTATAATGACTTGATTGCTCAAAGTCATAATCCCTCACTAGATCTATTAATAAAATTACACTCGATCTATTAACTTTAATTTTATGTTTCGCTATTAATAGCCAACATTCTATGCCATAAAGCATTACAGACCTCACCACCATCTCCTAGAATTCTCCTTTAAGTTTGAGGGGTACTATTCTATCACGCAATAGGCCCAATGCATTCCTCCACTTCAACCATTTAACTTTAATTATGATAATAATATCCCCATCGATTTTAGCAGTACTTTGAACATTACTCTTTCCCATAGTTTTAATGTATGACATATTAACTTAATTCTACTATAATTCGCACACTCTTAGGCATCACATTTATTCTTAAAATAGGAATCAACACACTCCACTCATTTGAGATCATTTTAGTCTTCAAAATAATATTAAAAAGTTTAGTAAGTCAAGAAATATCTTCATATCCTAAGCAATTCCACACCTATATTGGTATATTATCAGGCCCAACTATTTTTCAACATTTTCTTTTCTTTAAAGTCTCTCTAACTTCAGTTTTACTAATACGATGATAAAAATAAAAATCTTTATTTTCCTTTCAGATGCTAAGGTCACTAAAGTCAATTGTATTATGACAATCCTCATTGAAAAGCTTATCGAAATATCTCATCCACTTATGTTAATATCTCATTCTAGTAAAATCGATTTTTTATCTTCATCCTTAATGCACTTTACCTGAATTAGATCATTACTTCTCCTATATACTTGGCTAATTTATACATATATCTTTCATCCCTTAGTATCTAATTTAGTATATAAATCATTAAAAGCTAAATTTTTTGTATCGCATATTCTTTCTTAAACTTCTTACGGGTCCTTCTATATCTTTCTCAATCTTTTGAGTTTTTCACATTTAAACTAATTATTATAACAAATCTTCTTATATTTTATTTTTTTTTTTGCACATTTTGATTCCACCATAAACTATTTTTACTATTATCAGTTTTTCTTTTTGATGCTTCAAGAATATATTTTACAACATTCTTAATATCACTAACTACTTTTTACCACATAAAATTAGATTCCTCAAGTACAATCAAAATCTTAAAATCTTAAATCTTACTTTCAAAAATATTTTTATTAGCATTCTTTAACGCTCTCATCTAATCACAGGATAATATTTAATTCTATCTTTTATAATCCATCATTTCATCTTAAAATCCAAAACTAATAAACAATGCTTAGTACATAAGCTTTCACTTGGAATTACTTTATAATATTTGCAATCTAAATTATATATTTTTCTTATAAGAAATAATCAATCTGAGTTTTACCATATTCATTTTTATAATTAATGAGAACTTTCCTCTTTTCTTAAATAAGGTACTAACAATTATAAAATCATAAGCTATAACAAAATTTAATATGGTCCTACCACCTTCACTAGTTGCTTCAAACTCATTAACATTATGAATGCTTTTAAAATCTTTTACCATTGTACCAATATGTTCATTTAAATCTCCTCCAATAAAATTTTTTTATTCAAGAGGTATCATTTGTATTAATTCTTTTAAGTCATTTTAAAATTTTAAATTTGAACATATATTCAAACCTAGTTAAGGAGCATAAGTACTTATAGTATTGATAATCTTAACATCAACAATAATTTTTAAAGTTATAATATTATCTCTAATTCTATTAATTTCTAAAACATTATACTTCAATTTTTTATCTATCATCACACCTATATCATTTATAGTATGAATTCCACCTGAATACCATAATTTAAATTTTAAACTATCAATCCCCTTGGCCTTCTCTCCAATCTATTTAGTTTCTTGAATGCATATAACATTTATCTTCCTATGATTCATAATATCTATTTATTCTATTAATTTTCCTATAAGAAAATCAATATTCCAAGTTTTTATCATAATTCTAGTTTCATGAACTAGCTTCTTTGCGCACATCCATCCATGATATAAAAACTATTGCTTATATAACTTGCACTTGAGCGCCGATGCGGCAACTTTGCATACTTCTAGCTATATTCAAGTCATACAACATGTCAATTTCAGGAAACACCCTAACATTAAAATAATGTATTAAATTATTCATGTCATGATTATTTGATAAGTTTTATGCTTGCTGTCAACTATCTAATGCAACCTTACACTTTTCTCATCCAGGATTTAAGACTTGGCAACGATAGTGCTTATACAACATGAACGAACAAAACAAATTGAAGTGAATAGAGATATTATAAGAAATGATGCTTGATAGTGGCATAATATAAACTCTATACATCGCCTCAAATGGCTAACTTGCATACATTCTCACAAATAGAAAATAAGAAGCAATATTTCCAAAATTGACATGCAAGCGTAAAATGGACAATATCCCTTCATTTATTTGAGAAGTATGGAAAATCAATTCAAATTAAATTTGCATAAATCAATGTCCAACCAAGCCTAACATTATTTATCTTTATTCATTTCATGACACCTCTATGATTCATAGGCTAGTATTGTCACCTCATCAATCCGTGGACCATTATAATTATTTTGTAATTATTATTTTACTTATTCATCAATCCATTGACTGTTATAATTATTCTTCCCAGATTTTGTTTGTTCCTATTAGAAGCTCTTCTATGATAGTATAAACACTACATCAATATTGAATAAAATGCAAAACAAAATCTCTCCAATTTATACCATTCTCTAATCACTTGACATTAATTTTATCTATTCATCAGATGGGCACATTTTATGACATTCATTGCACATTTCAAAACTACATAAGTCTACTTTAATTAGCCTATCTTCAATAAATATTACTCATTGATTTCTTAATTGAATATAAGTCTAGATTTTTAAGAGAGTTCCTATTGATCATTATTATATGTTTTTCATACGCTTGATAAATGGTTAAATCAACATAATAATTGATGACACTCAACAAGTATGATGAGTAAACCACCATAAATCAATCGTTCGTCTAATCCAACAAAAGATAGCTAAAATTAACACGTATATATCACATAGTTTGAAAAGAGGAACCAAAAAAACTCACAACGGAAGGGTCCAACTCACAGAACTCCGCAGTATAGGGCTTCCTCTGGCTCTCCCAAATCTCACGAGCTTCGATGATACCAGAAGACGATGTATCTGTTTGGATCGTGGAAAAATCAAAGAAAAAATACATGTAGAAAAGAGAGTCAATAAACATATATAAGGAAACAGTAGATACCAACTCCAACGTAGTGTCCTATTTGGGCTTCGTCCCATTTATCCGTTTCAGTTCCGCCGCCACAGTACAAATCACAAACCTTGAGCAGGAATAGGAAAACGATAAATAGAGAAAGAAAGCAAGAAAAATAGCAAAGTGAAGTAAAAAGAAGAAAAAAGGCCGTGTGGAGCATTGTGGAGACCCAACCGATGCATACGGAGAGACGAAAATCTTTATCAAGGCTTTCTTTGCAAATTCATAGAGGCGATGATGCGCTAACTCCATCCGACTGCTTGAAGGAGCCATCGTCGCCGGCACAACGGATGGAACCATAATAGTCGACATCCTCCAACGGATTCAGAACTTCACTTCAAAATAAATCCTAAAGTACATCCCTTACTAAACCGCGAACGGAACAATGATGGATTCGTGAAATATTGTCTGATCAACATGAAAAAAAAAAAAAAAAGGGGGGAGAAGAACTAGGAAACCCTAAGCTTCTTCAGGCTATGTGGCGGCTGCAGAAAACCATTCCAACGAATCCCTGTGGATACCAGCGACGGCCAAGTTATCAATTCCGGTGAGTCCACTGCAATTGCGTATCAATTCCTACTTGTCTGGTTTTGTTAGTGTCTAATTGGGAAATTATTAGGTCCGGATCTAGTTATAGGTCTAATATAAAATTTGACACGTGGGTTATATTTTGACTGTGATTTTTTACTACGTTTTGATTGTGCTTTGATTGTGCTTTACCTGTACTTTTAACACATATGACTTAAAATTCCGCGGACACGTGTACATTTAACATATCAATATTTTATTGGAGTCCGGACATATCTCTATGTCTGATGTTCGGACCTAATAATGTAATAAAAAAGTTTTAATATTTTATTGGAGTCCGGACCAAATTATGGGTAAACATTATGCATTAAACAAACACATACCTACACTAAAGTTTTAATATTTTTACACATCATTTAAAATTTTTACATTTATTTATATACTATTTTAATAATTAAGGTTTCATTTGGAATGAGTTTTTTATTGCTTCTTAAAGTAACTTTTTAATATAAAAATTAAAATTTTTTTACTAAAAAACTGTTTTAAGACGCAGTAAAAAAAGCTTTCTCAAACCAAGCTTAAACTACCTCAAAATATACATGTATGAAAATATATTTATTTGATAAGTTATATTAATAGTAGATAAGTGGCAATTCTTACTATATTTTTGAATTGAAAATATTTGCAATTGATACGTCGTCATAAAATTATCTTGATCGGGCACGAATCTCGAAGCAAAAAGCTAGCCGGAAACTTCAAAGATTAAATCCGAGATCATCTGAACTCCGATGTCAGCAAACTTATAATCGAACTGATCGTATCGGAAATACGAACCCAACGACACCAAATTCAACTTAATCCGAGCCCAAATGGGTCCGAATCGGAGACTCGAAGCGCTGTTAGAAGGTTCAAATCATAATTTGAGTTACCAAACGGTCTCGGATTTTAACGAGCTTATAGTCGAATCGAGCGGCTCGACAAGACAAATCCAACGAGTCTAAGATTGTCGAATTTCGACATCACTAAGGCCTTCAAATGTCCAACGAATGGTGCATGATCAAGAGATTCAATATCAGCCATCCATTCAAACCACTCCCGATTCGCCCCTGTTCTCTCTTCTATTTACGAGCTATGCAACTCCGGAAAAACTATAAATAGAGCCCTCATTCTTCATAAGGGGGGACTCAAGCAAGAAGAAGAGAAAGAGAAGAGGAGAAGAGAAGAAGAGAAGGAGGAGAATCAGCTCCTCCGCGACCACCACCAGAGTTCTTCCCGCCGCCCGAACACACCGGAATTCTGCCGGATATTCAGGAGAACGTCGAAATTCTGCGCAACTTTGTAACTAAATTTCAATTTAGAAGAAACTCTTTGTAATCTGATCGTTCTAACTTGTGGGACGAATCAGCCTCTGTACTTCAAATAAACACTAGTGGAATTACTTCAACTGGGCGTGGCCCCGTGGTTTTTTCCCTCTTTCGGGTTTTCCACGTAAAAATCCTGGGGTTTATTTTCCTTTCATGTTTGTGTGTTGAATATTCGTACAACACTAAGACTGAAATTTAATAACTCTTCCGCCGCGTATATTCTAGCCCGCAACAGTTTGGCGCCGTCTGTGGGAAACATTATCCCACAACTTCAAGTATTGCTATGATGGTCAACAGACGCAGCAGTCGTATCATTGGGGCTTCTCGCTCCAACTTTGATCAGTCCAGAAATCAGTCTATAAATCATAGACGTCTGATATCTGCCTCTTTCTATCCTGGGGGGCAAAATGCCTTTGGAGAAGGAACCTCGGGACCTTCCTTAGAAGAGAGAATTCGAAAGATAGAAGAATCTCAGAATGAAATTCTTCAACTCCTGCGAGAGACTCGGCAACCGACACTACCACAAATGGAGGAAGTGCTTCTCCCTCGAGATCTACTACGGGTTGAAGATGTTTAATTCAAGCATCTTCAAGAAGAAATTCCTCTTCCTCCCCCAAGAAGGCAGATACATCAGAACAACGAACTCACTGATACACCAAGTTCTACACATCCTTCACCCTCAACTCGGCAGCCTCGCATTCTTCCAGATCTCCCAGAAGGCTCAACCCAACCACACATTACTGAGCTCCCTCATAATGCTCAACGTCATGAATTGCGAAGATTGGTACGGGAAGAGTTCCCCCGAAGAGATGTGAGGCAAGCTCTCTGACGAAGGAACTTCCATGAATCATCACCTCTAACCGAAGCCATTCTTCAGCACCCCATTCCGGTTGGATTCAAAGTACCAAATGTTGAGTCCTACGACGGGACGACCGACCCGTATGAGCATATCGACTACTATATAACCATCATGCATATTCAACGAGCATCAGACGCACTCCTTTGCCAGGTTTTTCCTGCCACCTTTAAAGGACAGGCTTGAACGTGGTTCTACTCGCTTCCATCCATAACGATCCCCTCATTCGTCAAATTAGCCAAGGCTTTTGTCGAACAGTTCGTAGCCAACCGAAGAATAGCTAAAGATTCTTCCCACCTCTCCGGAATTTGTCAGAATGAAGGAGAATCGTTGAGGGAGTATTTTCAACGATTTTCCACTGAAGCTCGACATATCCCAGGAATAGATCCTGAACTATTGAGAGGAGTCTTTCTTGGAGGTCTTCGTCCTGGCCCTTTCTATTCAGCACTCATGTGTGACACTATTCATTCGTATGCTGATCGGATCCATCGTGTGGAGGCGCAAATCTCTGCAGATGAGGCTATAAATGCTCATATGAAGCAGTTTGAGCAAATCAATGGGAAGCGCAAAGGTGCACCTAGGATGGACAATTCATTCTCACAACAGAAAAAGCAAGAGAAGAATAATCTACCTCCTAGGCCTCCATTACCGCGATGGGAACCTCGGCAAGAGAAGGAGTATATCCCACTCAACACATCTCCAGCAAATGTATTAATGGCTGTTCGAGATCAAGATACGTTGAAATGACCGAATCCTTTGAAGTTGAACACAGGAAATCCAGATCAGTACTGTCACTTTTATCATAGTAGTGGTCACACTACCGAAGCCTGTAAGCAAGTTAAGGATGAGATTGAAAGACTTATCCATCAGGGCTATCTTCGACAATTTATTTGAGATCCATCTACCCGAGAGGAAGCTCGTCCTGTTGTGGGGCAAAATCAACAACAAAGGCAATCTTTGAATAATATTCAAATGATTGGTGAGATTGAATGATCACGCACTTCGTGCATTTGTATTAGCAATACTACTTGTCTTGTTGTCTCTTTTATGTTGAGTAGGGTGTCACTTTGATATCTTTAATGTCTTCTTCCAAGTTAAATGTTGTATTGTGTCAGTACGTATATCTTATGTGTTGAGTCATTATAACTTGTATATCCCTAAGTTATACTTGGGAACTATTGTACTGTCTTACATAATACAGTAATATGATGTTCACGTTGTTATGATATTATTTTCTCTTATGAAAGATAAATTTTTTTTCTCAAACTCTTTCTCTGTGATTTGAGAAATATACAATCTATATTGTATCTCAATCAGTTGATAATCAATCCCAGTGGGGCACTGAAGTTTAATAGGGGAATGCTGCCTATCTCTGACAGTGGAATGCCTCCAATACAAGAAGAAAAGTACAAGTGGAGAATAAGGACGAAAAAAGTCTCCTTCTACACAAAAGAGGGGAACTGAATCTTGATAGGGGAATGCCACCTATCTCCAACAGTGGAATGCCTCTAATGCAAGAAGAAGACTAGAGGAAGAAAAAGGAGGAAAAGAAATTCTAACTTCTATACATAGAGAGGGGCCCTGAATTTTAGTAGGGGATGTCGTCTACAATAAACAGGGGAATGCCTCAACTGTAAGAAAGATAGAATGAGGAAAGAGAAAGAAAATTAAGAAATAGATACAAAAAGTCTAACTTCTGCACGAGAAGAGGGGCATTGAATTGAGTAGGGAAAGTCTCCTACTCAAAAATGGTGGAAAGCCTCCTACTCAAAAATGGTGGAAAGCCTCGACTGTCAGAAAGCCAGAGGGGAAAAGAAAGAAGAAAAGAAGAGATCTCCAACTTCTACGCAATAAGAGGGGCGCTATACTGAGTAGGAAAAGTTTTCCACTCAAAAATAGCAGAAAGCCTCGACTGTCAGAAAGCCAGAGGGGGAAAGAAAGAAGAAAAGAAGAGATCTCCAACTTCTGCGGAAGAAGAGAGGAGCTAGATTGAGTAGGGAAAGTTTCCCACTAAAAAAGAATGGAAAGCCTCGACTGTTAGAAAGCCAAAGGGGGGAAGAAAGAAGAAAAGAAGAGATCTCCAACTTCTGTGCACGAAGAGGGGCGCTAGATTGAGTAGGAAAAGTTTCCCACTCAAAAATAGTGAAAAGCCTCGACTATCAGAAAGCCAGAGGGGGAAAGAAAGAAGAAATGAAGAGATCTCCAACCTCTGCGCTAGAAGAGGGGCGCTAGATTGAGTAGGGAAAGTTTCCCACTCAAAAACAGCGGAAAGCCTCGACTGTCAGAAAGCCAGAGGGGAAAAGAAAGAAGAAAATAAGAGATCTCCAACTTCTGCACAAGAAGGGCGCTAGATTGAGTAGGGAAAGTTTTCCAATAGAAAATAGCAGAAAGCCTCAACTATCAGAGAGTCAAAGGGAGAATACGAGAAGGGGCAATTTTTCTAAAGGCCTTAGGAGTCTACTTATAGTTTTTGTGAGAGAAGGGGGGAAGATTCTAGAGTTCTCGAGAATTTTCGAATGTTTCTAAATTTGTTCAGAATTTTTTGAGATTTTTTCAGAATTTTGTGGGCCCCAATCAATTAAATAAATTTTTTTAAGCCAAACCGCCGGCCGGCAATTGCCGGCTAGTCATAACCGCGCGCCATTAGGCGCCCCTGTTCACGCGTGCTACGCGGGGCCGCCGCCGACGGAGGCGGCAGGCTGCGGCCGGCCGGCCGGTTTGGCCGCCTACGTGTGCCTAGGCCCGATTTTTGGCCCGGACGGTCCAAATTCGATATTTTTGGGGTCTACAGACACGTTTTTTGACGTTCCGAACTCAATTTTGACACTTTCGGAGCTCAACGGGGCCTCTATAGTTAAGTTCGAGCAAACTATTAATTTTTGGAATCTAAAGTTTTTGCGATTCGGCCAATGTAAAATTTTTGAACAAGTATTTTTAGACTCTTGCAGCTTTGACATCCAAAAATAGGGATGCAACTGATACGTCATCATAAAATTATCTTGATCGGGCACGAATCTCGAAGTAAAAAGCTAGCCATAAACTTCAAAAATTAAATTCAGGATCATCTAAACTTCGATTTCAGCAAACTTATAGTCGAACTGATCGTATCGGAAATACAAACCCAACAACACCAAATTCAACTCAATCCGAGCACAAATGGGTCCAAATTGAAGACTCAAAGCGCTGTTGGAAGGTTCAAATCACAATTTGAGTTACCAAACGGTCTTCAATTTTATCGAGCTTATAGTCGAATCGAACGGCTTGACGAGACAAATCCAATGAGCCCAAGTTCGTCGAATTCCGACATTACTAAGGCCTTCAAATTTCCAACGAATGATGCACGATTAAGGGATTCAATATCAGCCGTCCATTCAAACTACTCCCGATTCGCCCCTGATCTATCTTCTATTTACGAGTTATGCCACTCCAGAAAAACTATAAATAGAGTTCTAATTCTTCATAAGGGAGGACTCAATCAAGAAGAAGAGAAGAAGAAGAGAAAGAGAAGAGAAGAAGAAGAGAAGAAGGAGGAGAATCAGCTCCTCCTCGACCACCGCCGGAGTTCTTCCCGTCACCCAAACACGCTGGGATTCTGTCGGATATTCAGGAGAACGCCAGAATTCTGCGCAACTTTGTAACTGAATTTCAATTCAGAAGAAACTCTTTGTAATCTGATCGTCCTAACTTGTGGGACGAATCAGCCTCTGTACTTCAAACAAACACTGGTGGAATTACTTCAACTAGGCGTGGCCCCGTGATTTTTTCCCTCTTTCGGGTTTTCCACGTAAAAATCCTGGTGTTTATTTTCCTTTCCTTTTTATGTGCTGAATATGCGTACAACGCTAAGACGGAAATTTACTAACTCTATCGCCTCGTATATTCTAGCCCGTAACAGCAATCAAATTCAAAATCATCCAAACTCCTATTTCAATGAACTTACAATCGAATTGAACTTGATCATAAGATTAATCTATCTAAGTCCGTACACTACCAAAAGAAGACATTTGAAATGTAATTAGAAAGTTTTAGGCATTATTAGGTGATTAAATGATCTCCAAATCTTACATTTTTGTACTCAAATCGAGTGTTTTAATAATATGAATTCAAGGAGCCCAAGATTGTTAAATTCAAACATCATTACAGAACTTAAATACGTAAATAAGGATATATATGCAATAGAATTAATATAGGGCTTTCGATCAAGTGCCCCATATTATGATTGCATTTACCTAACATATTAATCACAAAATTTATAAATTGACCCTCACTCTCTACATGAAAGTAACCAATAGTTTGAGATTCAAGAAGACTTAAAGGCTTGAAGAAACTTAGAGTTCCACCAAACAACTAACCAATTATAGCTTTTAGACGACTACCCAATTGTCATTGTCGAATCATCTTGATTAATTCCATCTGATAGCCATTATCAAACCACCATAGCCTAACCAATCATCAAACCACCACCTTCTAACTCCCCATCATCGGACCATCATCATTGGACTGCCATTGCTTGACATTCATCATTGGACCACTAATGTTTGACCACCATCACTAGGCTACCACCTTTTAGCCATTGATATTGTGTGCCCATTATCAATAGATCGCTACTATCAGACCATTATCACTATCATCATTTGTCTACCTTTGTTGGACTATCATCATCAAATTATTATAGTTCATGTTGCAACTCGACCTCACGAGTTTATGTTTTTGATGATAACAAACATTGTGTCTTACATCCTTAAGTCTAATTGAATTTACGATGTATATTTATTTGTGTGTGTATTAATATTTCAGGAATGTCGTGCACCATCCAAAAGAGATTCAAGGCTCAAGATTGGATATAATAGGCTATGTTGTAAAGATTTTTGTAATATTCATTGATGTATTTTTTATTTCTTGAGTCAAGTTCTGTAAGGGTATATGCTAGCTTGGTGACTATGCACACACACACACACTCAGGTGGACTGAGATTGACTTAAAACCAGATATTCAAATTTTGAACTAATTGTACTATATGATTTATGTAGTATTATACGATCAACTCATATAACTAATCGTATTAGACAATTTAGATCATTCAGGATGATCAGTTATGATCATGAAAAATAGTTGCAAATTATAATTTAGGCAAAGTTTTGAATTTTATATTTTGTTATAATAATCCAGGATGATGTACATCATACTTGATGATCTATGACAATCATGCCTAAATTGATCATGTGATTAGTTAATTGAATCTACTTAATTTAGATATTCTGATCACATTGTACTAACTAGATTGTAATTTATTAACTGGATCGTACTTTACAATCAACATAGATAATTTTGGTCATATCATGTGTCGTCCTAGATGAACTGAATTTTGGTTGAACTAATCATCTAGGGTGATTCAACAGGATCGTACTGTACAATCAGTACAAATTTGAACTAATCATATGAGACTATTTGGTGATCACACAATACTATCAGGTTAAATTATACACATCGTTCTAGATGATCATGCGTTTATACTGTACAATCTTTGAAGGTAGAATTGAGTTTTTAGGATTTTTGAAGCCCTTTATTTAAGCTTTCTCTAAAGACATTGTAAGTGTCTTTGACGTGCATTGAGTCTCCATTTTTTTGGAGAAAACTTGAAGAGAGAGCCTTAAAAGAAAGAGAGGAAAAGGTGGGGTTTGAGAGGGAGAAGATCCTTGTGGGTTTTAAAGGAGTGTGGAGGGGGTTCACACGGTTACTCTGGCAAACTTGCATCTTAGTACCAACATATTCAAGATTTATCTTGAGGGAAGTTTTGGGAAGAAGAAGATCTCTTTGGTGTCAAAGGACCTAGCTACTCCGTCGCATCGGGGAAGGTGAAAGTGATTCAAGGTTCTCTACCTTACCAAGAGGGTGAAAAGGAGTCCAAGTTATCTACCTCACTATGAGGGTGAAAAAGAGTCAAGGCTCTCTGCCTATGAAAGGAGTATGATCCTCTATCACATTGGGTTGGTGGACAGATTTTGTAAGAGCTTCTCCGCCTAGCTATGGGGGCTAAAGGAGAGTCAGTAATGAGTTTAGTGCAATACCTAGAGAGGGAGTCTCTAGGCAGTGGACGTAGGTCAGGTTGACCGAACCATTATAAATCTATGGTGTGTTTGTTCTTGATTTTATTTTTTGTACTTTATTTTTGGTATTTATTTTTGTGTTAATTGTGCGGTTGAAAATCTCTATTATTTTGTTGTTGTGAAATTTACTTTGTTTCCACATCAAGGGATAAAACTTTTATTTTTTAGATGTTGAAAAAGCTTTAAAAAAAAGATTTTTTCTTTGTGTTCAAAGAAGTTTTTAAATTACCAATTCACCTCCTCTCTTGGTTAGTCTCGGTACTAGTTCTATGAAGTTTAACAACCTTTACCAAATTTAGTTGAACCACTGTTGTTGAATCATCACCTCTTAACCTCCATCATTAGATCGCTATCATTCAACAACAATCATCTGAATACCTCTCATCCCTTACTATGTTAGCAATGTTTTCTACAGTTGTCACAGAAGGAAGAGCCTACTACTCATACTCTTATAATCCCTCCTCCTACACTTTGAAGGATTGATAAATCTTTGTAACAAATTCTCACTTAGTATAACTATTTCAGTTGGATCATGCCACATGGTTTTCCCCTCCTTTAATATTTCGTGTAAAAAATCTATTGTCTCTTACTTTCTCTTATTTTATCTGTGTGTCAGATCTTCTTACAAATTTAAGACATTTAATTTTTTTGTTATCGTGAATATTCTAGCTTGCAACAATAATATTTTTTATGTATTTTAAAATTTTAAGTATTATATTAATAAATATAAAAGTTTAGATGTTAGATACATAAATACATAAGAATATTATGATATGTATGTAAATCTCCCATGAAATTATGTAGAATGTTAGCTCAAAAAAATTTATGAAGACTTTCTAAATTAAGATTAATTTTATGTTTCATTTTTTATCCTTAAATATAATTAAAATATTAAATAATATAATTAAATTTAAAAGATAAATATTATCAAATTTATAAATAATATATTAAATTATTAATCTAATAATTTTGTTATATATATATATATAATTTAATTAAGTTATTTAATGATTTATCTGTATTTAGGAATTATATGTTATGTATAAAATTAATGATAATTATAATAAAGCTAGCGAGCTCATTGTCATATTAATTAGGAAATTTGACTTTATATGGAAAAATATGCCCAATGTTGATTTTTATAGAAAAATATGTCTGAAAATCCATTTTATACCAAAATAATTTAGCTTTTTTAAATATATTAGTATAAAACCTTGTCGAATAGTTATATTACCATTCAATCTTATAATTTATCCATTGTTCCTCTTCATGGGTATGACCAAGTCTTATGGTAATGTTATACATTTAGTTATTTATATTTGAGTAAATTGTTCGCACTTTGAATCCCAATCCTAGAACATTGTTAGACAACACAATACCTACTATGAACTTATTGGAATTATCTTTGAACCGTCTTCAAAATATGATCAAATTGTATTCGAACCATGATCAAGGCATCTTTGAATCTTGTTTAACTTTCAAACTAGGTTCAAACAATGTACGAACATGGTTTGTAGAAGATTCGATCATGGTTCAAAGATGTTGTGAAGAGGATTTGAAGATGATTTGATTATGTTCGACGATTATTCAATCATAATTCAAAGAAAATTTGATCATGATCAAAGAAGGTTTGATCATTGTTATTAGGTTTTCCTTAAAACAAGCCATTTGACATTTTAGCAAAAACTTGCATAGAACATTATCACATATAATATGTGAGTGTATTATATTGAAATTTCAATAAAGACCATAAAGTGTGCTCAATGCAATACATTATCTACTTGACTTCAAATAAAATAATCTAGAAGTTACATATTATTATATATAATTCAACAAAATATGTTTATGTGCATACTTATTTCAAAATAAACTTTCAAACATATTTCTTAAAGAAAAAATAGAGAGTATATTTCTATAATCTCAACTATGAGCCGTATAGAGTTAAAATTTTCTATTAATTTCTCATAATTGGGTGTGGATATTTACCAATATGATGGGAACATCAAATGAAAAAATGATTTTATATGCCTTATAATACAAATAATGTGAAACCCCTTAAGTAAAATGAAGCTAAACCCTTAAACATCATGACGCCTTTTGGTATGAAGGTTAAAATTTCATTAAGAAACCCCACTGTTAAGCGTGCTCATCCAAAAAAAAACATTGGGATGGGTGACCTCCTAAGAAGTTATATCAACATGACAAAATTGTGAGGCCATTAGGCCAAAGCGGTATATATATCGATCAATAGTTAAGAGTTTATAAGAACAGAATTTAAAATTATTACATAAACAGTTACACAAACTTTTGATCAAGAATTTGCTTGAACCTTTCTCTTCTTAGCAAATTCTTTGTCAATGGTGTTCTTAGAAATGTAAGATTAATATATGATAAAATTTCATGGCAAAGCTTTCATCTCCATCGCTGGCAATCTATTAAGGGTTAGTTATGATATACATTTGGTTATTTAGATTTGAATGCCATTTACACTATAACCTTAAACTTATTAGACATTATATTACCTGCTACGAATATGTTCAAACCATCTTCATACCTTGATTGAATCTTATTGTAAGTTGGTAATAATCTTGTTTGTGCTTTTGAAGGTTCAAATAATTTTTAAAGAATGTTCGAATAGGTTTGAAGATGATTTAAAAAAATCAAATATGATTCAAAGATGTATTAATCAAGAGGTTTAACAAATTTTGAACATGGTTGGAATAAGGTTTACAAAAAGTTTGAATAAGATTCAAATATGATTGAATGAAAGTTCAAAATATAAGTTCAAATAAGGTTTGAGCATGGCTTAAAAAGATTCAAACAAGATTAGAATTAGGTTCAAAAAATGTTCCACTGTGGTCCTAACATGGTCAGAAGAAGAATCAAATAAAGCTTAACTATATGGCTCAAACATGATGTAGAAATATCATGGTAAGAAGGCTCAAATAAGATTTGAATAGGGTTTGAACATGGTTCAAACATGCTTTAACAAAATTTGATTATAATTTAAATTAGCTTTGAGCTAGATTTGAATATTATTTAACAAAGTTCAAATATGGCTTGAATAAAGTTAGAACAAAATTCAAGTAAAGTTATATCATGATTTGAACATGCATATGTGATTTGAACCATATTGTTTTACCTACGGAATTAACTCACTTGAGTTTATTTTACTAGATATGCAAATACCAGCTCTAATCATACTAACATTACTTGGGCCAAATATGTAGTTGGTAATGTGAAGGATAAACATGTTAGATAGTTTGAGGCTAATGATCTCATGGTAAAGGGTGAGAAATCCACCTTTAATCAATTTTTGAAATCTCATAAACTATTTTTATATAATGCCTTAATTTAATAACTATTAATAATGATGGTTGATGATGATGAGAATGAGGGATACTCCATAATGTCTAATGTTTGAAGGAAGAATATAACATTTGTAATTGCTAGTTTGCTATGTGGTAATTATAAATTATATATATTTATTATGTTTAAATTTTAGTGAAAATATATTATTTTAATTATTTTTGTATAGAAAAAACTAAAAAATGATAAAAAATACAAAGGAATAACAGTGCTAGAGGAAACACTGCCTCCGTGCTCCATTCAACACCACTGAAGAGTCACTTTTTGAACATTGTAGCACCATGCTCTCTATCTGCAAGCGTTGCAGGAATATCATAGTCAGTGCCGCAACATTTGAGGCATCGTTGCATCAGAAAATCAGCTTAGTAGTGTCTGGTTCTTTAGAAAATGAATATCGCGGTGCCACATCTTTCAATGCCTCAGTTCCATTCTGTCCATAAGAGTGCCGCATCGGCATTGCTCTAATTTTCACAGCATTTGCGGCGCTGCTGTTATAACTTCCAAGAGACATGTTACTGAAGTGAAAAGACACATCTATTCAATTGATAAATGTTCCACATCATCAAACACCAAGACGGAGCAAATATTTTAGCATCGAGGCACCAGTTCACTTTCGAGCGCCGCTGCACCACACTTTCAAATGCCGCGACAACATATATCATTTGTGTTTTCCTATAAATAGATATTTGTTCTATTTTTGAGAAAGTATAGTTGGGTAAAACTTAGTACTTTTTAGGGTGCTTCTCTAGTACCCTCTTAGAATAAAATCTAAGGGAGACTAGGAAAGTATAATATATGATTTATTAATTGGAGTGTTTAGTTAGTGTTAGTTGATGCAACTTTGTAAGTGAAGGGAGAAAGAGTGTAGAGGAGATACTTTTTACATGGTGATAAAATTTTACTATTGTTCTTGTATTTTGATTCTTCTTTGAATACAATGAATATGAGTTTGCTTGTCATTTATTATATATCTGGCTAGATCTCTTTTTTTTTTAATTAATGATGTAAATAGCATATTAAATACTAATGAAGACTTTTGTACTTTAAAGATCTAATGATGTTCTCAATTATCTCACATTCTTCATTTAATATTACATATAGTGGTCATGTGTGTAGTTAAAATATATTGTGATGTATAACCCCGATAGAGGAATACAAGAATAATAAGGAATACTAAGATAGAATGTTGATATGCCTAAATATATGATATTTGAATATTCTAGGTTCTAAAGAAGATATTATAATTGTATGAGATCAAAAGATATTATTTTCACTCTTATAAGCTCGACATAAATCAAGGGATTCACATGCTCCAAATCACATATACAATTAAGAGACTTATTAGAAAAAAATATGATATTTTGCATTTAACAATCCAAAATATTTTATTAAATATTGTATCAACTATTCTACTATTTTTATATGGTGATAGAAACTCCAAAAATATCACTTTTATTTTAGTAGGATAACTTTTGCATTTAGAGTAAATAGTATTACTTTTTCTTGCAAGTAAGCATAATACTTTCTATTGGGTTCAACACTCTACTTCATCACTTTATTACTTGATTTTGCATGTATACTTGCATACATTTAAGTGGACTTCCATTATTAACGTATCAAAAAAAAAAAAAAACCTGAGCAATATCTAGCATTGACATAATAAGTATTTATTATACAGTTTTTAATAAAGCCTTGCTTGGCTACACGCACAAGTCCTCCCCATCACTTTGGTATTAGGTTGGAGTTTAAGGAATTCCTGTCTAAGAAGAAGTTTAAGAAGATGAACATAAGAAGTTACTTGATAACTACTTGGATTGTGGTAAAAAAAAAAAAAAAAAAAAAAAAAAAAAAAAAAAGAATATATACTCGAAGAAAGAGAAGATGAGCATAAGTAGTAAGCTACTTGATAACTACTTGGATATAGTGCTGAAAATTCAAGAATATATTCTTATAGAAAGCATTTATAGAGTCCAATGAGAAGGATAATATGTATAAGCTAAATATATAGTATATTATAAATGGTATTATCCTCAACCAAGAGAAACACAATGCTATTTTTAATAACATGTTGGCTTGGTGGGAGAGAAGGAGGCATTTTTTAGATCCCCATGGGGTAGACTAGTATGGGAGAGGATATAAGGAGGCTAAAGAAGGATATGATGCACTATGTGTCTACTATCTTAACAAAGTATATTCCAATCCATTACGATATAACTAGATATGCTATCATTATAGTATCAACTTATCAAGACACCCTTGAGCTGGAGAGGAAATGTGCGTAGCTCATTGGAGAGAGAATATCAAGGATGTTGAGCTTGAAGAACAACAAAATAGTCATGAGCAAATGTGTTTTTCTATTGCTGATGAATGAAAATGTCAATCTTATTCGAATTATTATATTATGACAATTAGTTTATGTGGTATATTATTACTATAAATTAACTCACAAGCTTTATAAGCGGGTGAGTTAGATAGTTTGAGGCTAATGATCTTATGGTAAAGGGTGAGAAATCCACCTTTAATCAATTTTTGAAATCTCATAAACTATTTTTATATAATGCCTTAATTTAATAACTATTAATAATGATGGTTGATGATGATGAGAATGAGGGATACTCCATAATGTCTAATGTTTGAAGGAAGAATATAACATTTGTAATTGCTAGTTTGCTATGTGGTAAGTATAAATTATATATATTTATTATGTTTGAATTTTAGTGAAAATATATTATTTTAATTATTTTTGTATAGAAAAAACTAAAAAATGATAAAAAATACAAAGGAATAGCAGTGCTAGAGGAAACACTACCTCCGTGCTCCATTCAACACCACTGAAGAGTCACTTTTTGAACATTATAGCACCATTCTCTCTATCTGCGAGCTTTGCAAGAATATCACAGTCAGTGCCGCAGCATTTGAGGCATCGTTGCATCAGCAAATCAGCTTAGTAGTGTCTAGTTCTCAAGAAAATGAATATCGTGGTGCCACATCTTTCAATGCCTTAGTTCCATTCTGTCCATAAGAGTGCCGCATCGGCATTGCTCTAATTTTCACAGCATTTGCGGCGCTACTGTTATAACTTCCAAGAGACATGTTACTGAAGTGAAAAGACATCTATTCACTTGATAAATGTTCCACATCATCAAACACCACAAATGAGCAAATATTTTAGCATCGAGGCACCGTTCACTTTCGAGCGCCGCTGCACCACACTTTCAAATGCCGCGACAACATATATCTTTTATGTGTTTTCCTATAAATAGATATTTGTTTTGTTTTTGAGAAAGTATAGTTGGGTAAAACTTAGTACTTTTTAGGGTGCTTCTCTAGTACCCTCTTAGAATAAAATCTAAGGGAGACTAGGAAAGTATAATATATGATTTATTAATTGGAGTGTTTAGTTTGTGTTAGTTGATGCAACTTTGTAAGTGAAGGGAGAAGGAGTGTAGAGGAGAATAGGAGATACTTTGAACCTACATGGTGATAAAAGTTTACTATTTTTCTTGTATTTTGATTCTTCTTTGAATACAATGAATATGAGTTTGCTTGTCATTTATTCTATATCTGGCTAGATCTCTTTTTTTTTTTTTTTTAATTAATGATGTAAATAGCATATTAAATACTAATGAAGACTTTTGTACTTTAAAGATCTAATGATGTTCTCAATTATCTCACATTCTTCATTTAATATTGCATATAGTGGTCATGTGTGTAGTTAAAATATATTGTGATGTATAACCTCGATAGAGGAATACAAGAATAATAAGGAATACTAAGATAGAATGTTGATATGCCTAAATATATGATATTTGAATATTCTAGGTTCTAAAGAAGATATTATAATTGTATGAGATCAAAAGATATTATTTTCACTCTTACACTACAGGAAAAACGTCGAAATCCGGCGGTTTTTTCCAGCGGTTATCCTATTTTAACCGGCGGTTTTTTGGACTACTGGCGGCTTTACGGCGATTTCTGGGCCGCCGGAAAAAATCTCTTATCAAAAAATATTTGAATATACATTATTGTAAATTAATTGGAATTAAATATAATTTATGGTTGTATTACCTTATATATTTGCTAATTTATGGTTGTATTACCTTATATATTTGAAAATACATTATTGTAAATTAATTGGAATTAAATATAATTTATTTTTCAATAATTTGCTTATTATGCATTTAACTAAATATTAACACAATTTTAATAGATAAACATATAATACCTCTCTTGAATGTTGGTGTCCTCTCCCTCTCTTTTCTCTCCCTCAATCTCTCTCTTCCTATCTTGTTCTAACTAAAAGTAACAATCAACAAAATAGATTCCACCTAAACTAAAATAACACTTAATAAAAACAAATTTAGATCTAACACAACGATTACAACATTACATTTTTGCTTACTATCTAAATCATCCAAAATATTTCTAATACTTGCAAATGTGTAGTAAGAAACAATAATCAAAGAAAACCATAAAAAATAACCTTAAAATAGAAATCGGACGGTTTGGGGTCGGACGAGCGGAAGCGATTCAGATTGGGGGCGGCGGTCGGATTTGGGGCGGACAAACTTCGTCCGCGGCGTCGGATTGGGGGCGGCGGCCGGAGGAGATTCTTCGCCGGCGGTCGGACGAGCGGAGGCGAGCCTAGGAAAGAGCGAGCGACGGGAGAGCGAGCGACCGAGAGAGAGAAGGAAATAGTTAAAATGAAATGCCAGATGCGGGGCTGTGTGTATTAGGGCTTCTACCGGCGGTCCAAACCGCCGGTAAAAAGTCACTTTTCAATGGCGGTCAAAACCGCCGGTAAACCGCCGGTTCTTGTTGACGTCCGGCGGTTTACAGTCGGTTTAGGGACCGCCGCCCTTACCGGCGGCTTATATTAGCAAAATCACCGGTACAGCCGTCGTTAAAATTCGACGGCCAAACCGCCGGTTGTGCCGCCGGTACTACCGGCGGTCCCTAAACCGCCGGTTAGAACCGCCGATTTAGGGCATTTTTCCTGTAGTGTTATAAGCTCGACGGAGATCAAGGGATTCACATGCTCCAAATCACATATACAATTAAGAGACTTATTAGAAAAAAAATATGATATTTTGCATTTATCAATCCAAAATATTTTATTAAATATTGTATAAGCTATTCTACTATTTTTATATGGTGATAGAAACTCCAAAAATATCACTTTTATTTTAGTAGGATAACTTTTGCATTTAGAGTAAATAGTATTACTTTTTCTTGCAAGTAAGCATAATACTTTCTATTGGGTTCAACACTCTACTTCATCACTTTATTACTTGATTTTGCATGTATACTTGCATACATTTAAGTGGGCTTCCATTATTAACGTATCAAAAAAAAAACCTGAGCAATATTTAGCATTGACATAATTATTAAAGCAATAGAGACAGACACACGCTATATATCTGTACTTACTTGTATAGCTCATTATGTAACTACTTAGCCTAGTCTTTAGGTCTATATATATTTAGCTAATCTCCTGTACCAAGACAGATATAATATTTCTTTACAAAGCTTTCTTTATTTCCTCTTCTATGTTTCGGTTCTTACGATGAGCTCAGTCTGACGATGAGCCTTTCTTGATTCATCGGATATTCAATTTCTTCATGGTATCAGAAGGATCGTAACGATCTTCGGGACTAATGGCGTCCACTGCAACTTCCATGTCCGGCGAACAAACCGCTTCCTCCACATCTCCCATTCCGGTTCTTTCTGCTTCCCTCAAATTCGTTTTATCCAATCTGAAGAACACGGTTCCAAATCTTCTTTCACCGGATAATTACCCTCTTTGGAGCTCACAGATTCTCAAGATCTGTAGGGCTAATGGGCTTGAATCTCTTCTTGATCCCTCCTCCCCTGCTCCGACTAAATTTCTTACTCAACCCGACGAAATCACTGTTCTTGATCCCACCTACGCTCAATGGCTCTTAAACGATCAAAACCTTGCTGCTGCTCTATGTTCAACCATTTCTGCATCTGTCCTACCTTACGTTCTTAATCTTGACACAACATCCGCCATTTGGTCTACTTTGCAAGCAAGATTTCAATCCACCAACCGGTCAAGAGTTATTCAACTCAAGAACGCTCTTTACTCCGTCTCTCTCAAGAATCTCACGATGGTTCAGTACCTGAATGAAGTAAAGCTGCTCGTAGATCAAATTGCAGCTGCCGGAGGCCACATAGAAGACGAAGACATCATCCTATATACCTTGCGCGGACTACCTCCTCAATATCAATCTTTCAAGACCTCCATCCGAACTATGACTCAGCCACTTACGCTTGATCAATTATACTCTTTTCTCATTACAGAAGAAATTCACATGGTCACTGACGCAACACCATATTCAGACGCTTCCACCACAGCACTCTTCTCAAGCCGTGGCCGTGGCCGAAGGTCCAGAGGCCGCTACTATAGCAATGCCAATTCCTCCAAAGATTCATCTGCATCAGCTCAGACGTGTCAAATATGTCTCAAAAAGGGACATACAGCTACGGATTGTTGGCATCGGATGAACGCCCAGTTCGTTCCGAAACAGCAACAATCGAACAAGGCACTACTCGCAGATCATTCACCCGACCACACTGACTGGTATCTGGATTCGGGCGCCTCGTCTCATCTGACGAACTCGCTGAACAATCTATCTATCACCAGTCCTTACACAGGGAACGACGGCATCACTGTTGGTGACGGGAGTTCGGTAAGCATTGCACACTCCGGCAAAGGCTTACTACCGACTCCCTCTCGTAAGCTTATCTTATCTCAAATTTTTCATTCTCCCTCACTCAAGTTCAATTTACTGTCTATATCTCAACTGACGAAAGATAACAATATAGCTATTATTTTTAATCCATCTGGCTTCCTGTTTAAGGATCTGATGACGCAGCAAATCATCTTCCAAGGCCCCTGTCTCGACGGCCTATACCCGATTCGGGCTCCCACAGCAATCAAGAATCATGCGCTTCATTCTACTAAGCAAGGCGTCCATATCTGGCACAACAGGACGGGACATCCCTGTCACCGAACTCTTCGACAAATCGCTTCTTCTCATCCGAACCTCCATATAGACTTGCATTTTAATAATTGTTCTTCTTGTAATAAGGCAAAGATACATAAATTGCCCTTTGAATCTTCTCTGCTTCGTGCTAATTCTCCTCTTGAATTACTGCATTCCGATGTATGGGGTCCTGCACCCGTGCTATCCAATTCCGGTTTTCTTTATTACGTTTTGTTTGTTGACGATTATACGCGATACACATGGCTTTTTCCTATTAAACACAAATCCGAAGTCATCAATGTTTTCACCTCTTTCAAAACTTTTATAGAGAATTTCACGTCGCTTAAAATTAAAGCTATTAGAACAGACGGCGGTGGTGAGTATACTAGTACAACATTCAAACGCCTTCTTCAACAGTACGGTATTCTACATCAGATTTCTTGTCCGTATACGCCGGAACAAAACGGGGTCGCCGAACGAAAACACAGACACCTATTAGAGACCACCCGGACTCTTCTCTACACTGCATCGGTCCCCTATTCTTTTTGGCCAGATGCGGTTCTAACGGCTAATTATCTGGTAAACCGATTGCCCTCTCCAAATACGAACAATCTGTCGCCATATGAACTTCTAACAAAGAAACAGCCGGAGTATGCTAACCTACGAACTTTTGGCTGCGCTTGTTTTCCTCTCACCCCTTCTTCCGCACGCAACAAGCTTCAACCGAAATCCCAATTATGTGTATTTTTGGGATATTCGGACCAATATAAAGGATATAAGTGTTTTGATATTTCTTCTCACAAAATAACTATGTCTCGACACGTTATATTTGACGAAAACAAATTTCCGTTTCTGAAATTGCAGCCACCTGACTCTCAGGAATCTTGCGAGTCATTATCTCCTCTTTTTCTTACTCCTACATCAGTGGTTCAAGCACACAACACTGCCACCAGCTCTACACTATGTGCATCTCAAGACATGACTTCAATCGCTGTTCCTGTTTCTCCTAGTTCGGAGGAACGGACAGCAGTGCTTTCGCATACATCTTCGGATCAACCAGCGGCACAGGCAACAAATCACCCTATGCTAACCAGATACAAGACTGGATCACTAAAACCTGTCCATCGACTGAATTTGCTTCACCACACAGCATGTTCCCCCTCTCCAACAGATCCTGCAAATTATACTGAAGCCAGTAAACATGCTAAATGGCGCTCGGCGATGGCTGATGAGTTTCTTGCGCTTCAGACGCAAGGTACATGGAATTTGGTTCCCAAACCATCTAATGCATCTGTGTTAGGATGTAAATGGACTTATCGTACAAAACTTAATTCGGACGGATCCATTGCAAAATACAAGGCTAGACTTGTCGCGTTGGGCAATCATCAGGAGTACGGACTTGATTACACAGAAACGTTTAGCCCGGTCGTGAAACTACCTACAATCAGAATTCTTTTAGCAGTAGCCCTCCACCACAACTGGTCGGTCAAGCAAATGGACGTCGCCAATGCGTTTCTACATGGCTCGCTATCTGAAACGGTCTACATGCGTCAGCCGCCAGGATTTCAAGACACAACGAACCCGGATCATGTATGTCTTCTCAATAAAGCTATTTACGGCCTAAAACAGGCTCCTCGACAATGGTATAATACTTTCATGTCTTTTCTTTTATCAATTGGTTTTCAGCATAGCTCTTCGGATCCCTCTTTACTTACATTTCACAAAAATATTATCATCTATTTACTTGTCTACGTAGACGATATCCTTATCACGGGCAATGATACGGCTGCTATTAACAATGTTATCCAACATTTACACAGCAGGTTTGCCATGAAAGTGCTCGGTGATTCCAATTCCTTTCTGGGAATTCAAATCACAAAAAGCCACGATGTTTATTTTTTATCACAATCACTGTATGCTCATTCGATTTTACAGATGGCACAACTTACACGATGCAATCCCGTCTCCAACCCAAATTGTACCAAGCTGCCGCAAGCTATTCCGCCTGATCCGATTCTTACAGATCCTTCCATGTATAGAAAAATCACTGGATCACTCCAATATCTGTGTCTTACCAGACCTGACATTGCTTATAGTGTCAACTTAATATCTCAACATATGCATCAACCATTGCCCGAGCACGCATATCTTTTGAAACGACTGCTACGATACATCAAAGGTACGCTAGACTATGGCATTCCTATATCTAAATCTAATCTTTCTCTTTCTTCCTTTTCAGATGCTGACTGGGCAGGCGATCCTATATCAAGAAAATCAACTTCCGGTTATTGCTCGTTCCTTGGTGACTCACTAGTATCATGGACAGTAAAGAAGCAAACTACAGTTGCCCGATCTTCTACTGAATCGGAGTATCGTTCGCTCGCGGCTCTCACTGCCGACATCGTTTGGCTCCGACGGCTGCTATCAGACTTTGGCATTCGTCAAACAACACCCACTGACATATTCTGTGATAATACGTCTGCAATTGCCTTGGCTAACAATCCTGTCTTTCACGCCAGAACAAAACATATCGAAATAGATCATAGATTCGTCAGGGACCATATTCAACAGCAAAACATTCGCATTTTACCCATTAGTACCATTGATCAAACAGCGGATATCTTCACAAAGTCCCTCTCTACACCAAGATTTCAACTTCTTCGCACCAAACTAACGGTCTCCAAAGTCCCTTTAGTTTGTGGGGGAGTATTAAAGCAATAGAGACAGACACACGCTATATATCTGTACTTACTTGTATAGCTCATTATGTAACTACTTAGCCTAGTCTTTAGGTCTATATATATTTAGCTAATCTCCTGTACCAAGACAGATATAATATTTCTTTACAAAGCTTTCTTTATTTCCTCTTCTATGTTTCGGTTCTTACGATGAGCTCAGTCTGACGATGAGCCTTTCTTGATTCATCGGATATTCAATTTCTTCAATAATAAGTATTTATTATACAGTTTTTAATAAAGCCTTGCTTGGCTACACGCACAAGTCCTCCCCATCACTTTGGTCATTAGGTTGGAGTTTAAGGAATTCCTGTCTAAGAAGAAGTTTAAGAAGATGAACATAAGAAGTTACTTGATCACTACTTGGATTGTGGCAAATTAAAAAAAAATTAAGAATATATACTCGAAGAAAGAGAAGATGAGCATAATTAGTAAGCTACTTGATAACTACTTGGATAGTGATGAAAATTCAAGAATATATTCTTATAGAAAGCATTTATAGAGTCCAATGAGAAGGATAGTGCGTATAAGCTAAATATATAGTGTATTATAAATGGTAATATCCTCAAGCAAGATAAACACAATGCAATTTTTAATAACATGTTGGCTTGGTGGAAGAGAAGGAAGCATTTTTTAGATCCCCATGGGGTAGACTAGTATGGGAGAGGATATAAGGAGGCTAAAGAAGGATATGATGCACTATGTGTCTATTATCTTAAGAAAGTATATTACATTCCAATACGCTATAACTAGATATGCTATCATTATAGTATGAACTTATCAAGACACCCTTGAACTGGAGAGGAAATGTGCGTAGCTCATTGGAGAGAGAATATCAAGGATATTGAGCTCGAAGAACAACAAAATGGTCATGAGCAAATGTGTTTTGCTATTGCTGATGAACATGGGTAGATCCACCTTGGTCTTAGGGTGGGCAAATGCCCGCCCTAAATTTTTTTTTTTTTTAATATTAATAGGGGATTTTTTGAAATATTTTAAGTATTTTGGGCATTTTGCTAAATCAAAAAGATTTTTTGCCCTAATTTTATCAATCATAGGCATCTTTGCTCATCCCGCACAAAAAAAATTTTTTTACTCACCCTGAAAAAAGAAGTTGAATCCGCCCCTACTGATGAATGAAAATGTCAATCTTATTCGAAGTATTATGTTATGACTATTAGTTTATGTGGTATATTATTACTATAAATTAACTCACAAGCTTTATAAGCGGGTGTTTACTTGTATTAATTGTCATGGGCTACTATATAACTCATATATTCTCTAATGAATTGGAATAAAGAACATTAGATGATATGTGAGAGCTCACTACTCTTGAAATATATAATATTATGACTCTAACCCTTATTGAACTTTAATATAGAACTTTAGGCAATGATGCAGTAGTTTTGCAATTATTTCTCTAGATTTCATAGTTATTTGATGATGTCAGAGCTATTTGATAAAATACATGAATTTTTCTCATCTAAATTTTCTTGAAAGTGGAGGGACAGCACACATATACATTTCCCAAATCTACTGTAAGGCTAGACTTCTAAAACTTTAGTAAAAAGTTAAGTAATTAAATTTGTATGTGCATATATTTTTAGATGAATGCTTTATGTCTTATTTATAGAGTTGACTATGGAGTTTATGTGATTCAAAATATATTTTATTTTAACAACAATGAAAAATCTTCTTGAATTTGTATATGTGCACATTTATTACATAACATTATAGAAACATATATTTAGTGGTGTAAATGAGTTTAGTCGGGTCGAGTATCTACCTAATCAAGCTAAGTTTGTTTAGTTCTTACTGAGCTGGAGCTTGATTTCTTGTTTTTAATTAAAATTTTCATTTTTTTTAGAATTTTTATTTTTAATGTAAAATTAATTTAAAAAAGATTAAAATATATTATATAATATTAATTTAAATTAAATTTTAAATATATTTTAAGTTAGTAGAGGAGCTCAAGAAGCTTACGCGTCGAGACAGACTGAGCTCGAGAATGAGCTTGTTTAATATAAGAGCTAGAGTATAGCGTCAAGCTCGACTCTTGAGCTCCTGAATGAGTCGAGCTTAAGCTGGCCCACGAGCCAGCTCAGCTCACTTGAACCCCTACATATATCCATTCAAAAAAATTATTAAATTATTCTATAGTATATGTTTTTTTACTAGTATGTTCTTTAATTGACCAATTCTACATTGTTTATCCCTATCATAAATATTTATTCTTTGATTAAAACCATTTCTATTTGGATTTATTACATTATAACTCTTAAATAACACCTTATTGTGTTATTATAGCTGAATTGCTCTTTGCTATGATATATCCATTAGGTTTTCTAGCGTATAAAATGTTGCATAGTGATTGCCCTACGTAATATCGATGTTGTAGTTTATTGTATGTAATGCTATTGGATTACGCCATTGTATCTACTGTAAGTAAAATCTGCTCTAACAATATTCAAATTTTATTTGAATCGTATTCCACCACTTTTTGATAAGCCAATTATAGCCATATTCAAATAATGTTTGAATATGACTCTGATCTTATTCAAGTATTTTATAAATTAAGTAGTTTGCAGTTGAAAGAGGAAGTATTTTGATCTAAAATAAAAAATTGAGCATATTCCTAATTATGATTATTGTGATACATAAAAAATCAATTTTCCCACTTCAAATGTCTTGATAGGGCAAACGTAAAAAATAAAGAAGTCCAGAAGTACTATTTAAATATATAAAAATAATTAAAGAAATAATGTACGCTTAGCTGGTTTGCCCGAGTGGTTAAGGGGGAAGACTTAAGATCTTCTGCACATAAGTGCGCGTGGGTTCGAACCCCACAGCCAGCAAAATTTTTCCAGTTTTTTTTCTTCTCTTTGGTAAATAAGATATAGGTAGAAGACTTTTGAATTTATTTTTTTTTAAATATAACTTTATGAATTTTTATTTATTTTGGAATTTGTATGGATCTCTTTCATTATTTGAAAAATACTTCTAATAAGTCATTATTAAAAAGAAAAATTTAAGCAAAAAGTATGATAGCAATATGATTTTATTCTGATCAATATAAATTTTAAAATTACTAAGTTAATTTTTAAAATTATTGTTATGCATGAGAGATATTATCATTGTATTCATCTCAAATAAATATAATAATTTTTATATTCACCATGATTAAAACTTAGTCTTATGATAATTTTTTTCCTTATTTTAAGATGAAATTATCACTTCACTTTAACCCAAGCTATCCAAACACATTAGGGGTTATAAATGAGCCTAGATCAAGCCATTCTTAATTTTTTTTTTAGTTAAAACTCACTGACGGGCCTACGCGTTAATTCAAAAAAAGCGATTACAAAGTCCTTAGAATGGACCTTCAGCTGTCTAATTCTCAGAAGAGCTACAAAAAAGTTAAAATAAAACTTAAAAACCGGTGGTCCCTTTTTCTACGATTACAAAATCAATAAGAAAGGACTCTAGAGCTGCGGGCAATCAGCACCCAAAAAAGGAAGATCAAGATGAACTCATTCTGCACAATCCTCCTGCAAAAATTGCAAACAAAAACCCAAAAAATAAAAAAACAAATAAAACTTAGTTACCTTGGCAAACTTCAGCCTCCCAAAAGTAGTGAAGGTACACCTGCAAAAAAACCTCCAGACTCCACTATCCGTCAAAAAGTACTCAAAGAAGTCCCCTAAACCGTCAAGAAAACCAAAAATAAAATAAAACTAGTGTAAATGGCCTTAGTACCAGAGAAAATCCCATAAACCACAATGAAAAGCACAATCCAAACATTCATATTTGCTTTGTTATAATCCTTCCAGTAGTCAAATTGTAAAGCCTTATTGCTCACATGAAGATTTTGAATGCCTGAATTCATCCGCAATATATTGCAATGAAAATAAGTGCAATAATAAAACTTAGTCAAAATGAGATGCATATCCATGATTAAAAGGATAGCAGAATTCCTCTTCCAACAAACCATGCTCCTACCTACTGTCCCGTTACAGCCAACATTACACTCCAGGTAAAAAAAAATTAATAAAATGTTATACCTGACCACCTGGAGCAAGCCAACCCAAATTTCAACAATATCCCTCACAAAGACCCAGCATGTGATAATCAACTCAATCCAAAAAGGATTCCAGCAAAACTTCCAAACATGAGTCACAGAAAAAAAATAAGGCCAAATATCTGTAATCGTACCAGTATTCCAGAAAAGATTACTAAAATCAAAATATCTCCAGTCGTTAAACTTGAAATACTCGTTAAAAGAGGTTTGAAGCAAAATAAGAATAAAAATCCAAGTAGTAACAAAATTAAACAAAGCATTTAAGAAATAAGCCCAATTAATCAGCTGGCCAAAAAACTCCGGCAGATCACAATAGACAGCCCCCATAATCCAAAAAATAGGACAAAACCCCAAAATAAACCCATAATCAAATAACAGAACAAGAAATCTAGACAGAGAAACAAAAAGAGAGGAGAAGCGATGCTAGCCGCAAACAAATTAATTCTTACGAATATAGGGAAGACCTACACAATCAAGCCTAATTAATCATTAGCCTCTTTAGGAATAGTTCTGGCATCATAATCAATGAACTGGGTGAGAGAACAACCCAATTTAGCTAAAGAATCCGCAACAGAATTCCCCTCCCTAAAAATATGAGTCATTTTAAACTGAATCCGGGCCAGCTCCTGTTTAATATTCCTGATAATATAAAAGCTATCCGGACTAGAGATAGTATTGCCATTGATATAATGAAGAATAAGCATAGCATCAATCTCAATCCAGATATGAAAAATACCACGAGATATAGCTAAGTGGACACCATAACATAAACTTTCTAACATAGCAATAACAGCAGAATTAGCATTGGAAGGACCCGCAAAAGCAACAATAACCTTCCCCTCAAAATCACGAATGATGCCACCACAACTCGCATCATGATTCATTTTAGCTCCATCAGTATTAAGCTTAAACCAACCCCTATCCGACTTCTTCCAATAAATAATCCTATCACAAAAATGCTTAGAGAAAGGAGTTAAAGTAATCCCAAACTCAAAAGCAAGGCTGTGATAACCATTATGATAAAATGTATTAAGCATGTTCTTTGAAAAGAACACATACATCAATAACAATTTTATATCTTCGAAGTCTTCAAAAAACACAATGTGAAATGCTAGTTTTTATTCAACATAATGTGTACCTATATTTCAACACAATGTCTGCTGAGAGAAATGATAGAGAGTAGAGCACCACAATGCCCTAGATTCGGTAGCACAACACTGTGTGATGCCGTAACACTGTGGGTTTGAGCATCGCAACATCTTAATGACATAGACTTAAGCACCACAGTGCTTCAAATTACAGTCATAACACTTTGAGGCAGACTCGATAGTTTTATTTCTAGTTTTTTCTCTAGGGTGGCATCCCTTAGTGTATGATTATTGCTTTCTCTTATGTTTAAAGTGTGAGATCGGTATAAAAGTATAGAGAAGCAAGGAGAGAGTGTGAGAGGAGAGAGATATGTACTTATTTCTCCATATTTTCATAGTGGATTTCTTGGTGTGGTGTGGCTGCGTGATTTTTTTCCATATTTCAGGTTTTTCGATGTTAAAACCTTGTGTGCTTTACTTTCCAATGTTTTTTTGCTTTCTTGTTTGCTTCATCAAGGTGTTTACTTTCATACCCAATAAATAGTATCAGAGCGAGGTTATTTAGTTCGAGTTAGAGTAATGGCAGATAAAGCAAGGTACAATATTAAGAAGTTTAGCAATTCGAACTTCACATTATGGAGGGTGCAAATTAAAGATTTGATGTACTAGAAGTTACATTTATCGTTGGATGGAATCACTAAGAAGCTGGACACTATGACTATAGAGGCATGGGAGGTTCTTGACCGGACTGCACTAGAATTGATTCAACTTTCATTTTCCTTATTTGTTGCATTCAATATTGTAAATGAGAAGACTACAGTCGACCTCATGGCGCACTTACTAAGATGTATGAGAAGCTATGGGCCTCAATCAAAATATTCTTGAAGAAGGAAGTTATTCAATATGAAGATGTTGGACAACACTCCAAAGGCTGAACACCTAAAAAATTTGAACACTGTGATGAGTAAGTTGTGTTTAGTTGGCATCAAGTTTGATGATGATGTTAGAGCATTATTGTTATTATCTTTATTACCAAAAAGTTGGGATGAGCCTATTACTACCGTGAGTAACTCTTCAAAAAGTTTAAAGCTAAACTTTAAGGACATTATGTAGTTAGTGCTTAATGAAGAGGATTGCAAGAGGGAGAATGATGAATCTTCAAATTCTTCTCTATATATTGAAATAAGAAGAGGGGGTTTAGAGAGAAATTCTAATAGAGGGATATCAAAATTAAGGAGAGGAAAGTCTTCTTCAGGAAGAGAGAAAGTTATGTGCTGGAGTTATGGAAAGAATGATTACTTGAAGAAGGACTGTACATTTCCAAAGAAAGGAAATGGTGGAGGTCAAGATAAAAATCACTCTGAAAATATATCTACAGAAGAGTATCAGTCAGATTCTCTGATTTTTATCTTTGAATAATTTTGAATATTGGGTTATAGATTCAGGTGCTTCTTTTCGTGCAAGTCCTGATAAGGAGGCATTCAAGAACTGTACTTAAGGTGATTTAGGTCAAGTGTATCTGGGAGACAACAAGCCCTACAACATTATTGGGTAGGGAAATGTTCACATTAGAATGTCGGATGCGTCAATTTGCACTGCGTCACCGCCCCTATCCAGCAGTAGACACTCAATTTGAAGTACTCCTCTATAGTAGCCTTGTCATCCGCCTCTCCACATGGCCTCACCGTCCTGCCTCCATCCGGCTTGTTTTCCAGTCTGGCGAGTCCGCCCGTCCTTCTCATTTGCTAGTCTGCTGTCACACAACCATCTTGCCCGTTTACCACTCCGGCTAGTTCACTCGTCTTACCCGTTTGCTAGTCCATCGTCCGCCTCTCCACATGGCCCTTTCGTCCCACCGTTTATTAAACATGGATGATGGCTGTAAAGATTAAACATGGAGGGCCGTCAACAAGTTGCCGAGTGCTGACTCACCGCCGACAACCAATGCCTCCTTTGACGACGTTCCTTCCGACGAGATGACGACGGGTTGGCGGGTCATGTCTGGTTGACCCAAGTTTGAAGCGGGTTCGGGTCCTAGAAAATGAACCCGTTCTATAAAAATGGATCGGCTTCATGTCAGGTCAAGTAGTACCGGGCAAATTCCGAGTTTGACTTGAACCCAACCCATGACCCTATTTTGACAGCCCTATTTGCAATGAAGAAGGATTCATTTTTTGATTCAACACTCATGGTGAAATGGTGCTCCTATATTTTTAGAAATAATAGTAAATTAATTAGCCATAGTAAAAGCTCATTAGTTAATAACTTTTAGTGAATATAATGATGCAATCAATAATAATTAATGATTTAATTTATTCGAAAGAGAAAAAAAATCAAAGATATAAATAATGAAGCAATAAAGAATTCTTAAAATCAAGAATGCTCGTGAAATTGAGAGTGGCCATTTAGAGACCAATAGGCGAAGGCACATGAAGGGAGAAAAATTGTAAAGATGCGGCATCGAGAAGCATTACCGAGAAAAAACTTATGAGTAAAAAGCATCAAGTGTTAACAATATATATATCACTCGTTTTAATGGAGAGATTTCATTGCATTATCAAGGAGCTTTCAAAGAATCCTTTCACTTTAATTATTCAATACAGTGAACTTACATCATAAGTAAATTTTAATTTTATTGAATTTCTTGTTTGTTTTAGTTAACTAACTTATTAGAATTTAATTTGGATGCTTATTTGAATATCAGTTTATTAAATTATTATTATTATTATTATTATTATTATTATTATTATTATTTTGTTAAAATTTATTTTATCTTATTTTTAATATAAATTAGATAATATTTTAATTTTAAGCTCAATTAATTTTTTTATTTATAAGTCATAAAAAATGATATATTATTGGTAAATGTGTATTTTGAACTCATTTTTTTTAACTTGCTGTAATAAAAACATTAATTATATTCAATAGACATTTAAAATCCTAACTTATTTTACATGGATAAATTATAATAAATAGTATTCATATTATTTTATTCATCATGCTATTTTTTATTATTTGTGCAAAAATATATCTATAAAATTATCATTATTCATTATCTTTGAAATTATATATATATATATATAGTTAGCTCCTAGCACTCATAGGATCACCTCTCTTATGAGTCCATACATAGAGGCGATGCGGTGATCCTTTTTAGATGATGATGATAGACTAGTGGATTTCGATGAGGATTTGCCAGTACATCGGGTTTGTTTAGTTACTCGTAGAGGTCACTCGAATGAGAGAGAGCTCGATGATCAGGATGAGCAGGGAGAGCCCGAGGTGGGTGGATCTCCCAGGTCGGTGGATACGGATGCTACAGTCCTAAACCTTCAAGCACATATGAAAGAGATGGTCAGAGCTATGACGGTCATGACAGCATAGTTGACAGCCTTGGGGGCGATGCCCTAGGTGGCAGGTGTAGCCGCTGCCAGTACTTCTAGAGATCAGCCAGTTGTACCTCCAGTTACACTAGACCCCCTAATCGGCTTCATGTCAGGTCAAGTAGTACTGGGCAAATTTCAAGTTTGACTTGAACCCAACCCATGGCCCTATTTTGACAGCCCTATTTGCAATGAAGAAGGATTCATTTTTTGATTCAACACTCATGGTGAAAAGGTGCTCCTATATTTTTAAAAGTAATAGTAAATTAATTATCCATAGTAAAAGCTCATTAGTTAATAACTTTCAGTGAATATAATGATGCGATCAATGATAATTAATGATTTAATTTATTCGAAAGAGAAAAAAATCAAAGATATAAATAATGAAGCAATAAAGAATTCTTAAAATCAAGAATGCTCGTGAAATTGAGAGTGGCCATTTAGAGACCAATAGGCGAAGGCACATGAAGGGAGAAAAATTATAAAGATGAGGCATCGAGAAGCATTACCGAGAAAAAACTTATGAGTAAAAAGCATCAAGTGTTAACAATATATATATCACTCGTTTTAATGGAGAAATTTCATTGCGTTATCAAGGAGCTTTCAAAGAATCCTTTCACTTTAATTATTCAATACAGTGAACTTACATCATAAGTAAATTTTAATTTTATTGAATTTCTTGTTTGTTTTAGTTAACTAACTTATTAGAATTTAATTTGGATGCTTATTTGAATATCAATTTATTAAATAAATATTATTATTATTATTATTATTATTATTATTATTATTATTTTGTTAAAATTTATTTTATCTTATTTTTAATATAAATTAGATAATATTTTAATCTTAAGCTAAATTAATTTTTTTATTTATAAGTCATAAAAAATGATATATTATTGGTAAATGTGTATTTTGAACTCATTTTTTTTAACTTGCTGTAATAAAAACATTAATTATATTCAATAGACATTTAAAATCCTAACTTATTTTACATGGATAAATTATAATAAATAGTATTCATATTATTTTATTCATCATGCTTTTTTTTATTATTTGTGCAAAAATATATCTAAAAAATTATCATTATTCATTATCTTTGAAATATATATATATATATATATATATATATATATATATATATATATATATATATATATAGTTAGCCCCTAGCACTCATAGGATCACCTCTCCTATGAGTCTATACATAGAGGCGATGCGGTGATCCTTTTTAGATGGTGATGATACACTAGTGGATTTCGATGAGGATTTGCCAGTACATCGGGTTTGTGTAGTTATCCGTAGAGGTCACTCAGATGAGAGAGAGCCCGAGGACCAGGATGAGCAAGGAGAGCCCGAGGTGAGTGGATCTCCCAGGTCGGTGGATACAGATGCTACAGTCCTGAACCTTCTGGCACAGATGAAAGAGATGGCCAGAGCTATGGCGGTCATGACAGCACAGTTGATAGTCTTGGGGGCGATGCCTCAGGTGGCAGGTGTAGCCGCTGCCAGTACTTCTAGAGACCAGCCAGTTGTGCCTCCAGTTACACTAGGCCCCCTGATAGTGGATTGGGTCCAGAGAGAAGTTCTTGCAGCACCTTTAGTCGTCCAGAGTCAGCCAGCTCAGTTGTCAGCAGGTCAGCTTCAGGATCTGATCGCCTAGAAGGTAGAGCAGGTCATTTCCTCCACGAAGATTGGAGAGTCAATTAGCAGAGGGCGTCTTTACCCGATAGAGTACGAGCAAGAGCCCTACCCTCATGGTTTCATCTCTCCTAGGTTCAGAATGTTTGACGGGTTTGGGAACCCGAGGCAGCATGTGGCTGACTACCGGGCCATATGTTGCAATATAGGAGGGAGTGATCCATTGATGTTACGGTTATTCGTTAGTAGCTTGGCAGGGGTGATGTTTGCTTGATACGCTGACCTCCCCAACGACTCAGTCCGGACTTTTACAGAGCTGGAGCAGCTTTTCATACAGAGGTTTGTCAGTACAGAGCACCGGGTTACAGTTGGGGAGCTAGTAGTCACTAGACAGCATTCTAAAGAGTCACTGCCAGATTATATAGTCAGAAGGAGAAGCCTCAGTTTACAGTATGAGCCATAGTTACATGAGCAGCATGCAGTTGAGATCCTTTTGAAGAACATAGATGGTCCCATTACTCCATACCTGAAGGGTTTCACCATTCAAACCTTTCAGAAGCTATTGACCAAGGTCGTTAGCCTACAGGACAGCATACCCGATGCAGTCCCTCATAAGGCTGAGAGTCAGCCTTTGTGCAGACCTCAGCGGTAGGAGTTTTAAGGGGCACCTCCACCCAGGAGAGAGGAGGTATATAGTACCCAGCACTGGCAGAACCACCTCTTAGGGGGGGCATTGCCCCCCCCAGCCCCCCCTAAAAATCTCTTTTTGTCCCCCCTAAAAAAGAGCCCTAAAATATCTATATATTTCTTCACATTTAATTTTAATATTCTCTTTTAGGAGTTTAATTACACATTTTTTTCATTATTTTTCTTGTACATTTTTGTGTCGTAGTAGCTGGTTCCGCCCCACAGGGACCACCAGATAAGGGTAAGAGGCCCTTAGTCAGTTCAACACCTCCATAGCAGTCACGCTCAGCTAGTCAGTCACACTCAGCTAGTTAGCCAGCAGTACAGCTTAGGACCTCCCGTAGGACTCCAGAGAGTCAGCAGTACATGCAGGAGAAGCTTAGTAAGGAATACCCCTTTAAAAGGGAGAGTGTGAAGAAGATTTTTAAATTCCTTACTAAGAAATTTTTTTTGACATTTCCCAACAACAATAGAGTGGAGGAAGAGGGTCAGACTGAGCACCCACTCTATTGTCCTTTGTTGACCTTGATTTTGCCAATTCACTTGGCCTGATGGATTAGGTTGACTAGGTCAACCTTTGATCCTGTCAACCCAACCCTTAATGGGTTAGTGTTCACCCATTAGGACCATTAAGAGTCCAAATCCATTTGAAATCAAATTTGATCAATATCATGGCTTGATCTCTTCCCCCATTGACCTATTTTGACTGGTTTGGCCAAGTCAAACTCTGACTTGGTCAAACCAAGCCTTTAATAGGTTAACATGACATATTTACGTGAATTTAAAACATAATTAATGGGTTTAATGGCTCTTAATGCATGGAAATTCAAAATCCCGTCCCAATCAGATCAATTTCCCTCCAAATCACCTCGGGATTCGATCCCAACCGTTCACCTTAGGTTTAGGGTCCTTAAATAGCAAAATTTTGGTCTTTTTTTGGACTTTTTGCTCTTGCTCTCTCCCTAGACCTCCATAAGCTCTGAGATTTCGTGAGAGAACTTCCACAACCTTTCCCCACCTTCCTCGACCAAAACCCGACCGCCTCGAGTCGCCGCCGGCCAGACCCCGGCGAGACCGAGCCTATTTCCATCCCTGGAGAAATCCCGTTCGATCCAGGCCATTTTGGAGTCAGAGTTCAAGAGAAGAATTGTTCTAGACAATTCCACGAGTCAAACGAGCCCAAGATCGTCCGAATCCACCGTGTGGATTGAGGTATATCTCAAACCCTAGTTAGAACACTTAGGGTTAATTAGCATCGTAATTAGTACATATTAATTTGAGTAAAACATCCCCCATTGATGCTCTAAAGGCATAGTACCTGGGTTTAAAATTTGGTGAAGTTTCGTTGAGTGGTTTGTGAGATATAGGCGAAATAGGGTTCTAAGGCTCGGTCTCCCTCCCGCCCGAGCCAGGTGCGTGCTGAGCCGTTGATCTTCCGATCAATGGTTCGGATCGGGTTGCACGGCGGATCGGTCAGACTGTGTATGCCGCTCGGAGGTAGGGGTTTCGGTCCGCCAAAATCTGGGCCGTTCGCTCGGATCTGGCGCTGATCGGATGGCTCCTCTTCGAGCCGACGTGGATAAGTATCCCCGGCAGTGATTGCGGCATGATTGCCGTAATCATTGGCTGGCGGCGCAATGATTGCGCCGCCGCCAATGATTGGCCCGAACCGCGCCAGCCAACCGGGATGCGCCACGTGTCCCGCCGCCGCCTTTTTTAATTAAAAATTTATTTTAAAATATATTTTAAATCAGAAAACTTTAGAAATTCACCAGAAATTCGTTTTTCGTCCGATTTTGACGTATAATACCTCGTTGGATTCGTATCGTCATCCTCTACATGATAAATTTTTTTTTAATAAAAATGATATGTAAATTTTAAAATATTTTAAAAAATAGTAAAAACACCTATTTTTAATATTATTTAAATTATTATTTTAATATAATTATTGTTATATTAGTATATAATTATAACTATTTGCCATAATAATTATTTTAAACTATTAGTTTACTATTCACCCTTTTATTATTATTATTATTATTATTATATTTATTTTAATATAAAAACCTATTTTTATAACTAAATGTTATTGTAATTACCCTTAGCTATTTAAATTATTTAAAATATTATTAATATTTAGTATATATATATATATTTAAATTATTGTTATAATTCAGAAACTTGCTTATTTTTAAATCAATATCTTTTAATTATTATTTAATTGTAAATATCATTATTTTAAAACTATTTTTAAAAATCCCTTTTATTGCTTTGAACTTACAACCATCATAACTTTCCCGTTTCAAATCAGATTTTGACGCACAACACCTTGATTTGAACGTATTTGAATTCTGCACATTCTGGAATTAGTTTTACTTAAAAGTTTTGGATCTGTATGCAGTTATTTTGAAAACAGCAAATAGCACTATTTTAAAACTATTTAATTATTGTCTTTAAACTTTGAAATTGCGTAACTTTTTCGTTTTAAGTCGGATTTTGATGCACAGCACCTTGTTTTGTGTGCATTTTGAATTCTGCACAGTTTAAAACTATTTTTAGATAAAAATTATGTATGTATTTTTTGTTATTTTAAAAACAGTAAAGTGACACTATTTTAAAATATTCTTTTATTATGTTTAAACTTCGGAAAATCATAACTTCGTCGTTTTAAATCGGATTTTTTGTGTATAGCCCCTCGATCTTTTTCAGAAAAATGTGTATTTTATTTTGAAACTTTTTCCAGTCACTGATTTTGGCTGTTTTAACAGATCACTGTTTTGAATTTGATTATTTGGGTATTCTCGATATTGAATATTAGTATAACAATTATTTTCAGGATACAAACTATTTTCAAATCATTTTGAGACCTCGATTGGGTGGTCAGTGAGTCTCCCTATATCTATGTATTATGAATTGACTTACCTTTTAATTATTTTATTTTCCAAAATATATATTTATATTTATAAGCATTTTGAAACTATTTTAAAATTACTTATAATTAAATCCTAATTTTGGGAGACCCGTTACTTCATGAAATTTTAGACATGAGTTCTAGATATGAAGAGCAATCATGGGGGAGAGGATTAGTGGGTGATTGAGTTCCAATCATTCACTAATTCTTTCATTAGGTGTCTTTTTTTTATTCTTTGTAAATTGCATGTGTAGGTCGCACCACGAGCACTTAGCTTAAGCTCTCCTAGACTTAAGGACATGGTGTGTTTATTTTATTTTTGTACTCCCATGTATTTATTACCTTGAGGGTTAGACAAAACATCACTTTAAACCCATATAACGTAGTGACACCCTAAGGACAATAATTAAGGACTCGTCTAGCGAACTTAGAAGTTTTCTAAGAACTAGGATTGATCCCGGATTGACATGAAAACTTCAACACTTAAACTTAGAGACATCATAAACTCCCCATAATTTTATATGAATTTTTAGGAGTCCCTTAATTAACTAACCCTAATTAACCTGTTAAATAAGGCTCCGAGACCTTCCAAAAAATGCAATAAATACACCTTAGGAAATAAAATTACCTATAATACCTCAAACTGACCAGAATCTGATCCTTGACCTTAGATAAATAGGCTTCCTAGTTTGACTCCATGTTGACCCATAATTTGACCATAGGTGGAATTTACTATTTTGCCCCTAATAATTCATTAAAAATTATTTAAAATCCCAACTTTTCTCCAAACACTTGGGAACACTTTCTCTTGTCATTATTGACCTTTGGGGGTGATTCCAATCAAGTTTGGAGTTGATTTGGATCAAAACCATAAAAATAACCCGATCCTTAGAAAACCCATAACTAATTGTAGAAATTTAGGAAATTTAGAAATTCCTTTAATTACCCGATCCTTAGAAAACCCATAACTAATTGTAGAAAATTCCAAATTAGGTAAACTTACTTGTATTAAACTCCTATTAGGATATACTATTTATTAAAAATCTTAGGTTTCCAGAAAATGGCCTAGATTAGAAAGTCAACTTTTTGGTCAACTGTAGTTCATTTAGGGCCTGAAACTTAGGAAATTCATAACTTTGTCTAGAAAACTCCGATTTTAGTGTACTACCTATCTAGCTACTCGTATTAAGATCTACTATTTTCCTAAGGTGATAGGAGATCCAGACTTAGCCTTTTTCCCATAGTGACTTTTTGGACCCTTAGCTTAGTTCTTGGAGGACCTAGAACTTTCTAAAATTGTCTAATATCACTTGAACTTTAAATGTCGGTACCCTAAGCTCTTAAAACTGATCAATAAACTGAAATTACTAAAATGCACCCTAATTCACTAATATTTGAATTTCAACAAAAATTTTCTTTTCTGGCATACAACAGACCTAAACTTTAGACAATTTTAACTAATTACCCTACTTAGGATCTATCAAAACCACACTAGCCTTACACACACATATAATTGTTTGCTAGGACACCACTTCTAGATCTAGGTTAGGCCGTTGGATTTTACTTTTCTGCTGTGTGCCGGAGCTTTCGTGGATTTCATTGCATGCTGTTTTAAAAATGATTAGTGTGTTTGCTTACATTTTCTGCACTCTGTGGATGATGTGATGAGCGCTAGACCTACCCCTAGGTTAGGAACGCCATATATATACATATATAATGTTATTTCATGTGCAGGTGGCCATGCTCAAGCTAATAAAAGGGGGGCACCATTATATTTTCTAATAATATTTTATGCAGGTGCTTTCTCAGCTCCCCCTAAATAAAATGAGGGCTAAATTAATTATAACTGCACAGGTGGAGCGCTTAGCCCTCAAAATTAAGAGTATGGCTTGGCACAGGGTCAATGGTGTTATTACTTTCATTTTCATATAAATTGCTTGGGATGATTTTTATTAGGATAACCGTGCAGGTCTTTTAGAATTTTTCTATTTTATATTTGATGTAAAAATTTGTAATAATTATTAAGAGTTGTGAAAAAAACTTTAAGTTGGGATATTCTTATCCAGCTCGGATTTCAAAAGAAGAAGACATCTCTAAAGGGGAGAGTCTTCTTCCATTTGGAAGACCGAGTTGAATGGCTTTAGATATCCAAAGAGAAAAGACAATGCCCCCTTCCAAGGGGAAATTGTCTCTTCGTTTGGATATTCAAGCCACGATAGATCCAAGGAGTCCAAAGAGGAGATTTCCAATGAGTCCAAGGAGGAGATCCAAGGAGTCCATGGAGGAGAGTTCCAAAGAACCCAAGGAGAAGACATCCAAAAAGCTAACGATTGAAGATCCAATATCCCACTCAAAGTTGTTGGCGTCTGTCATAGGCTTAGAAATCTAGATTGTTGGCAGTGGTGCCCAGCCACTTTATTTTCTGCAAATTCTGGTTGTAATCAGGGCAGTTTGCCTATGGACATTTAGATGATTTATTTTGGGATTTATATTGATGTGATTTCCTAGTTGTGCAGTAGAAATATCTATTTTTTTTAGGTTTCTTTCTTGCATGTCGATTTTTATTTTCGCCTGGAATCCGTTAGGTTCTTCTAAGGATTATAAAATATTTTATACTCATAACTAATTTCTAAAAATCTAAGTTTAAATAACATAGAAACTTAACGAATCTAGGGAACTACCGAAACCGTCCTGGGTCGCATGCATATTACTGCATTCTTCTCTCCTTCTAATAAGACATCTCCCTGCCTGCAGGTAGAGTCCGAATAATCTGGCCTATGAGGATGAAGTGCCGGACCTAGGGAGACTTAGTCTTTTCTAAAAATTATTTTATATTAAGCCTGTTTTTAAAATCCAAAGCATTCATGAGCTGACATTTCAACTAGCATGCATTACATTAGTAACCAACTAATTAAAATTTAATTGTATTAGCTAGGGGCATTCATCAAACATAAGTCCATGACCACTTAGGAAATTTTCTAGATGTTGGTCCTATTTCTAATAAACTGTACCTCCCACACATCTTTCATAATTGACTTGATAGCATGGCTTTGAAGCGATTAGGTGGTTAGCTGACTCCCCCAATCTAGGCCGGGATAAGTCTAGGTTTTGCATGGCATTAGCTAGGACACGGGTCTTAGTGTTTCGTAGAATACTAAGCCCAACCTAGATTTAGGATTCGAGGCTACTACATTCGGTCTCGTAGTATGCCTTAAATAGTAGGTAGGTCCCTTCATTTCAGGGACTATAAATCTTACTTATCCGCGTCACAAGATGACGCCACCTCTATCTCTTCTCTCATGCATGTGATCGAGTGCCTGATTTTTCTTTCTCCAGTTTCTCTTTAATACCCTAGAGCCTCCAAATGCTGGCATGAGCCACGCATATTGATTCAGCCCTTCGGACCTTTCTTCTCTTTTGAGTAGGATTTCCTAGTCTGTACCCTCGTGCCTATTCCACTTTAGGAAGGATAATGTATGATCCTTAATCGAGAGTCTTCTCAGGCTCCGGCCTGGGATGTAATTAACCATGGGGGCTTGCGCCCGTGGGAAACTCGGTCCCACGTTTACTAAACCCCATTCGAGCTTTTATATCGGATGGGGGAAACCCGTGACTAGGTCGTGTATATTGCTACCCATCGAGATGTGTTGGTGAAAGTCTCTATCCCCAATGGTTAGTCGTATGCATGATCCAATCTGTCCCTTCCAATTGACCCGTTTGTACGGTGCTCTTTCGGAGGTCCACATCCTTATCACAGACATTTTGGGCATGTATTAGAGGACTGTTATGTCTTTAAGGGTAGAGTTGAGAGGTTGATGGCTACATAACAGATACACCTTCAGGATAGTGACTTGGTGCAGCCCAAGGGCAAGGGTTCTTAGACAGTTCAGATGGTTTACAGTCACAGCCACAGTCCCAGTCAGAGTGATAGTCAGGGAAGTAGTGGCAGTTTAACCTAGAGTTCTGAGGGAGAGTGGCAGTTAGCACTCTCCAAGAAGACTAGGAGGATGATAGACCGTGCAGTTCAGATTTTAGAGGAAGTTGAGAGGAGAGGAGGCCACCCCAGGCCAAGTCGATAGTTACCACTGCAGTTACTACACCAGCACTTATATCTTCTTCTTCTTCTCTTTATATTGTAGTGCCTACTAAGCATATTTCTTCTTCTTTTTCTGCTCTATGTAATAAGAAAATGTATGAAAGAGAAAAATATATTATAACATCTGAGGGAAATATAGGGTTCCTTCCAGTACTTACGCTGAAGGACTTTGTTCTCCCTTCATTTGATGAAGAAATAATAGAAGAAGGTGATTCTGGCTACTTCTGGTGTTCTACTTTTTTTCTACTGCTTTTACTTCTAGTTCTACTTCTACCTCTTCTAGCACTCACTATTTTATTGCTTTACATGTTTTTGATAATATGAATGATTCTTGTGAAGAGTTTGAGTATTAGTATGAAGATGAATCAGTCTTTGTGATACCAGAGGGTGGATGTTATATGGATTTAGAAGATGAATCTGAGAACCCACTCTTAGTACTTTCCTTAGAACCAGCACCTACCACCACCACTGAGCCAAAGAAATCTCTTACTGAGGATGACTCAGTATAGGAAGTTCATCTACATTCAGGAAAGGTCCTTCCACCTAAGTTGACTAAAAATACAAAAGATAAGAATATCATTATCCAGTAGGATGACCATATCCCTTCCTCCCAGAAGCAGTCTAGGGAGAAAGGGAAAGGCCCTCAGCTGAAGGTTGAGTATAATGTGTTGGCTCATCTAAGGAAAATTTCTTCACTCTTTAGTGTCTATGACGTTTTAATGTTGTTACCTAACTTGAGAGAGACACTGGTAAAAGCCTTACTTGAGCTAGAGTCCTATCAAGCCTTCTTTGCTTTCGACTCCACTGATGAGGCATAATATTTGTACAACACGTCATGCATCACATTTTCTAGTCGTGATCTTCTTTTAGGGACTACTGAACACAATCGTCCCTTGTATGTCACTGCTGAAGTCAATGGTTATGAGTTGAATAGGATCCTCATAGACCAAGGGGCTTCAGTAAACATACTAATACATGAAACTTTGAATAGCCTCTCATTAGGTCATTTGAAGCTCACTTCCGACAATATTAAGTTGAAAGGCTTTAATGATCAAGGCCGACGAGCTCTAGGGTTTATCACACTGCCTCTGAAATTTTGGAATTTTCTAACTGAGGCAAAGTTTCATGTGATTGAGGCTAATAATTCATATAAGGCTCTCTTAGGAAGGCCTTGGATCCATGAGTTTGGAATAGTGCCCTCTACCTTGCACAAATGTATGAAGTTTCTGAGGAATGATATTGAGTATACTATTCCTGGAGATACCTAGCTCTTTTCCGTGCATGAGATCTCTATGTACGATGATGCCGAGAAATATGTTCCTCGGAAGGCTCGTAGAGCTCCACCTGCTTAGTCACCAGTGATACCTGCTACTGTTGTACTGGGTCTTATGCAGCCATCAGCACAGGGTCCTATACAATCGTTAGTACATGGTCCATTACAGGTTAATATTAAGCTAGGTGTTTCTACTGCCCATTCTGATAGAGATCCCTCTCAGTTTGCAGTGAGGCACGATGTTCCCCCTAGTAGAGGAAGGGGAGGTAGAGGTAGAGGGAGAGGTAGAGATAGAGGGAGAGGTAGAGTTGCAATCCACGAGCCACAGAATCACGATACTCGCATACCTCCTCCCCCAAACCTTTACACTTCTTCTTTGACTGTATAATCCGACTCTTCCGACGATGAAGTAATCGATGTCCTTTAGCGTCCAGTCACTTCACCACCTCCATATTCCGCTGGTTATGATTCACTGCTTATTTTTTATAGTCATTTGGTACCTGAAGGTGGATTGGTTATTGATATTAGCTCAGAAGAGGAAGAAGACGTCCGACGTCAGACTACTACCAGACAACCTTCCTCCCATCAGATATGCGGGATAGGAGTTGGGGATTCCAGTCAAAGATCTTTTTGTACTGTTATAGTTGATGATGATAGTTTGATATGAGGTAGTGAAAATCCTATACCCCACTTGTATGATACTTTTTCACCGGCATAATCTGAGCGTCCCTCTGTACCCCATAGTATAGGTGCCCCACTGGGTCTTGGGAGCCAGGATTTAGAGGAGACCGCTATGGAGATAGAGGTCAGAAGTACACATCATTACTTTTCACATACTGTAGAGAGCTTTATTGAGCAGGGTCTCGTTTATTCCACTTGGCCCGACGAACAAGCTCTACGGGAAGCCCGAGTCTGGTGGACTGATTTCTCTCAAGGTCTAGGAGGTGTAGGTTATATGAGATTAAATCAGTCCGATAATACCAATATTTGTGTTATTTCCCACGCTTATCTGGTTATTTCTCTTGCCAACGAAGGAGACCCAGATATTGAGGAAGATAGAATACTTGATGCTCCACAAGAGTTCGAAGATGGTGTAACTTCAGCCATGGAAGAACTGTGTGAGGTAAACTTAGGCACTGAGTCAGATCCTAGGCTTATTTTTCATAGTGCCCTACTATCCGATTCAGAGGCTTAAGAATACATCGAGTTACTATCAGAGTTTAGAGACTATTTTGCTTGGAATTACACCGAGATGCTTGATCTAAATCCAGAGATAGCAGTCCATAAATTAGCCATTAAGCCTGATGCAGTCCCTATTAAACAAGCACCTCATAGGATGAGGTTGGAAATTAAACAACAGGTGATCGCTAAAACCAAGAAGCTTATAGAAGCTGGTTTTGTTAGAGAAGAGAAATACCCCACTTAGCTTGCCAATATTGTTCCAGTCCGAAAGAAGAGCAAACATATACGAGTCTGTATCGACTTCCGTGATTTGAATAAGGCATGTCCTAAGGATGATTTTTCTCTTCTCATTCCTGAGCTTATGGTAGATATATCATCGTCCCATAGCATCTTCTCATTAATAGATGGTTTATCTGGTTACAATCAGATAAAGATGAACCCCAAGGATGATAAACTTACTGCTTTTCGGACACCTATAGGTGTCTTTTGTTACAAGGTGATGACCTTCGGTGTCAAGAATATCGAGGCCACCTATCAACATGTCATGACTGTCATCTTCGATGAGATTATACATGAGCAAGTTGGGTGCTATGTGGATGATTTGGTAGTCAAAAGCAAGATCCGTGGAGATCACCTTCGAGATTTACGAATCATTTTTGAACGCTTGCGTAAGTTTGATTTAAAGATGAACCCTTTAAAATGCGCATTTGGAGTTAGTGCAGGAAAGTTCTTAGGGTTTATAGTTCGCTACCGTGATATTGAGATAGACCCCTATATGATCAAGGCCATAGTAGATTTAAAACCTCCTAAGAGTCTTACCCAATTGAGATCCTTTTAGGATAAACTCGCTTTCTTGCAGTGATTTATCTTCAATCATTATGGTAGGTTTCATCCCTTCTCTTCAATGGTAAAGAAAGATGCCCGATTCCACTAGGATGAGAGTTATTAGGAAGCTTTTAATAGTATAAAGCGCTACCTGATGAACCCCCCCTATTTTAGCTACACCTATCCCAGGTAGGCCGTTAATTCTCTACACTACGGCTCTAGATGAGTCCTTAGGTGCATTGTTGGCTCAAGAGAATGAGGAAGGTAAGGAGAATATATTGTACTAACTCATGACTAATACATGCAGAGCTTAAGTACCCGGCGATAGAAAAGCAATGTTTATCCTTAATCTTCACAGTACAGAAGTTTAGATATTATATATTATCACATAAGATCAATCTGGTCTCTCGAGTCAACCCATTGCAGTATTTGATGACCTGTCCGACCCTTTTAGGTCATCTAGCACGATGGTCTATGATACTACTGCAATTTGATATTACTTTTGTTCCCCAGCGGACAGTCAAAGAACATGCTCTAGCTGACTTTCTAGACGATCACCTGATCATTGCTGATTCACCACTCAATGATGACCTACCTGATGAATTAATCTTGAGTGTGAATGAACAGGAGTCCCCTACTTGGGAGTTCTACTTTGATGGTGCGTCATCCATTAAAGCTTTAAGTCCAAATGAAACTCCTATATTTACGGTAGGATTAGGCCTGATTTTTGTGTCTCATAAGGATCATACTCTACGGTACTCCTATATTTTATCAGAATCTCATACTAATAATAAAGTTGAGTACGAAGCTCTGTTTTTGGGGTTAGAGTTGGCAATTTAGATGAGTTTTACGCGGGTGAAGATCTTTAGAGACTCCCAATTAATAATCATTCAAGTAGATAGAGTCTATAAAGTACTAAATCCTGAGCTCGTTCCATATCATAATAAAGTAATGGAGCTCCTGTGCTTAATATCAGAAGTAACTTTGGCTAAGGTCCCTATATCTGAAAATGGAAAAGCAGATGCATTGGCCAAGTTAGTAAAAGAATTAGCTGACCCTACTGGAAACCCAATGTCTATTGTTATTCAGTATCGTCAAGCTCTGTGCCCCGCAGACTTGTCTTCTCTCAATTAGACCCTTACAATGTTTGTTGTTGATGAGGAGTTAGATTGGAGAGAGCCCTTCATAGAGTATTTAAAACATGATAGGCTTCCAGATGATAAGTCTCTCGCTGCTCAAATTAGAAAGAGAGCCTTATCATTTGCCTATATAAATGAAACTCTGTATCGACGCTCTTTTGACCAGATGTGGTTGAGATGCCTCAATAAAGAAGAGGCTAGTATAGTCATGAGCGAGATACATAAATGGTTTTGTGGTGCCCATCAATTTGGACCTAAAATAAAAGGCAGAATTAAACTCCTTGGCTACTACTAGCCGATTATGATCCACGATTGTATGGAGCACGCTAAGAGGTGCCACTTGTGCCAGATTCATGGCACGGTGATTCACCAACCCCCTAATTCATTGCACCATACTATTTTATCTCGACCATAGCTGGGGCACAGATGTGGTGGGTCCTATAGACCCTCCTTATTCTAAGGGTCATAGGTTTATCTTAGCCGCCACTGATTACTTCTTTAAGTGGGTAGAGGCTGTCCCACTTAAGGAAGTTAAATCAGAAGATGTGATGAGTTTCTTTTATATCGCTTCGTTGTTCTGCGCCGTATAATTTTAGATAACAGTCCATCCTTTAGAAGCACCAAAATTATCAGATTTGCCCGCCGCCATAACATTAATTGGTAATACTCGTCGATTTACTACCCCAAAGCCAATGGCTTGGCAGAGGCATTTAATAAGACTCTTGTGTAACTGATAAGAAAAATCCTTGTTGCAAATAAGAGAGAATGACATGATAAGTTACCTGAATTACTATGGGCATATAGGACTACCTACTGTACTCCTACTCAGTCCACCCCATATGCTTTAGCTTTTGGGGTTAAAGCAGTCCTCCCACTTGAGGTCGAGCTCCCCTCACTGCGTGTAGCAATTAGTTATAATATATCAGATGAAGATAATGCCCGACTAAGGTTGAAAGAGTTTGATGGTTTAGATAATCTTTGCTTACGAGCTTATCAGTGCCTTAAACTATGCTAGGCCCGAATGGTCCGGCATTACGAGCGCCTTGTTAGACCCTGTGCTTTCCGGGTAGGCGAGTTAGTTCTTATTTTGTGTAGGCCTATCATTTCACACCGTCAGCAAGCTGGTAAATTTGAGCCTGTTTGGAAAGGCCCCTTCGCTATAAAGCAAGTTTATGAAGGTGGTGCCTACCTACTTGTTGATGCAAATGGCATTCACCCAATGCCTATTATCAATGGGCAATACTTGAAAAAGTACTATGCTTGAGTCTAGTAATTCACAGGGGAGCCTCTCTACCGCCTGTCGATATCCCTCTATATATATAGCTCATAAAAGGATCCTTCTTACTTTTCAGCAGTCTATGTGGCCACGACGATTTATCCTCTACCATGCGACATTTACTTTGAAGAGTACAAGGTTATCCTTAGAGGTGATACACTAATACGCTGTATGGATGTTTTATACTTTTTTTTCTGTGAGCACCAGTCACATTGGTGCCATCACAAAGAATTTTAGTTTGTTCTCCTCTTTATAGTGAAAGTTCGTTAGGGATGTTAAGCCCTATGAACTTAGTCCCAAGCTAACCAAGAGGGGGGGGGGGGGTGAATTGATATTTTAAAAACTATTTTCACAAAGAAAGAAAATTACATAAATCAAATCACACCACAGAATTAAATGCGGAATTTAAAAGCGCGGAAGCAAGAAAAAGAACACAGAAATTTATAGTGGTTCGGTCGACTTGACCTACATCTACTCCTTAGAGGCACCCTCCAAGTATTGCACTACAAAACGTGACTCTCCTTTAACCCCCACAGCTAGGCTGAGAAGCCCTCACAAGAACCTTCTTTTTGCCACCCCGGCAAGGCAGAGAACTTTCCTCTTGAAGCTGGTAGATAACCAAAACCAAAAGCAAACTCCTTACCTCTACCGACCCTTCCACGGACGAGAAACTCTAGACGAAGACGAAGCAGAGCGATCCTTGAAGCAACCCTTGTGAATCCCCTCACAAGCTCCCCCTCACAAAATCCTCTCTCTCTCCTCTCTCTTTTTCTCTCCTCAAGGCCTTCTCAGGTCAAGGCAGCAGCCAAAGGTCTTGAAAAACGTTGAACAAGAGCTCTTAAATAGAAGAGCTTCAAATGAGCTCATTAATTGCAAGTTGCCGACAATATCGTCCAGACGATATGAATATCGGCCTGGCCGATCAGTACAAATCAATGAAGATCGGCCAGAGCATAGCCCTGGATGCAAAGCTGGACGATTGAAAATTGGCTTGATCGTCCAGGCCGATCTCACGATCGTCCTGGCCAATTAGTTCAAATTAGAGGAAAATCGTCCTGACAATAGCCCTGGATATGGGCTGGCCGATACTGATCGTCCTGAAGTAACTTAAGGTTTTTGACTGGATCGTCCTGGCCGATCATGCGATCGTCCAGGAAAATATTATCGTATCAATCATCCTTAATTACTCCATTGATTTCTTGAACAATTATGGCATAATTTATGAATATCGTCCAGGCCGATCTTATGATCGTCCTGGCCGACAATTTAAAAATACAGTATACCATAATTGACTATGGCGACTACTTCTTTCTGTTTTGAGCTTATCGTCCTGGCCGATACAAGTATCATCTAAGACGATCTGTTAATGTCGGCTGCCTTAATTAAGAATCCTTAATTAGACTTTCTGTTTTAAGCTGATCGTCTAGGCCGATCCAAAAATCGTCCTGGCCGATATGAGTAAAACCAAAAATTCTAAGTCTCTCAAGTGTGTGTGTGAAGGGTTACATAGCATCAGTCTCTTTGACCATTACAAGTAGACTCAAGAGGTGAAAATCAAACGTACAAACTGACTCAACCCTAAACCTATGCAATCCTGAACTTGGCTCCTTCTTGATCGTCCGATCTTCGATTCCTGAAAAGTTAGAAGCAACAAGCAGTCCAAGAGAAACAATATTTATCAATCATCAAAACATAAGCCATGAAAAATAGATTTGTAACAATCTCCCCCTTTTTGATGATGACAAACACAAGTAGGAAAAAAAATTAAACAAAAAAACAGGTTCATTAAAAAATCAAAGTTACAACAGCTTTTTCCTACCACACCCTACCTACTCCCCCTTTTGTCATCACAAAAAGAGGGTCCAGAAATAACAGAAAAATATCACAAAAGACTAACAAGCAAAATACAAGAAGACAAGAAACAAACAACACAAAACACATACTAAAAGAACGAGGGATCCTGATTATCAGATGGAGGTGGTGGAGGTGGCTACTGAAAGTAACCGGCAAGTGTGGTAAACTGAGCATTGAACCAGGCGATGTCCTGGTCATGCTGCTGCTGCTGGTGAGTAAGAAAACTATCAAATCGGGCTAAATCCTCAGCGCGGTGATGCTCGTAACGGGCGATGTCCTCAGAGTGTTGCTGCTCCTGTGCATCAACATAGGCATCAAACCGAATCTCCCATCTATTAAATCTCTCAATCAACTGATCAACCGGTGAGTGCTGGTGAAGAGGAACAGGGTCAGGAAAGGGAGCTGGAGCGGGAGCCTCCTCCTCTTTAGCCCCCTGAGGTTCCTCAGGATGGAGACGAGTACTGTGAAGGGTGCTGAAGGAATTGTTTGAGTAGAAGGGAGTTGGGAGGTTTGGTGGAATAGGATACTGAAGTTGATATTTGGTTTCAAAAACATAGGCTATGTTGTGTCCTAAGGCTAGATTTGGTTTCCTTTTGTGGTCTGGATCACGAATTGTGGTTAGGTGATCAATGTATCGAAAAATTAAGTCCGCAGTGTTGAATTCCCTATGAGCAATGATGTATAAGGTAGTGAGGGAGAGTAGAGAGGTGATGTGGACTCGGTCGCCGGTTTTTGGAATGACGGAGGTGCGAAGGACATGTTGGATTGTCCTAGCATCTTTGACTAAAGAGCTAGTCTCTCCAATATGGTAAGGTACATTGGTCTGGCGAAGAAAGTGATTCTCCATGGACTAGTCAAGATCAGGGTCAGAGGCGATTATGTGCAGCTTATCCTCGGTGGTGGATTGCTGTAAAAGATCAACACAATCCTGATATGTGATTTCGACAGGGCGTTTTTTCACATAGGAGGTCAGGGCTATGAAGGTAGAGTTGATGCAAAGGTTTGCGAAAAATTCTCGAATAAATTCTGAATTGAAAGGGAAGGCAAGAGACAAAATGAAGCAAAGGGAGGTGTGAATAAAAAGATCCATTACCGGGTAAGAGATGTGGACATGATTGATGATTCTGGAGACAGTAATTCCACACTCTTCGTAACGATGATAGGCAGTTTCATCTTCTGCTTCCCGGAAATAAGGGTCAATCCTTGCCCTCGAGGAACTCCCAGAAGTCTATCGGGCACGTTTCCCACCAACCATTTGAGAGCACTAAGCAAAGAACACAAGAGGAGAAAAGGTTAGAAGTGAAAAACCATGGCTGGAATGGCCTGAATTTAAGGAAACAGTCATATCGTCCTGGCCGATCGCAGAATCGTCAAGGCCGATATGGTTCAATAATTACGTACAGGCTGATTGGTCAAAAAGGTAGTCCAATCATCTAGGCCGATCCGATATCGGCCAGGCCGATTAGACACAGGCGATCGGCTCGAGGAGTCAATCCGGACGACCGTTGAAAAAGCAGATCGTCCGGGCCGATTAAGTGTATCATCCAGGACGATGCACAATAATTGATCGTACCGACCAAAGTTAAAACGTTTAAAATGCTTGCCACGTGTATTGTCCAGGACGAACAGTGGATCGGCCCGGCCGATTGTCCAATAATGGATCGTCTGGGGCCGAATTTAAAGATCAAACGTGCTGACACGTGGATCGTCTCAGATAATCCAGTGTATCGGCCAGGACGATGCACATAAAATGCATCGGCCAGACAAATATACTATCGGCCAGGACTATCACCATGAGTTTGATCAAATCATCAAGGACGATAAAAGGTTCGGCCAGGCCGATGTGACTTGAAATTGAAATTAAGAGAAGAAAGGTGATGATCAAGACCCTCAAAAAATAAAATAAAAGAGAATCAGTCAAAACACAGAAAAATAAAACACAACGAAAACCAAACAACGAATATTTTTGGATTTTAATTTTTCTAATTTTTTTTATGGAGGCATCATATGAGAATTTTTTTCAAAAATTAAACTTTTAAAGTTCCAAGAGATCAAAAAGTTTAACAAATCCCAATCTGAAGAAGGTAGAAAATCTGATTCTGTTAACCCTAGATCGGACATCCTTCAGGGTAAAAAGAAATTCTTTTGAAAAACAGAGGCCTAACTCGGAATAACAAAATAGGATAAGAAGATCCATTCAAGACTTGTTTATAATTAAAATATCTCATAAATAATAAATCAAAGTAATTTTTCTCAAACATAGAAATTGAAATCAAGTCTTTGAAAGTATCACATAATCAATGAGTTTTCTAAGTTTTAAGAGTTTTGCTAAAGAGAGGATAGCTTGCATTTAGTGGGCTCATTTTATGCCTCTTATCACTTTGATTGGCTCTTTGAGCATCTTTTGATTTTTGATACACTTTTGTGTATATAGCTTTCTTTTCAATTTGACTTCATTGGCCTCTTTCCTTTTTAACTCTTGCAAGCTAAAAACTCTTTAATATACCCTTAAAGAAAAAGACTTAGTTGTGAGTATATCTTCCAAATATTAGAGAATAGGAGCTCTCTCTCTAACATAGGGAAGAACAATCCACAACACAAAATGAAAATCACGTGATAAATGCAATGGCAAGATTTCAAAAGCTTGAATGATATCTAAGAACTTTGGCTATTATGCATAAGATAATTTAATGTAGCAAGATAAGAAAAAGATCTTAGATGAAAAGCCATTGGTTAAACTGAGTTTAGACTTTTATTTTATAGAAGAAAATCATGCCACTAAACAAAGTCAGAAGAAGGGAAAACATCAACAGTATTACTTCCTTTAACAAATTTAGAAAAGCTAAACCCTATCTCCAAAACTTCTATATTTAAAAGCTTGAAAAGTTTCATCATATGAAAGGCCAAATTTAAAGAACAATGTGAAAAACAAACCACATAAAATAAAATAATAAAGCAAACTAAAAACAACACAAAGTGAGCACAAAAAAATTAGCACAAAGATAAAATAAAATAAAATAAAATAAAATAAAATAAAAAATAAAATAAAAGACACACAACAGCTAAAGATTTCAAGCACGTGATAAAGCAGCGAATTTAAGCAATTTTGAGCTGCGAGCCTCCTTATGTCCAGTTATCTTATGCTCCCACGAGGTCTTTGGTGAGAGCACACCTGCAAAACTTAACAACAGTCAGATTTAGAAACCCAAGCAGGTTTGGGCTCCTTCTTAGGAAACGTAGAGTGCAATGCATATGTGGTATGCTTTGAATCATGCATCTTAGGTCTCCACACCCAATGTGTACTACGGTGAACTATGCAAGTGTGTGAGATGTGTCCTAGCATGCCACAAGAAAAATATTGAACTCCAGGAAAAGGTTTTCTTAAATAGTTTGGGTAAAATTGCCTCTTCCTAGGTTCTGGCTTTTGATTAGTAGTTGGTGTCATCATAGTTTTCTTACATGTTTCCAAATCATTTTGAATCCTCAAGTTGGTTCTTTTTAAGACATCATTGTCAATCCTCAAATTTTTCTCAATCTCTTTAGATTTTTTAAGATCATCCTTAAGTGAGGTGTGTGAAGCTTTCAATGCATTATGTTCATCAATTAACTCCAAATATTTCTTGTTTAACTCATGAAATTCATCAAGAAGAGCCATGTGATTTGAATCAATTGTTGCATGATCTTTGAGAAAAACTTCATGCTCATTTTTGTAGATTTGAATGTTCTAATTTTAGGTTAGCATGAGTTTTCTTAAGTTTTTTGTATGATGCATGGATTTTTTCACAAATTTCAAACAATTCATCATAGGTTGGTTTACATACCTCTTCCTCATCACTTTGATTTTCTCCTATGAAACACAAGTTTGTAGTCTCTTCCTCTGGTTCAGTTTCAGAGGAATCAGTACCAGATTCTGCCCAAAAACCTCTTTGGATTTTCTTCTTCTCCTTCCTAGACTTAGCTTTCTCCTCACCTTTTTCCTTTTTTTTGCTTGAATGATCTTGAAGTGTAGGACAATCGGCTCTCACATGTCCAGGCTTCCTACATTCAAAATAAACAACATCAGAAGATCCTCTAACATGTTTGTGATCCTTACCTTTTCTCCAACTTTGATGATGCTTTTGTTTCTTCCTTAAAAAGCTTTTGAATTGCCTTGTGATGAAGGCAATTTCATCACTTTCAGACCTGGAAGATTCAGAATCTGATTTGTGAGCCTTAAATGCAATTGTTTTCACTTTTTTCTTCTCACATGCATCTACAATTCTTTGATTCACCCCTTGCTCGTAAGCAATGAGTGAGCCAAGTAAGTTATCAATAGAATAGGTATTCAAATCTTTAGATTCAGTGATGACAATAATTTTTGCATCATAAGACGAAGGCAAGCATCTCAAGATCTTGTTAACTTTTTCATAATTTGAAAGTTCTTTTCCTAGTGCATGTAATGAAGTAGCAATCTGAGTAAACCTAATGTACATGTCAGAAATTGATTCATGAGGTTTCATATGAAAAAGTTCGTAGTCATGCAAGAGAATGTTTAAACGGGATTGTTTAACTTCATTAGTACCTTCATAAGTGATGCATAATTTATCCCAAATTTCTTTACCAGTTTTGCAAGTTGAAACACGCATGTAATCTTCAGATTTCAAAGCACAGAAAAAACATTTCAAATATTTCGCATTTAATTGAGCTAAATCTCGTTCATCAAAAGTCCATTCAGTAAAAGCAACTTCAATTTTGACACCATTAATTTCACGAGAAGGTGGAGAATAACCTTCTTGAATAAGCATCCACATGCGATAATCAGTAGATTGTAAAAACATTGACATGTGAGTTTTCTAAAAATCAAAAGGTAGGTTATCGAATAGAGAAGGTCGGGTAATAGAATACCCTTTCGTAGTGTTGCGATTCCCAAAGTTAGCCATGGATCAAATTCAAAAAGTTTTCAAACTTTAATTTTCGAATCCCGCTCTGATACCACTTGAAAGTTTGTTAGGGATGTTAAGCCCTATGAACTTAGTCCCAAGCTAACCAAGAGGGGGGGGGGGGTGAATTGGTATTTTAAAAACTATTTTCACAAAGAAAGAAAATTGCATAAACCAAATCACACCACAGAAATAAATGCAGAATTTAAAAGCGCGGAAGCAAGAAAAAGAACACAGAAATTTATAGTGATTCGGTCGACTCGACCTACATCCACTCCTTGGAGGCACCCTCCAAGTATTGCACTACAAAACGTGACTCTCCTTTAGCCCCCACAGCTAGGCGGAGAAGCCTTCACAAGAACCTATTTTTTGCCACCCCAGCAAGGCAGAGAACCTTCCTCCTTTTGCTTCCTCCTGAAGCTGGCAGAGAACCAAAACCAAAAGCAAACTCCTTACCTCTACCGACCCTTCCACGGACGAGAAACTCTAGACGAAGATGAAGCAGAGCGATTCTTGAAGCAACCCTTGTGAATCTCCTCACAAGCTCTCCCTCATAAGATCTTCTCTCTCTCCTCTCTCTCTTTCTCTCCTCAAGGTCTTCTCAGGTCAAGGCAGCAACCAAAGGTCTTGAAAAATATTGAACAAGAGCTCTTAAATAGAAGAGCTTCAAAGGAGCTCATTAAATGCAAGTTGCCGATAATATCATCCAGGCCGATATGGATATCGGCCTGGCCGATCACTACAAATCAATGAAGATCGGCCAGAGCATAGCCCTGGATGCAAAGTTGGACGATTGAAAATTAGCTTGATCGTCCAGGCCGATCTCACGATCGTCCTGGCCGATCAGTTGAAATCAGAGGAAAATCGTCTTGACAATAGCCCTGGATACGGGCTGGCCGATACTGATAGTCTTGAAGTAACTTAAGGTTTTTGACTGGATCGTCCTGGCCGATCCTGCAATCGTCCAGGACGATATGATCGTATCAATCATCCTTAATTACTCCCTTGATTTCCTGAACAATTATGGCATAATTTGTGAATATCGTCCAGGCCGATCCTATGATCGTCCTGGCCGATAATTTAAAAATACAGTATACCATAATTGACTATGGCGGCTACTTCTTTCTGTTTTGAGCTTATCATCCTGGCCGATACAAGTATCGTCTAGGATGATCTGTTAATGTCGACTGCCTTAATTAAGAATCCTTAATTAGACTTTCTGTTTTAAGCTGATCGTCCAGGCCGATCCAAAAATCATCCTGGCCGATATGAGTAAAAATAGAAATTCTAAGTCTCTCAAGTGTGTGTGTGAAGGGTTACATAGCATCAGTCTCTTTGACCATTACAAGTAGACTCAAGAGGTGAAAATCAAACGTACAGACTGACTCAAACCTAAACCTACACAATCCTGAACTTGGCTCCATCTTGATCGTCCGATCTTCGATTCCTGAAAAGTTAGAAGCAACAAGCAGTCTAAGAGAAATAGTGTTTATAAATCATCAAAATATAAGACATGAAAAATAGATTTGCAACAATCTCCCCCTTTTTGATGATGGCAAACACAAATAGGAAAAAAAATTAAACAAAAAAATAGGTTCATTAGAAAATCAAAGTTACAACAGCATTTTCCTACCACACCCTACCTACTCCCCCTTTTGTCATCACAAAAAGAGGGTCCAAAAATAACAGAAAAACATCACAAAAGACTAACAAGCAAACTACAAGAAGACAAGAAACAAACAACCCAAAGCACAGACTAAAAGAACGAGGGATCCTGATCATCAGATGGAGGTGGTGGAGGTGGCTGCTGAAAGCAACCGGCAAGTGTGGTAAACTGAGCATTGAACCAGGCGATGTCCTGATCATGCTGCTGCTGCTGGTGAGTAAGGAAACTGTCAAATCAGGCTAAATCCTCAGCGCGGTGATGCTCGTAACGGGCGATGTCCTCAGAGTGTTGCTGCTCTTGTGCAGCAACATAGGCATCAAACCGGATCTCCCATCTATCAAATCTCTCAATCAACTGATCAACCGGTGAGTGCTGGTGGAGAGGAACAGGGTCAGGAAAGGGAGCTGGAGCGGGAGCCTTCTCCTCTCTAGCCCCCCCGAGGTTCCTCAGGATGGAGACGAGTACTGTGAAGGGTGCTGAAGGAATTGTTTGAGTAGAAGGGAGTTAGGAGGTTTGGTGGAATAGGATACTGAAGTTGGTATTTGGTTTCAAGGACATAAGCTATGATTTGTCCTAAGGCTAGATTTGGTTTCCTTTTGTGGCCTAGATCGTGAATTGTGGTTAGGTGATCAATGTATCGAAAAATTAGGTCCGCAGTGTTGAATTCCCTATGAGCCATGATGTAGAAGGTAGTGAGGGAGAGTAGAGGGGTGATGTGGACTCAGTCGCCGGCTTTTGGAATAATGGAGGTGCGAAGGACATGTTGGATTATCCTAGCATCTCTGACTAAAGAGCTAGTCTCTCCAACATGGTAAGGTACATTGTTCTGGCGAAGAAAGTGATTTTTCGTGGACCAGTCAAGATCAGGGTCAGAGGCGATTATGTGCAGCTTATCCACGGTGGTGGATAGCTGTAAAAGATCAACACAATCCTGATATGTGATTTTGACAGGGTGTCGATTCACATAGGAGGTCAGGGCTGTGAAGGTAGAGTTGATGCGAAGGTTTGCAAAAAATTCTCGAAGAAATTCTGAATTGAAAGGGAAGGCAAGAGACAAAATGAAGCAAAGGGAGGTGTGAGCAAAAAGATCCATTACTGGGTAAGAGATGTGGACAAGATTGATGATTCTGGAGACAGTAATTTCACACTCTTTGTAACAATGATAGGCGGCTTCATCTTCTGCTTCCCGGAAATCAGGGTTAATCCTTGTCATCGAGGAACTCCCAGAAGTCTGTCGGGCGCGTTTCCCACCAGTCATTTGAGAGCACTAAGCAAAGAACACAAGAGGAGAAAGGGTTGAAAGTGAAAAACCATGGCTGGAACGGCCTGAATTTAAAGAAATGGCCATATCATCATAGCTGATCGCAGAATCGTCCAGCCCGATATGGTTCAATAATTACGTACAGGTCGATTGGTCAAAAAGGCAGTCCAATCATTCGGGCCGATCCGATATCGGCTAGGCCGATTAGACACAGGCGATCGGCCCGAGGAGTCAATCCGGACGACCGTTGAAAAAGCAGATCGTCCGGGCCGATTAGGTGTATCGTCCAGGATGATGCACAATAATTGATCGTACCGGCCGAAGTTAAAACGTTTAAAATGCTTTCCACGTGTATCGTCTAGGACGAACAGTGGATCGGCCTGGCCGATTGTCCAATAATGGATCGTCCGGGGCCAAATTTAAAGATCAAACGTGCTGACACGTGGATCGTCCCGGACGATCTAGTGTATCGGCCAGGACGATGCACATAAAATGCATTGGCCAGACAAATATACTATCGGTCAGGACTATCACAATGAGTTCGATCAAATCGTCAGGACGATAAAAGGATCTGCCAGGCATCGTCCATGACTTGAAATTGAAATTAAGAGAAGAAAGGTGATGATCAAGACCCTCAAAAAATAAACAAAAGAGAAACAGTCAAAACACAGAAAAATAAAATATAATGAAAACCAAACAACGAATATTTTTGGATTTTAATTTTTCTAATTTTTTTTTATGGAGGCATCATATGAGAATTTTTTTCAAAAATTAAACTTTTAAAGTTCCAAGAGATCAAGAAGTTTAACAAATCCCAATCAGAAGAAGGTAGAAAATCTGATTCTGTTAACCCTAGATCAGACATCTGTTGAGTCCAATAATTAGGTTGTTAAGCCTAAGTAAATATCCCACGGCTACCAAGAGGGGGGTGAATTGGTAGTTTAAAAAAATTTTAAACCCTCTTATTGATTAAGTTAAACCGAAATAAAATTTTCTTTTAAAGTTTGTAGAAAAATGTTTTTCAACCACAGAGTTGTTAAAACTGAAATTAAAAGTGCGGAAACGTAAAAACAATAAAGTAAATGACACCAGATTTATAGTGGTTCGGTCTATAACCAGACCTACATCCACTCCTCAGAGGCACCCTCTGAGTATTGCACTAAAACTAATAGTAACTCTCATTTAGCACCCACAACAAGGCGGAGAAGCCTTTACAACACACTCTTTTCACCACTACCTGGTGCGACAGAGAACCGTCGTCCTTTTACACAATCCACAGTGCTGGCAGAGAACCTTCGTCCTTTTACACTCTCCTAGTGTGGGCAGAGAACCCTACGGCTGTTCACACTCTCCAGGTGTAGGTAGAGAACCTTTCCGCTGTTCACACTCTCCAAGTGTAGGCAGAGAACCCTTCGGTTGTTCACACTCTCCAAGTGTCGGCAGAGAACCGGATCTCCTTGACTGATCTTCTCACAAGAATCTAGAAGGAAGAAGAAAAAGAGTGAAGAAATCTAATTTCACAAGTAGAGACTCTTACCTTTGTAATCCAAGTGAAGCCTTCTCGCTCAAGTGGTAGGAATCCTCCTTTGAATACTCTCTTCCACTCTCTCCTTGGCTATTCTCTCGAGAGGCACGAAGATCAAATGACAAAAAGATTGGGTGGCAGTCTAATTTAGACTATTTATATAAAAGACAAGAAAAACCGCCAAAAAACTGCAAGTTTCCAATTCTGTACGCAGTGGATCATCCTGTACGATCCTGGATCGTCCTGGACGATTTTACTTAAACGATCTTAAACGACCCTATTTGAATATGTGTACGAAATGACTTCGTACAGATGATCGTCCTGTACGAACTAGGTTCGTCCAGTACGAACAGTTATTACTAGGTCGGTTCTAGAAACTGTTGAAAACTGTTCTAAGTCGGTTAATCATTTGGACGAGATTATATTCGTCTGGATGAAAATTTTCCAGAGACCCGATCGTCCTGGATGATTATTTATTTCGTCTGGACGAAAATATTTCAGAGGACCAATCGCCACGAACGATAATTTATTTTCCTATGGACGAAAATTTTCCAGAGACCTGATCGTCCGGTACAATATTTAATTTCGTCTGGACGAAAATTTTTCAGAGGACCGGTCGTCTCGTACGATAATAAAATTCATCTGGACGAAAATTTTACAGAGAACCAATCGTCCGTGACGATAATTAATTTCGTCCTGGACGAATAGGACTTAGAAAAAATTTTTTTCAAGCAAGTTCCTATTCGTTCCATGTGCTCTATAGGAGATAACTGACGGATCGTTCAGTACGATAAAATATCGTCCCATACGATCAGTATAAAATTTTTATGATCTCCTTATGTGTGTGTGTAAGTTTTTTATTCACTCAATTACAATCACTCACTTTCAAAATTAATTCAAAGAACAAAATGCAAACTTCAAATTAACAAAATATCTCATGTTGAATTTGATTTGAAGTTATCGTAGTCTGGAGTCTGATTTTCTTGAAATGTTAGTACACACAAAAGCAAATGCAAATCTTCTAAAATTGTTAGGAGATAACTACACATTTGAACAATAATGTTTGGAATCATCAAAACTACAAAAGTTGCAAAAATATAAATCATTTAAATAGCAACCATTCTAACAATTTCCCCATTTTTGATGATGACAAAACAATTATTGTTTGTATGGTTTCAAGTTAAACAAATCTCCTATCTCCTAAACTCCCCCTGAATTGATAAATACATTAAAATAAGGAGGCATAACGAACAATATTTTTGTTTTTAAAAAATTTTAACACAAATAACTACAAAGTCAAAAAACTTGCAAACAGAATAATCAAAACAGAAAACACAATAATTTCTCCCCCTTTTTGACATCAACAAAAAGTGAAGAAGAAATAGACAAGAAATGTAAGTAATTATATGAAATTCATTTTTAAAATTTAATCTAATTGTGATTGACATAGGGTATGCAATTTTAAACTAAAGATATTAGGTCAATCATAGAAATTCATAAAATTTAAGAAGTGATATAACATTGTAAGTAAGAAGAATTTATCAAAGACATGATTCAATTTAGACATTTGACTATAGAAAAAACATTACAAGAGAGATGTATAAAAATTCTATATTTCAAAGTTCAATAGAATATAAATGAACATAAGATCAATTTGAATTAAGAGATTGAACGAATTTGGAAAGAAGAGAATTACCACATGTGGCGCTTTGCGCATCTTTTTCAAAATTTTGGGGCACATTTTTGTGCATTTTTTCTTGGTTGGGCTTATTTTGTGCCTCTTTTTCACTTTGCAAATCTTTGCGAATTCTTTTTAATTTTTGTACATTTTGTACAATGTTCAAGAGTAATTGAGACAACTTCTTTCCAAAATCTATAATCTAAAATTTTAAATATTTCTAAGTGCATAAATATCACTTGAGCATAGAAATATAAAGTAATAATACATCTAAATTGCAATAGTAATATGAACTTTTATGTAGTCTAAATGAATAGACATGAATTTAAAAGTTCTAATTACAACAAGTTATAAACAACTTATAAATTTAGAAAGACTAGATTTTCTAATATAGATAATCTCAAATTACAATCTAATTTAAACACTATGAAGATTAAATAATACTAATGAAATTCATAAATATTAACCACATTCCAAAAACAAATCAAATTTGGAAAAACATAACAACTTTCATTGATATTAATGAACGGATTACATAATATCTAAAAAACAAGAAGAAAATACTTTGAACTTAAAAAGAAAAACCAACATAAACACAAATACTTAACAATTAAACAGACACAATAAAAACATAAAAAAACAAATACAACAACTCTACTGTTCTGGAGGAGGAGGAGGAATGCCACCAAAAAGGTTGAAGTAGGAGGCCATCAATATTACATTGGTATTAATTTCATGTACTTCATTTCTAATATTACCAATGTCTTATTGCTGCTGCGTAAGTTGAGCATCAAATTGATTAAACCTTTGATCAATGTGAGTCTCTAATCTATCAAATCTTTCAATCAGATTCTGATAATCTGATTGAGGAGCAGAAGTTAGCTCTCCTTTTTCTTCCTCCTCTTCTGAAGCACTGGCATGTGCTTTTCCTTTTTCCTCCTTGAAGAGCAATCTGAATGATGCATCATTATAGTAAACTGGCTCTTCGTATTCTTCATCAGGATGCACTATATTGTATTTCTTTTCCAAAATATAAGTGATTAAGTGTCCTAATGAAATGTTCTTCTTCCTCTTCTGATCTGCATGTCCTATTTCTGAAAGCCCATAGATATGATCTATGATAAGTTGGGCTTCGTCAATAGGATGTCCTTCTATAATTAAAAAGGCTAGAGAAGAAAGGAGATAAGTAATGTTAATCATATCACCAGCTTTAGGAATGATTGAGGATCGAAGGATATGCTGGATGATTCGAGCATTTTTTGTCATTCCGGAGACTCTAGCAACATGATTGTCAATACCATTTTCTCTAATTACCCTATTGATATGAAACCATTTGAAGGAGGTTTCTGACATTAGGGTGTGGGCTCTATATCCCTCAGTTCTTAAGTTTAAAAATGCACCAAGGTCGTGCTTGGTGATCTCAACTTTTTACTTAAAAACATAAGAACTAATGGTGGAGTGGTCAGAATTAAAACTCATGTTCGCTAGAAAGTAGTGGTAGGTTTGCTTGTTATAGAAGTGGACGAGTGAAAGAATGAAATGAAATTGGGTTAAGGCGAAGAGGTGCATTACTCGAAATTTCAACTCAGTTTGAATTAGAATGCGAGAGGGAGTGATTTTGGCGGATGCAAAACGAGGAAAAGATTCCTCATTCGCCTTAGATAGAAAGTTGTCTGGGGCATTTCTATTTGGTTTCTTCACCAACACCTTTTGTCTTTTGCTTGAGGAGGCCATTATTGATTTGAAGTAGAAAGTGATTGAAAATGAAGTTTGGAAGTGTGATTGTTAAGTTAGAAAGCCTTCATATTTAAAGAAAAACAATACGTTCGTCCTGAACGGAAATATTCGTCCTGGACGAAAAATCATCGTTCGTCTGGACGAAATAATTTCGTACAGACGATCCAATTCGTCCAAAATGTAACGGCTTTTCGTAATCAACACAACTTACGATGCGTCCCTTCGTACAGGCTTTTTGACTTGACCGATCGTACAGACTAAAAATTTTCGTACAGACGATCAAAAAGTAATTCGTTTTAATGTCTCTTGAAAATCGTCCCCTACAATGAACCGACACATGTTCGTCTGGACGAACGAAAACTTCGTACAGACGAAGTTCATATTAATAACTGTCTTATCCACTCAACCGCTCCATTCAATCGTCCCAACGTTTGAGAAAAATAATTTCGTCCTGGACGATCGTTCGATCGTACAGACGATCTAATTAAAAACTGCTCTCAAAACGGTTAAAAATCGCGCAAACTGTTCTTTCACATATCGTCCCGTACGAAACCATCTTCGTCCCGGACGATTTCCTCCAAAATTTTTAATTTTGATTTTTTAAATTAAGAAAAAAAAACTAAACATTCAAAAAACACAGAAAACATAAAACAAAAATATTGACCCAAAAACAATTCATTCAAAACACACAAAATTTCACAAAATTAAAAAAAACAAAACACAACAAATATCAATGTTGCAAAGACATTTTGTTTAGGCATTCAAATCAATAACACCAAGCCTTGTTCTTAAAGTACTGAAGGTATCAAAGGCTAAAGGTTTTGTAAAAATGTCTGCAAGTTGATTTTCAGTTGAAACATATATGAGTTCAATTTCTCCTTTGGATACATGATCCCTTATGAAATGATGCCTTATATCAATGTGTTTGGTTCTAGAATGTTGAATAGGATTTTTGGAAATGCAAATAGCACTAGTATTGTCACAATAAATTAGAATAGTGCCTATAGTTAATCCTAAATCAATCAACTGTTGTTTTAACCAAAGTACTTGTGCCACACAACTTCCTAATGCAATGTATTCTGCTTCTGCAGTAGATAATGCCACTGAATTTTGTTTTCTACTAGACCATGAAACTAATGAATTTCCAATGAATTGACATGTTCCAGAAGTGCTTTTCCTATCCACTCTACAGTCTGCAAAGTCAGAATTTGAGTAACCAGTAATTTCAAATGAAGAGCTAAACTTAGGATACCAAATCCCTAAGTTTTGAGTTCCTAGTAGATATCTTAAAATCCTTTTCACTGCTGTCAAATGCGATTCTTTTGGATCTGATTGAAATCTAGCACATAAGCAAACACTGAACATAATATCTGGTCGGCTAGCAGTCAAGTAAAGTAAAGATCCAATTATCCCTCTAAATTTCTTTTGATCAACAGATTTTCCCTTAAGATCCTTATCCAACTGAACTGAAGAACTCATTGGTGTACTAACAGGTTTAGCATTATCCATTTCATATTTTTTGAGGATGTCCTTAATATATTTAGTTTGACTAAGAAAAGTACATTCCTCAAGTTGCTTAATGCTAAATCCTAGAAAGTAATTTAAATCTCCCATTAGACTCATTTCAAATTCACTACTCATTGTTTTAGAAAAATCATCACAAAGATGTTTATTTGAAGATCCAAAGATGATGTCATCCACATAAATTTGATCAATAAGTATATCCTTTCTAATTTTTCTTAAAAAGAGAGTTGTATCCACACTTCCTTTTTCAAAAGATCTTTTAAGTAGGAAGGTGCTCAACCTCTCATACCAAGCCTTAGGTGCCTGTTTCAATCCATATAATGCCTTTTTTAATTTGAAAACATGATTTGGAAATTTAGAATTTTCAAAATCTAGAGGTTGTTCTACAAAAATATCTTCCTCAATTACCCCATTTAAAAAGGCACTTTTGACATCCATTTGAAACAATTTAAAACCTTTAAAACAGACAAAGGCTAGTAAAATCCTAATTGCTTCAAGTCTAGCTACAGGGGCAAAAGTTTCCTCAAAATCAATTCCTTCAATTTGATTATACCCCTTAGCTACTAATCTAGCCTTATTTCTAATGACTACTCCTAAGTCATTCATTTTATTTTTGAACATCCACTTGGTTCCAACAACACTTTGATCTTTTGGTCTTGTAGTTAGTTCCCAAACTTTATTTCTTACAAATTGATTTAACTCTTCTTGCATGGCCAATATCCAAAATTCATCAGAAAGTGCTTGATCAATATTAGTGGGTTCAATAGTTGAAATAAAGGCTGAATGATTGACTTCCTTGTTTAATCCACGCCTAGTTCTAACACCCTCACTTGGTTCACCTATAATCAATTCCTTTGGGTGGTTTTTAGAAATCTCAAATCTCTAGGCAAAGGGTCTTCTCTTTCTAAATTTTCTTCCACATTTTCTTCCAAATTTAATCTATCAATCTTTTGGGAGTTTTCTTCAATTTCTTCTTCAACAACATTTGGCTCTTCCATGTTTCCATTTTCATCAAATACAACATGTGTGGTTTCTTCAATAACTAAAGTTCTTTTGTTGAATACTCTATAAGATTTTCCAACACTTGAATATCCAACAAAAATTCCTTCATCTGATTTTGGATCAAATTTTCCTAAGGCAGATTTTCCATTATTATGTATGAACACCTTGCAACCAAATACATGAAAATGAGACAAATTTGGTGTTCTACCTTTTAGCAACTCATATGGTGTTTTATTCAAATTTGATCTCACATTCATCCTATTCAGAACATAGCATGCAGTGCTAACCGCCTCAGCCCAAAAATATCTAGGAAGCGAGTATTCTGCTAACATTGCTCGGGCGGCTTCTATTAATGTTCTGTTCTTCCTTTCAACTACTCCATTTTGTTGAGGAGTTCTAGGTGCAGAAAAATTGTGATCAATCTCTTTTTCTTTACAGAAATTTTCAAATCTTTCATTTTCAAATTCTCCTCCATGATCACTTTGTATAGAAATTATTTCACATCCTAGTTTTCTTTGTATCCAAGTTGAAAAATTTCTGAATTCCTCAAATGATTCACTCTTATGAAAAAGAAATTTAACCCAGGTGAATCTTGAAAAATCATCTACTATAACAAATCCATATACCTTTCCTCCTAGACTAACAGTGCTTACAGGTCCAAAAAGATCCATGTGAAGATTTTTTAAAGGTTTACTTGTCCTAAGATCTTTATTGGACTTAAAAGAGGAGTTCACTTGTTTTCCTAATTGACATGCATCATATAGATGGTCCTTGGTAAAGTCTAGTTTAGGTATTCCTCTCACCAAATTCTTTTGGATAATTCTTCTAAGATTTTTCATACTAGAATGACAAAGTCTCCTATGCCAAAGCCATGATTCATCAGAAACAGTTTTCAAACAAAAAGCAGTAGGAGATTGAATACAATTTAAATCTAGCATGTAGACATTGTTTACCCTTTTTCCATTTAAAACAATTTTCCCATTTAGGCTAATTATGCAGCTAGTAGGTAAAAATTTTACATTATAGCCCTTATCACATAGCTGACTTATGCTAAGCAAATTATGTTTTAAGCCTTCAACTAATAACACATTGTCTATGAAAAAGTTTTTTAAATTTCCAATCATACCTGATCCAACCACTTTCTTTGTGGTATTATCTCCAAGTGTAACCTTGCCTCCACTCCTGGCTTTCAGCGTTATGAATTGAGCAGTATCTCCAATCATGTGCTTTGAACATCTGCTATCCAGGTACCATATACTCTCACGAGGTCTTGTGTGAGAGTATTCCTGCAAAATTCTCAAATGTTAGACCTGGGAACCCAAACTAATTTGGGTTCACCTTTATGAAATTTATAATCAGATGCATGTATGATATGTCTAGGTTTATGCATCTTAGTTCTCCACACCAAATTAGGTTTCATCTTTAAAGTGCAGGTGTGAGATATATGTCCCAAAAATCCACAATTATTACATTTAACATTAGGAAAAATATTCCTATATTTTCTTTCATATGATTGTCTTCTAAGGGATTTCATGAATTTAGGATTTGTAAAATCTTCAAGTTTAAGGGGGTTCCTATTATCCTCGAGAGCTCTTATAGTGAGTTTGTAAAATGAATTCATATCTTCCAAGATTTGATTATTATAATTGATTCTATATGTCTTGCTCTCAGATTCATCCTTAAAATTCTTAAATTCTTTTTCAAGTTTAGCATATGATGATTTTAAATTCTCAAAATTTTTATCCACATAATCATATTCATCAAGTAGTTTCATGTGGTTGTTATCAATTAAAGCATGATCTTTCCTAAGGATTTTGTGTTCCTTATTAAGCTCTTCCAATTCTAAAACTAAACTAGCATGCATCTTTTTCATTTTCATATATGCATCATGCATGTGTTCAGAAACTTCAAACAATTCATTATAGGTTAAATCACATACATCTTCTTGATCTGATTGTTCAGCATTATCTGCCATCAAGCAAAGGTTGGTGACTTCTTCTTCTTTTTCAGTCTCAGATGAGTCTGAAGCTGAGTCCGCCCAAAAAGCCTTTTGAAACTTCTTCTTGCCCTTCTTTACCATTGGTTTCTCCTCTACCTTCTCCTTGCTAGGAGTGGCTTTGAGTTTTAGACAATCAGTCTTTATATGACCTGGTTTCCTGCATTCATAACAAATCACTTCATTAGAAACCTTGCCATTTCTGTTATATTTACCTCTATTCCATTGCTGGCGTCTCTTCTGCTTCCTCTTTAAAAAGCTTCTGAATTGTCTAGTCATCAGTGCAATATCGTCTTCATCCTCAGGTTGTGAGTGTTCACTTTCGGACTCTTCCACATTTAGTACAATATTCTTATCCTTTCTTGGTTCACCTGCATCAATCTTTCTTTGACTTACTCCTTGCTCATAAGTAATGAGTGAACCAAGAAGATTGTCAATGGAATAAATTTTTAGATCTTTAGACTCTGTAGTTGCAGTAATTTTAGCATCGTATGCAGTAGGTAAACAACGAAGAATCTTATTGACCATTTCAGCATTAGTTAATTCCCTACCAAGTTCATGAAAAGAGGTGACAATTTGAGTGAATCTTGTGTACATGTCTGAAATAGATTCTTTAGGTTTCATGCGAAATAATTCATAGTCATGTAACAAGATATTGAGTCTTGATTGCTTAACCTCATTTGTCCCTTCATAAGTTATACAAAGTCTATCCCATATGTCCTTTCCGCTTTTACAAGTGGAAACTCGCATGTAGTCTTCAGATTTTAAAGCACAAAAGAAACTATTTAAACATTTCGCATTTAATTGTGCTAAGTCACGTTCTTCAATAGTCCAATCTGCATAGGGTGTTTCTACCCTAATTCCATCAACTAATCTAGTTGGTTTTGAGTAACCTTCATGAACTAGCATCCACATGCGATAATAAAGTGACTGTAAGAAAGTAGACATGCGTGTTTTCACAAAATCAAAAGGAATATTGTCAAACAGTGGAGGTCTAGTGATAGAGTAACCCTCAGGTGTGTTTCGGTTTCCAAATGTAGCCATCTACGTTAATTAAAAAGTAGTTCAAACTTATGATTTTGAAACTATGCTCTGATACCACTTGTTGAGTCCAGTAATTAGGTTGTTAAGCCTAAGTAAATGTCCCACGGCTACCAAGAGGGGGTGAATTAGTAGTTTAAAAAAATTTTAAACCCTCTTAATGATTAAGTTAAATCGAAATAAAATTTTCTTTTAAAGTTTGTAGAAAAATGTTTTTCAACCACAGAGTTGTTAAAACTGAAATTTAAAGTGCAGAAATGTAAAAACAATAAAGTAAACGACACCAGATTTATAGTGGTTCGGTCTATAACCAGACCTACATCCACTCCTCAGAGGCACCCTCTGAGTATTGCACTAAAACTAATAGTGACTCTCCTTTAGCACCCATAGCAAGGCGGAGAAGCCTTTACAACACACTCTTTTCACCACTACCCGGTGCGGCAGAGAACCGTCGTCCTTTTACACAATCCACAGTGCTGACAGAGAACATTCGTCCTTTTACACTCTCCTAGTGTGGGCAGAGAACCCTACGGCTGTTCACACTTTCCAAGTGTAGGTAGAGAATCTTTCCGCCGTTCACACTCTCCAAGTGTAGGCAGAGAACCCTTCGGCTGTTCACACTCTCCAAGTGTCGGCAGAGAACCGGATCTCCTTGACTGATCTTCTCACAAGAATCTAGAAGGAAGAAGGAAAAGAGTGAAGAAATCCAATTTCACAAGTAGAGACTCTTACCTTTGTAATCCAAGTGAAGCCTTCTCGCTCCAGTGGTAGGAATCCTCCTTTGAATACTCTCTTCCACTCTCTCCTTGGCTATTCTCTCAAGAGGCACGAAGATCAAATGACAAAAAGATTGGGTGGCAGTCTAATTTGGACTATTTATATAAAAGACAAGAAAAATCGTCCAAAAACTGCAAGTTTCCAATTCTGTACGCAGTGGATCGTCCTGTATGATCCTGGATCGTCCTGGACGATTTTACTTAAATGATCTGAAACGACCCTATTTGAATATGTGTACGAAATGACTTCGTACAGATGATCGTCCTGTACGAACTAAGTTTGTCCAGTACGAACAGTTATTACTAGGTCGGTTCTAGAAACTGCTTAAAACTATTCTAAGTCGGTTAATCGTTTGGACGAGATTATGTTCGTCTGGACGAAAATTTTCCAGAGACCCGATCGTCCTGGACGATTATTTATTTCGTCTGGACAAAAATATTTCAGAGGACCAATCGCCACGGACGATAATTTATTTTCGTATGGACGAAAATTTTCCAGAGACCTGATCGTCCGGTACGATATTTAATTTCGTCTGGATGAAAATTTTCCAGAGGACCGGTCACCTCGTACGATAATAAAATTCGTCTGGACGAAAATTTTACAGAAAACCAATCGTCCGGGACGATAATTAATTTTGTCCTGGACGAATAGGACTTAGAAAAAAAATTTTTCGAGCAAGTTCCTATTCGTTCCATGTGCTCTATAGGAGATAACTGACGGATCGTCCAGTACGATAAAATATCGTCCCGTACGATCAGTATAAAATTTTTATGATCTCCTTATGTGTGTGTGTAAGTTTTTTATTCACTCAATTACAATCACTCCCTTTCAAAATTAATTCAAATAACAAAATGCAAACTTCAAATTAACAAAATATCTCATGTTGAATTTGATTTGAAGTTATCGTAGTCTGGAGTCTGATTTTCCTGAAATGTTAGTACACACAAGAGCAAATGCAAATCTTCTAAAATTGTTAGGAGATAACTACACATTTGCACAATAATGTTTGGAATCATCAAAACTAAAAAAGTTGCAAAAATATAAATCATTCAAATAGCAACTATTCTAACAACATCCTTCGGGGTAAAAAGAAATTCTTTTGTAAAACAGAGGCCTAACTCGGAATAATAAAATAGGATAAGAAGATCCATTCAAGACTTATTTATAATTAAAATATATCATAAATAATAAATCAAAGTAATTTTTCTCAATCATGGAAATTGAAATCAAGTCTTTGAAAGTATCACATAATCAATGAGTTTTCTAAGTTTTAAGAGTTTTGCCAAAGAGAGGATAGCTTGCATTTAGTGGGCTCATTTTATGCCTCTTATCACTTTGATTGGCTCTTTGAGCATCTTTTGATTTTTGATACACTTTTGTGTATATAGCTTTCTTTTCAATTTGGCTTCATTGGCCTATTTCCTTTTTAACTTCTGCAAGCTAAAAACTCTTTAATATACCCTTAAAGAAAAAGACTTAGTTGTGAGTATATTTTCCAAATATTAGAGAATAGGAGCTCTCTCTCTAACATAGGGAAGAACAATCCACAACACAAAATCAAAATCACGTGATAAATGCAATGACAAGATTTCAAAAGCTTGAATGATATCTAAAAACTTTGGCTATTATGCATAAGATAATTTAATGTAGCAAGATAAGAAAAAGATCTTAGATGAAAAGCTATTGGTTAAACTGAGTTTAGACTTTTATTTTAGAGAAGAAAATCATGCCACTAAATAAAGTCAGAAGAAGGGAAAACATCAACAGTATTATTTCCTTTAACCAATTTAGAAAAGCTAAACCCTATCTCCAAAACTCCTATATTTAAAAGCTTGAAAAGTTTCATCATATGAAAGGCCAAATTTAAAGAACAATGTGAAAAACAAACCACATAAAATAAAATAATAAAGCAAACTAAAAATAACACAAAGTGAGCAGCAAAAAAATTAACACAAAGATAAAATAAAATAAAATAAAATAAAATAAAATAAAAAAAAAAATAAAAGACACACAACAACTAAAGATTTCAAGCACGTAATAAAGCAGCGAATTTAAGCAATTTTGAGCTGTGAGCCTCCTTATGTCCAGTTATCTTATGCTCCCACGAGGTCTTTGGTGAGAGCACACCTGCAAAACTCAACAACAGTTAGATTTAGGAACCCAAACAGGTTTGGGCTCCTTCTTAGGAAACGTAGAGTGCAATGCATATGTGGTATGCTTTGAATCATGCATCTTAGGTCTCCACACCCAATGTGTACTACGGTGAACTGTGCAAGTGTGTGAGATGTGTCCTAACATGCCACAAGAAAAATATTGAACTCCAGGAAAAGGTTTTCTTAAATAGTTTGGGTAAAAATGCCTCTTCCTAGGTTCTGGCTTTTGATTAGTACTTGGTGTCATCCTAGCTTTCTTATATATTTCCAAATCATTTTGAATCCTCAAGTTGGTTCTTTTTAAGGCATCATTGTCAATCCTCAAATTTTTCTCAATCTCTTTAGATTTTTTAAGATCATCCTTAAGTGAGGTGTGTGAAGCTTTCAATGCATTATGTTCATCAATTAACTTCAAATATTTCTTGTTTAACTCATCAAATTCATCAAGAAGAGCCATGTGATTTGAATCAATTGTTGCATGATCTTTGAGAAAAACTTCATGCTCTTTTTGTAGATTTGAATGTTCTAATTTTAGGTTAGCATGAGTTTTCTTAAGTTTTTTGTATGATGCATGGATTTTTTCACAAATTTCAAACAATTCATCATAGGTTGGTTTACATACCTCTTCCTCATCACTTTGATTTTCTCCCATGAAACACAAGTTTGTAGTCTCTTCCTCTGGTTCAGTTTCAGAGGAATTAGTACCAGATTCTGCCCAAAACCCTCTTTGGATTTTCTTCTTCTCCTTCATAGACTTAGCTTTCTCCTCACCTTTTTCCTTTTCTTTGCTTGAATGATCTTGAAGTGTAGGACAATCGGCTCTCACATGTCCAGGCTTCATACATTCAAAACAAACAACATCAGAAGATCCTCTAACATGTTTGTGATCCTTACCTTTTCTCTAACTTTGATGATGCTTTTGTTTCTTCCTTAGAAAGCTTTTGAATTGCCTTGTGATGAAGGCAATTTCATCGCTTTCAGACCCGGAAGATTCAGAATTCGATTTTTGAGCCTTCAATGCAATTGTTTTCTCCTTTTTTTTCTCACCTGCCTCTACAATTCTTTGATTCACCCCTTGCTCGTAAGCAATGAGTGAGCCAAGTAAGTTATCAATAGAATAGGTGTTCAAATCTTTAGATTCAGTGATGACAGTAATTTTTGCATCATAAGACGAAGGCAAGCATCTCAAGATCTTGATAACTTTTTCATAATTCAAAAGTTCTTTTCCTAGTGCATGCAATGAAGTAGCAATCTGAGTAAACCTAGTGTACGTGTCAGAAATTGATTCATGAGGTTTCATACGAAAAAGTTCGTAGTCATGCAAGAGAATGTTTAAATGGGATTGTTTAACTTCATTAGTATCTTCATAAGTGATGCATAATTTATCCCAAATTTCTTTACCAGTTTTGCAAGTTGAAACACGCATGTAATCTTCAGATTTCAAAGCATAGAAAAAACAGTTCAAACATTTCGCATTTAATTGAGCTAAATCTCGTTCATCAAAAGTCCATTCAGTAAAAGCAACTTCAGTTTTGACACCATTAATTTCACGAGAAGGTGGAGAATAACCTTCTTGAATAAGCATCCACATGCGATAATCAGTAGATTGTAAAAACGTTGACATGCGAGTTTTCCAAAAATCAAAAGGTAGGTTATCGAACAGAGGAGGTCGGGTAATAGAATACCCTTCCGTAGTGTTGCGATTCTCAAAGTTAGCCATGGATCAAATTCAAAAAGTTTTCAAACTTTAATTTTTGAATCCCGCTCTGATACCACTTGAAAGTTCGTTAGGGATGTTAAGCCCTATGAACTTAGTCCCAAGCTAACCAAGAGGGGGGGGGGGGGGTGAATTGGTATTTTAAAAACTATTTTCATAAAGAAAGAAAATTACATAAACCAAATCACACCACAGAAATAAATGCGGAATTTAAAAGCGCGGAAGCAAGAAAAAGAACACATAAATTTATAGTGGTTCGGTCGACTCGACCTACATCCACTCCTTGGAGGCACCCTCCAAGTATTGCACTACAAAACGTGACTCTCCTTTAGCCCCCACAGCTAGGCGGAGAAGCCCTCACAAGAACCTCCTTTTTGCCACCCCGGCAAGGCAGAGAACCTTCCTCCTTTTGCTTCCTCCTGAAGTTGGCAGAGAACAAAAACCAAAAGCAAACTCCTTACCTCTACCGACCCTTCCACGGACGAGAAACTCTAGACGAAGATGAAGTAGAGCGATCCTTGAAGCAACCCTTGTGAATCCCCTCACAAGCTCCCCCTCACAAGATCCTCTCTCTCTCTTTCTCTCCTCAAGGTCTTCTCAGGTCAAGGCAGCAGTCAAAGGTCTTGAAAAATGTTGAACAAGAGCTCTTAAATAGATGAGCTTCAAAGGAGCTCATTAATTGCAAGTTGCCGACAATATCGTCAAGGCCGATATGGATATCGGCCTAGTCGATCAGTACAAATCAATGAAGATCGGCCAGAGCCTAGCCCTGGATGCAAAGCTGGACGATTGAAAATTGGCTTGATCGTCCAGGCCGATCTCACGATCGTCCTGGCCGATCAGTTCAAATCAGAGGAAAATTGTCCTGACAATAGCCCTGGATACGAGTTGGCCGATACTGATCGTCCTGAAGTAACTTAAGGTTTTTGACTGGATCGTCCTGGCCGATCCTGCGATCGTCTAGGATGATATGATCGTATCAATCATCCTTAATTACTCCCTTGATTTCCTGAACAATTATGGCATAATTTGTGAATATCGTCCAGGCCGATCCTATGATCGTCCTGACCGATAATTTAAAAATACAGTATACCATAATTGACTATGGCGGCTACTTCTTTCTGTTTTGAGCTTATCGTCCTGGCCGATACAAGTATCGTCTAGGACGATCTGTTAATATCGGCTGCCTTAATTAAAAATCCTTAATTAGACTTTCTGTTTTAAGCTGATCGTCCAGGCCAATCCAAAAATCGTCTTGGCCGATATGAGTAAAAACAGAAATTCTAAGTCTCTCAAGTGTGTGTGTGAATGGTTACATAGCATCAGTCTCTTTGACCATTACAAGTAGACTCAAGAGGTGAAAATCAAACGTACAGACTGACTCAACCCTAAACCTACGCAATCCTGAACTTGGCTCCTTCTTGATCGTCCGATCTTCGATTCCTGAAAAGTTAGAAGCAACAAGCAGTCCAAGAGAAACAGTGTTTGTCAATCATCAAAACATAAGCCATGAAAAATAGAAATAGAATTTTTTGGACTACCGGTGGTGAAAGTTTCCTACGCAATTTTTTCCGGCGGCCCAGAAACCGCCATAAAGCCGCCGGTAGTCCAAAAAACTGCCGATTAAAATAGGATAATCGCCGAAAAAAACTGCCGGATTTCGACGTTTTTCCTGTAGTGATTCGAATTGTTGTTTCGGGTGGAGGAAACCTGTGATTAGGTTGTGTATTTTACTACCCATCGGGGTGTGTTGGCGACAGCCTCTACCCTCAATGGTTAGTCGTATGCACGATCCAATCTATCCCTTCCAATTGACCCGTTCGCGCGGTGCTCTTTTGGAGGTCCACAACCCACTTGGTATTAGTTCTCACTTTCCTACATCAGGTGCCTCCACATGGCTTAGTACATCAAATCTTTGGATATCCTTATGGTTAATGTAGAGTTATAAGTTCCCCTTTCATGTCCATTTTAGTATCTTGAGTATGCCTTTTGGATTCCTAGGAGATTTCTCCCTTTATGCTTTATAGAGCTCTATAAGATCATTTCTAACAACAACCTAACCAGACCTATATTAATCATACATAAGTTGAATACTAGTATTGACTTCTTAATCGAGAGTATTTTCGAACACTCTTGAGATGTAATTAACCTTAGAAGCTTGCTCCTTTGGGAAATCTCAGCCCCCATAATTAATATAAATTATATTTGGAGCCATATTCCTTGCAAAAAAAACCTTTAGGATATGTATACTTAATCTACTTTTTATTGATCCCCAAGAACCTACATAAAGTATTGATATGATCAACTACAATTTGTCAATTAGTTCTTTACAAAAATCTTTTAAAGCCCACAAAGCAATAACAAAAATAATGATAGCTAAGTTAAGCATAACATATACAAGAATGTTAAGATGGAAATATGAAAACATTAGAAAGGAAAATTTGAGAAAATATTACATCAGAGGGATGAGAAGAGTATCATCTATTGAAGTTAAGATAGTGAAAATTTGACTCAAGTGATTTGTACATGTATAGTGAAGTATTAGATTGAACTTGTGTTTAGATATTAATTAAAAAAAGTACAAACCTAAACTAACATTGAAATAAGTAGTTCAAAAAGACTTGTATCATATATATTTAACATCTAATTAAACACTTAGAAAGAACAAATTAAAATTTATGATTTATAAAACCAGTTTTAAATAGTTATGATAAGACTAATGGTGAGATAAGAATTGAAGAATCATCAAATGTAACTCGGTATAATATAAAATATAGACTACTACAAATCAATAATATTGTTTATACCAAGGAGTAGTCATGTATTAAAAACCCATGCCCGCTCCCTAGGGTGGTAGGCACAAGATAACAAATATTGTTAAAATGCTAAGTGCTTAAAATGGGGCCTCAAAAGTTTTATGCAATAAGAGATTTATAGGACAACAGTTAACTTCGTTATGTTATACAAATATTAGTGTTAAGCAATAAAAAAGTCGTAATAGCCAAATTGTGCTTATCAGACATAAGAATGTTAAGATGGACATTTGGAAAAACAAGAAAGAAAAATTTGAGGAATGGCTTTATTCGAGGGATGGAGGGTGGCATATATTGAAACTAAGATTGTAGAAATAGAATTTGACGATCTAGATATTCACAATGAAGAGTAGTAAATGCACCAATTAAACTGGTAGATTTAATTAGTATCTAATTATTAGGAAGGACAATGTGTAGGTTGACCTAAACTATCATTAATAGAAGTTTTTCATTGTATCAAGTAGATTTTAGGTCTCAAAAAGTATTTAATAGGAATTAATTAAAAAATGAAGATTCATAAATATGCTGGAAATAATTGGGATAAGGCTAATGAAGGTGATGAAGATGAAATGAGAAATGAAGAATCATCAAAGAGTTGTTTGGTTGCATTCATTTAAAATGCTATATTTTAAGAATGGAATGGAAAAGAAATGTATTTTATTTGTTTCAATTGTTTGAATACATCTGAAAAAAAAAATATATTTTTGTATTTATCAACATCTACTTTTTCTTAAGTGACCAAGCCACTCACATTGTAGAGATAATAAGAAATAAATAATAGAAAATGCATTTTTTGATGCCATTTTCATTAATGAAAAGCAGCATAAAGAAGAAATTTAGAGTGGTAAATTACACGGGTTTTAGGCTTATTTTTTGCATAGTTTTATCTATAGTTAAGAATAGAGTACTAAATTTGAGGTGATTTTTTTTTTTCTTAGAGATTACATGCCATTATATTAAATTTGATGAGGCTAAAAGTTTTTGCGAGTCATAATAAGGTAGAAGAAGAAGAAGTGTCACAGTGGTTGAGAGCTAAGGAATAGAAAGTTATAAGTATATACCAATGCAAACTCTATGGATGCATTGATATTAATCTTCATTACCTTGATTACCCATGCAATAGAGATTTGTTTAGTACTAAAATCAAATGAAGCATATACAAAAGCAATTAATTCTTGCTAAACTCTTGAAATGAGAGAATAGAAATTGGTCTTATGAATCATATATCGACACTATTGATCAAAGAGGTATGCAGTGTCTAACACATATTAGACACAATAAGCTTTCGACTTGCCTTCGATACATATTAGACACACTAAAGGTGTGTCCGATTAAAAAAAATATTTAAAATAAATTAGACACATGTTTCTTAAATATTTAATGATTTTTTTTTTAAAAATATTTTTTAATATTTTAATTTTTATTTATTAAAAAATTAAATTTAGTATTTCTTCTCCACAACCCCTAAATCAATTGCTCTCACTTGATACCCCATTCTCCAGACATTCATGTTTTCATTTTTATTTGATATAATGTGAATGGGGTTTCATAATAATGCACGATGTTATTTCAGCATCGACGTCTAACATCGCACAATTACATCCATGTTTCAAAACATCTCAAAATTGAAGTATGATGCCAGTAATGTCTAGATTCACAATCACACCCATCACCATCTCAACAACTCTTCTTTGTCAAATGCTATCCCAAAATTGATAGTCGACACTGTCTCGACAACATTGATACCCAACTCTCAACAACATTATCATCACCCCTTTTGATACTTAATGCATGACATCGACGCTCGACTCTGGAACAAAATCTTCTAGTCACTTCTCAAGAAATGGAATCCAAAAATGATGGCCATATAAAAAGTAAGAGATGTATGCACTTGTTTAATTTAATGATAACACATGTGTAAAAGGTGCGCTTCTAAAACATCGAAGAAGATAGAATTAAGAAGAAGGTGAGTTAGATGATTATTGAAATAACTAAATGACAAGAGGGGGGGGGGGGGTGAATTGTGAAAATCTTTTCCTTAATAAAAATAATCCTAAACAAGAACTAATTTTTTTTTATTTTTTTGAAATACTACAACAAAATTTTAAGCAATTTTTCTTCCACAAGTTTCACCATGCAATAGTTATGAAAAATTAAATGCAAGTAAAAAGTAAACGACGATAAGGAAAAAACACACCAAGAATTTTTATAGTGGTTCGGTCAAAATATGACCTACGTCCACTCCCCGGAGTCCTCCGCTCCGGGATTTTCACTATCAAAATAGTTCTCCTTTTGCCCCCCTCAGCAAGGCGGAGAAGCCTTTACAAACCTCCCTTTCACCAACACGGCATGGCGGAGTGCCAAACTCTGTTTTCACCCTCCTGGCGACGACAGAGAACCTTCTCGTTTTTCTCCCTCATGGAGAAGGCAGAGAACCTCGAGGCAACGGATGTAGACGAGCCTTTCCCTTGGAGATCCTCCCTCAAATCCTTCTAGGGCCACAGGAGGAGCAAGATGCAGCAAGCTTGGAGCAACCGTGTGATCTCCCTCACACCTCTTCTCCCTCACAACGCTCACCTCATCCTTCCTCTCTCAACCCTCAAGAATTTCTCTAGAGCTCTCTCCCTTGGAATCCCTCTCTAACCACGTTCACCCCCTCTGTGATTCTTTCTGAAAAAGGACTTGATTGACATCTAAAAACGGGCTCCAAAAATCTCTGATTTCAAAAGTAGCCGTTACTGTTCGTACAGTACGATTCAACATTGTACAGTACGATATGTATAAACAGACGTCGTCCTGGTACGAAGATGTACGAACAGTTCAAAAAACAATTCATTCTGTACGATATAATATCGTACAGTACGATCCACAAAACACTATTCTTTACAGGACGATAGTCTAGACGATCAGATGTCGTCTCTGTTCATCGTATGGTACGATCCAGTTCGTACAGTACGATGTTCAAAATTTAATTAGGCCGGGATTACATGCACTAATTACGGGTTAATTTAAGTAAGTATTAAAAATAGATCGTACAGTACGAACACGTTCGTACAGTACGAGCGACGCAAAATCACTTACTCAAATTAAACTACGGCTAGGGTTTTGGATCTGAACATATCGTACAGTACGAAACTATTCGTACAGTACGATCTATTCACAGAATCATCCACATAGCTCTGATCATACGGTACGAAATAACATCGTACAGTACGATCTACAGAGAAGAATTTCTATGACAATTTTCATTTAAAAACAAACTCTCCCCCTGTGTGTGTGCATGGTTGCTCTTACTCTTATGCATTTTGTGGCCAGACTCAATAAAATAAAATAAAATAAATAAAAAAATACAATGTTTGACTCATACTCCTAATCTACTCTTTCTTGAGTCTTCCTTTCGTCCTGAGTCACTTGTGATCTTCCTGAAATGTTAGTACTCAAGGACAATAGCAAATAAAATAGTATTCAATGAAAGGTTGTTCCAAAACACTCATTATTTGGCATCATCAAAATCTCAAACTCGGGGTCATGGGTTGCAACAATCTCCCCCTTTTTGATGATGTCAAATAATTTGTTGCAAGTGAGTACGAAAAGCATTTCTTTTGTTAATATATATATATATATATATATATTATATATATATATATATATATATATATATATATATATATATATATATATATATATATATATATATATATATATTTTAAAGTAAACATTAAAAAAAAAATAATACCAAAATCAAGTGCAAAATAAAAGGAATGCATTTAGATAACAGGCACAATAACAGGTACAACAAACTTCTCCCCTTTGACAGCACAAAAAGGAGGAGCAACTAAAAGCAAAAAGCAAAAGAAGAAAATAAAAAACTACAATGCAAACATAAACAAACTAAGCAGATGGGTCCTGATCTGGTGGTGGTGGAGGTGGATTTGGTTGAAAATATTGAAATAGAGCATCAAAGCGGTGATCAATTGCAGTGAAACGTTCTCCAAACCACTGCATATCAGTCTCGTGTTGGTGATGTTGTTCTTGAATATGCATGTCGAGACGAGTCTGTAGCTAATTGAAGCGGGCGACTAAGTCATCATTAGGGTGTACTGGTGCTAGTGCAGGTGCTCGGGGTGCAGCATGGCGTCGTGGTTGAGCTGGAGCTGCGGCTGGGGCATCTTCTCCTTCTTCGTCATCAAAGACTGGATCTTCAGGCTCATGTCCCCGATGAAAGAGAATACGGAAGGAAGCATCCGTATAAAAAATATGAAGAATGTCGTGTTCACCAGGGTAGGACAATTGATATTTATTATGGAGGATATATCCTATTAGGTGACCAAGAGCTAGATTCTGTTTCCGTCGGGTGGTAGGTAGACGAACAAAAGTCATGTGGCGAATGTAGTTGCTAATTAAGTCGACCTCATCAAACTTAATGTTGGACATAATAAGATAGGTAGCGACGGACAAGGTAGGGGTCAGATTGATAAGGTCGCCACCTTTGGGTATGATTGAGGTTCGAAGAACAAGTTGAATTATACGGGCATTTTGAGTTAATGATTGAACAAGAGGTTGGTGTTGATGAAAAGCAGTATTCCTAAGGACTCTATTTACATCGCTACAATCAAATTCATCGATAAGAAACGAGCGAACCATAGGTCCTTCAGTGGACAGCCCAATATATTGGGCGATATCGGCTCTAGTGATCTCAATGGTGCGGCCACAAACAAAAGAGTGAAAAGTGATGTTGTCGACGGTGTAGGTGAGGTTGGCGAGAAATTCAAAAAGAAGTTCAGAATTATATGGAAACGCCAGGGTGAGTAGGAATTGGAAGGTGGTGGAAGCAAAGAGGCTCATTACCTCGAAATTGAGAGCAGCCTGATTAAGCATTTTTGAAGGGAAAATTTTGCAGGTTCTATATCGATGGTAGGCTTCCTCATTTTCAGTATTCATAAAACGATCAGGTTGGCGACTCGATGAGGACGAGCTTCCAGCAGTCATCCTACCTCGCTTAGACATTGCAATAGGGCACGAAAATGAGTGAAGAAGTGAGTGAGGAGAGGTGTTTGAGTGAAAAGAACGGCCTATGCAAGGGTTCTTATAAGAAATTTCGTGAATCATACAGTACGATCTTTAATCGTACAGTACGATAGGTAATCAATATTCTGACCGTTCGTTTTGGGAAAAGGCAGTCAAATCGTACAGTACGATATGTATCGTATAGTACGATCAGGCGAATTTCGATCGTCCTGAGGCCTAAATACGACTTTTGACCAAAAGTTTCGTACTGTACGAACAGGTGTATCGTACAGTACGATACATAATAAACATCGTACCGAACAACTATAACTCACATTTATTCCGTATGCTGATGTGGATCGTACCGTACGAAATGGAGGTATCGTACAGTACGATACTCAATAATGTCGTACCAACCGGGTTTAATTCATCCCAATCCGTTGCTGACGTGGATCGTATTGTACGAAGAAGAGATATCGTACAATACGGTAGGCAATTATGCGGGATAAATATCATACATTATTATATATATCGTACGGTACGAACAACAGAGCCGAAATCAACTTGTTTGTTGACAGTGAGATGTATCGTACAGTACGATGTAGGTCATACATTACGATGAACAGTGAACTCAGAGTTTTGGTGAGGTGAGTGTGTGATGATCAGGAGCAGCCAAACAAAAAAAAACAAATTTTTATTTTTAGTTTTTTTTTATGCTGTTATATCTATGACACCTAATCTGATCCTCAGGGTGCTAAAGGTGTCGAAAGCTAAAGGTTTTGTGAATATGTCTGCCAATTGATCTCCTGTAGCGATGTGATGTAGTTCTATATCTCCCTTAGCGATGTGATCTCTAATGAAATGATGTCTAATGTCTATGTATTTCGTTCGAGAGTGTTGAATTGGATTCTTAGAGATATAAATTGCACTTGTGTTGTCACACATGATCGAGATGGTTCCAACAGGTAGTCCAAGATCAAGAATTTGTTATTTTAACCATAGCACTTGTGCAACACAACTTCCTACTGCAATATATTCTGCCTCGGCTGTGGAAAGTGCTACTGAGTTTTGCTTCCTACTGGACCAAGAAACTAATGATTGTCCGATGAATTGGCAGGTACCAGAGGTGCTCTTTCTATCTATCCTACATCCTGCAAAGTCAGAATCTGAGTACCCTAGGTTTTCAAAGGAAGTGCTGTGTCTGGGATATCAAATTCCTAAGTTTGGGGTGCCTAGCAGATATCTAAGAATTCTTTTGACAGCAGTTAAGTGAGACTCTTTAGGATCGGCTTGGAAACGGGCACAAAGGCACACACTAAACATTATGTTCGGTCTACTGGCAGTCAGGTAAAGAAGGGATCCAATCATTCCTCTATATTTTTTTTGATCTACTGATTTTCCACTAGGATTCTTATCTAATTGGATTGTCGAACTCATTGGGGTGTTCATGGGTTTTGCACTATCCATTTCATATTTCTTTAAAATATCCTTAATATACTTTGATTGGCTAAGAAAAGTTCCATTATCTATTTGTTTTACATTAAAACCAAAAAAGTAATTAAGTTCTCCCATCATGCTCATTTCACTCATTACTCATTATTTTTGAAAATTCATCGCACAAGTTTTTATCCGAAGATCCAAACAAGATGTCGTCCACATATATTTGAACAATGAGAATTTCTTCTTTGACCTTTTGTAAAAAGAGGGTAGTATTTACACTACCCTTTTTAAATCCTCTATCCAAAAGAAATGAGCTAAGTCTTTCGTACCATGCTCTAGGTGCTTGCTTTAATCCATACAGTGCCTTCTTTAATTTAAATACATTGTTTGGAAATTGTGAACTTTCAAATCCGGGGGGTTGCTCAACGTAGACATCTTCCTTAATTACCCCGTTCAAAAATGCACTCTTTACATCCATTTGATATACCTTAAAGTTCTTGAAGCAAGCAAAAGCTAAGAGCACTCTTATGGCTTCTAGTCTAGCAATCGGGGGCAAAGGTTTCTTCAAAATCTATCCCCTCAATTTGGTTGTACCCCTTAGCTACTAGTCTTGCTTTATTCCTTATTATTGTTTCTGAATCATTCACCTTATTCTTGAAGACCCATTTTTTACCAACAACACTGTGTTCTTTAGGTCTCTTGACTAACTCCCAAACATCATTTCTGGTGAATTGGTTCAGCTCTTCTAGAATTGCTAGAATCCAAAATTCATCTCCTAAGGCTTGATATATACTTGTGGGTTCTATCATAGAGATGAATGCTGAGTGACTAACCTCCTTCCTAAGTCTATGCCTAGTTCTTACACCTTCTGAAGGGTCTCCTAAAATTAACTCTTTAGGATGACTAGAAGAATATCTCCATTCTCTAGGCAAAGCTTCCTGAGGTTCGACCCTTTCTCCTAAGGTCATAGTCTACTCCTTGAATTGCCTCTATTTCATCATCTTCAATTTTAGATTATGAGGGCTTATCTGATTCATCAAATACCACATGGATAGATTCTTCTACTATAAGGATTCTCTTATTAAAAAATTTATAGGCCTTACCTACAGAAGAATAACCTAAGAAGACACCCTCATCAGACATGGGATCAAATTTTCCTAAGGGATGCTTACCATTATTTAAGATGAAACACTTACACCCAAAGACATGTAAATGTGAAAGATTTGGTGTCCTACCCTTAAGGAGTTCATATGGAGTTTTATTTAGTTTCGATCTTATGTTTACTCTGTTCAAAACATAACAGGCTGTGTTGACTTCTTCTGCCCAAAAGTATCTAAGAAGTGTATACTCCGCTAACATTGCCCTAGCAGCTTCTACCAAAGTTTTATTCTTCCTTTCTGCTATGCCATTCTGTTGGGGTGTTCTAGGAGCTGAGAAATTGTATTCTATTCCTATCTCTTGACATAATGACTCAAACCTATCATTTTGGAACTCTCCACCATGATCGCTATGGACTGTTGATATTTCACAACCTAATTTTCGTTGAATCCATGTGGAGAATACTTTAAATTCCTCAAAAAACTCATTTTTGTGTGCTAAGAATCTTACCAAAGTAAATCTAGTGAAGTCATCTACAATCACAAAACCATAATTCTTTCCACCTAGACTGGCTGTACTAACGGGTCCAAATAAGTCCATGTGTAGAATTTCTAGTGGCCTAGAGGTGATCACATCTCTAATTGAGTGAAATGATGATTTGACTTGTTTTCCTAGTTGGCAAGCATCACATAAGTGATCCTTGGTAAAGTCTAACTTAGGTACACCTCTAACTAGGTTTTTCTGAGTGATGTTTCTAAGAGTTTTCATACTAGCATGGCATAGTCTCCTATGCCATAGCCACGAGTCATCAACTATTGTTTTCAAGCAAAATGATTTTGAGTTATCAACGCAATCAAGGTCTAACATGTAAACATTGTTCATTCGTTTTCCTTCTAAAATTATTTCATCAAATAAACTAATCAGGCATCTATCAGTAAAAAATTTAACATCAAAACCTTTGTCACACAGTTGACTAATGCTAAGTAAATTATGTTTCAAACCATCAACTAGTAAAACATTTTCTATTAAAAAATTCTTAGCATTACCAACGATACATAAGCCTATCACCTTCCTGATAGTGTTGTCTCCCAACGTTACTTTGCCTCCAGTTTTGGTCTCCAATAGGATGAACTTCTTCATATCTCCAGTCATGTGTCGCGAGCAGCCACTATCCAGGTACCACATGCTCTCACTAGGTCTTTTATGAGAGCATCCCTACAATTTCATTCAAAGATTAGATTTGGGAACCCAAGTGAGTTTGGGTTCCTCCTGATGCTTGCATGAATGAGATGTATGCATGCTATGCTGTGATGGACGCAGTTTGGGTCTCCATACTAAGTGTGTCCTACGGTGAATTGTGCATGTGCGGGCTATGTGACCTAGCATGCCACAAGAGAAACACCTAACACCAGGAAAAGGGTTTACTAATCTACGTGGGTGGTGGTGCCTCTTTCTAAAGTTTTGTGATGCATGCTGTGTTGGGAGTCTGCGAGGATGGCCTGTGAGTGATGCAATTTCATTTTCTAGTTCTTTTATTCTCTCACTAAAAGTTTTATTTTGAGCTGTCAATCCATCAACTTCTATTAATAGCAAGTGCTCACTATGATCTACTTCTAATGCAAGTGCAGTTAGTTTTTCAAACTCTACATCTAGTTCAGTATACGATGTTTTCAAGGATTCATGCGCTTCAATTAGTTCAATATGCTTCTTATTTATTGCATCATACTCATCAAGAAGCAACATGTGATCTTTATCTAAATCAGAATTTTCTTTAACTAAGTTAGCATGCTCAATTTGTAAAGAACTAAATTCAATATTAAGATTAGCATGCATTTTTTTCAGTTTCCTATACGAGTCATAAATATTCTCAGAAATAAGTAGTAATTCATCATATGAAAGTTGACATACCTCGTCTTGATCCGATTGATCAAGGTTATCGTTAGCCATAAGAAACAAATTAGTTATCTCCTCCTCTGCTTCTTTCTCTGACGATTCTGAGGCAGAGTCGGCTCAAAAAGCTTTCTGTGTCCTCATCTTTCCTTTCTTGTATTTGGCTTTCTCATCACCTTTCTCCTTAGCTGGTTGGCTCTTCAGATTTGGGCAATCGGCTCGAAGGTGACCTGGCTTCCTGCATTCAAAACAGATTGTATCAGATGAAACTTTATTGGACCTTGAGCTCTTACCTTTATTCCAGCTGTTCTGATGACGCTTCTGTTTTCTCTTCAGGAAATTTTTGAACTGTCGGGTCATCAGTGCTATATCATCGTCTTCCTCCTCTGCAGAGCTTTCACTTTTTGAGTTGCTAGCTTTTAATGCCACCGTCCGCTCCTTTTTCTTTTCACCTGCATCACTTTGCCTTTGGCTCACTCCTTGCTCGTATGCAATGAGTGACCCAAGGAGGTTATCAATAGAATAAATATTAAGATCTTTAGACTCAGTGATAGTAGTTATCTTAGCATCATAGGAACTAGGTAGGCATCTAAGAATTTTATTTACTTTCTCAGAATTTGAAATTTCTCTACCTAATGCATGCAAGGATGTCACAATTTGGGTGAACCTAGTGTACATGTCAGAAATTGTTTCGCTAGGTTTCATACAGAATAATTCATAATCATGCAGTAGAATGTAAAGCCTAGACTGTTTTACTTCATTTGTTCTTTCGTATGTAATGCACAGTCTATCCCAAATCTCCTTACCAGAAACACAAGTAGATACTCTCATATAGTCCTCAGATTTCAATGCACAAAAAAAAAACAGTTTAAGCACTTAGCATTCAGTTGGGCTAACTCCCTATCCTCATTGCTCCATTCAATAAAAGGTACAGGAGTTTTCAAACCATTAACAATCTTAAATGGTGCAACATATCCATCATTTACTAACATCCACATGCGGTAATCTATAGATTGCAAAAATGTAGACATTCTAATATTCCAGAAATCAAATGGAATGTTATCAAAAAGTGGTGGACGAGTTATTGAATAACCCTCCGCAGTGTTATGATTACCAAAATTCGACATGATCGTTTTTTTTCAAGGTTTTCTAAAACACTATTTTTGAAAAACAAGCTCTGATACCAATTGAAATTACTAAATGACAAGAGGGGGGGTGAATTGTGAAAATCTTTTCCTTAATAAAAATAACCCTAAACAAGAGTCTAATTTTTTTTGTTATTTTTAAAATACTATAACAAAATTTTAAGCAATTTTTCTTCCACAAGTTTCACCATGCAATAGTTATGAAAAATTAAATGCAAGTAAAAAGTAAACGACGATAAGAAAAAAACACACCAAGAATTTTTATAGTGGTTCGGTCAAAATATGACCTACGTCCACTCCCCGGAGTCCTCCGCTCCAGGATTTTCACTATCAAAATAGTTCTCCTTTTGCCCCCCTCGGCAAGGCGGAGAAGCCTTTACAAACCTCCCTTTCACCAACCCGGCGTGGCGGAGTGCCAAACTCTGTTTTCGCCCTCCTGGCGATGGCAGAGAACCTTATCGTTTTTCTCCCTCCTGGAGAAGGCAGAGAACCTCGAGGCAACGGATGTAGACGAGCCTTTCCCTTAGAGATCCTCCCTCAAATCCTTCTAGGGCCACAGGAGGAGCAAGATGCAGCAAGCTTGGAGCAACCGTGTGATCTCCCTCACACCTCTTCTCCCTCACAACGCTCACCTCCTCCTTCCTCTCTTAACCCTCAAGAATTTTTCTAGAGCTCTCTCCCTTGGAATCCCTCTCTAACCACGTTCACCCCCTCTGTGATTCTTTCTGAAAAAAGACTTGATTGACATCTAAAAACGGGCTCCAAAAACCTCTGATTTCAAAAGTAGCCGTTACTGTTCGTACAGTACGATTCAACATCGTACAGTACGATATGTATAAAAAGACGTCGTCCTGGTACGAAGATGTACAAACAGTTCAAAAACAATTCGTACTGTATGATATAATATCGTACGGTATGATCCACAAAACACTATTCGTACAGGACGATAGTCTAGACGATCAGATGTCGTCTCTGTTCATCGTATGGTATGATCCAGTTCGTACAGTATGATGTTCAAAATTTAATTAGGCCGGGATTACATGCACTAATTACGGGTTAATTTAAGTAAGTATTAAAAATAGATCGTACAGTACGAACACGTTCGTACAGTACGAGCGGCGCAAAATAACTTACTCAAATTAAACTACGGCTAGGGTTTTGGATCTGAACATATCGTACAGTACAAAACTATTCGTACAGTACGATCTATTCACAGAATCGTCCACATAGCTCTTTTCGTACGGTACGAAATAACATCGTACAGTACGATCTACAGAGAAGAATTTCTATGACAATTTTCATTTAAAAACAAACTCTCCCCCTGTGTGTGTGCATGGTTGCTCTTACTCTTTTGCATTTTGTGGCCAGACTCAATAAAATAAAATAAAATAAATAGAAAAATATAATGTTTGACTCATACTCCTAATATACTCTTTCTTGAGTCTTCCTTTCGTCCTGAGTCACTTGTGATCTTCCTGAAATGTTAGTACTCAAGGACAATAGCAAATAAAATAGTATTCAATGAAAGGTTGTTCCAAAACACTCATTATTTAGCATCATCAAAATCTCAAACTCGGGGTCATGGGTTGCAACAATTATGAGATATTACCATCAATGAGTGATGGTGATCAGCTTTGTTTTAATCTGAGAGCTCGAGCTTTTATTTTGATGATAACAAGTATTTTTAAACTTTATCTAGTTTTTCATATTTATTATTATTGTATATTTTTTTTTTTGTAAAAAAAATTTAGGTTAAACATACATCAAGCATGGTCAAAGAATCAAGACTCAAGACTGGGTGGTTTAGGTTGATTTATGCATGAGTCTGTACTTTTTATTTTTCTTGAGTCAATCAATATAAATGGTGAATGTTAGCTTAGCAACTGTGCACACACACGGGGGGACTAAAACTTAAAGCAATAATTTGTTTTTGATTATCGTACTGGTAGATCTGATTCAAACTGTATGATTTGATTAAGAAAAAGTTAATTAAAATATTTAAATTAAGAAAATAAATTTGAAATAAAGATAAACAAATTGCACTGTATGATTAAGATCATACATGATGATTAGTTTATAAACAAAATATGGACCACGATTTTAATTATATTATATGATATCATTAAAATCTTGCCTAAATTAATCCCTATAATTAAGTAATTGAATCTTAGAAAATTAATCATTAAGATCATATTGGAGGATCTATAGAGTTGATATTTCATCATCCAAGAGTTTATAATGGATGAACTACGATTCGATTAAACTAATTATACTATATTACTCTAAGGTCATAGTGGATGATGTTGACCTCATTTTTTGTATAAGGTCTTCAATAAGATCCTGAACCTAATCCAGACTCAAGTCAATACAAATCCAATCATGTATAGACCCAGATCTCAGGTCCTAAGGCTTGGTCCTAAAGGCCTTTACCAGCAAATCTTTGAATACTTCAAAACCAAATGAAATGGACTCTGATTTCAGTTCTGTCAGTTTCATACTGATGGGGCATGTCTCTAATACCAACCCTCCAAATTGGAGCCCGTTCTGAGCTCTCTGACCCCAGTTACTAAATCAAAACCCAAAGGCTGTAAAACAATAAAAATATTTACAGCCTATGCCACTGGACCTGTCCCTTTTAAGATTTTGATCTTAGAGACCTCTCCAAGGCCTGCAATCACCTCCAGACTATCAATCCTGATATGTTGATCAATAAACTGCATCTTTCTAGACTCATTTCAGCCCCTAGTTGTCATGAGCCCAAAAATGACCAAAATACCCCTAAGGGGGCTCAAATGGTGATTTCAAACCAAATGAACTCTAAATTGAATACAACCACTTCCAGCAAGTTTCAAATGACAAACCAAACATGTTCAACCCATTCCCAGCCCTTGGGTCAACCTGGTTGACCAAGTCAACAGAGTTGACCCAAGAAGGCCCTTAAGGGTTCAAATGGTGATTTTGACCAAATTGATCTCTCCAGGCCCTGGGACCACATTCAATAAACTCAAAATGATGTTTTGAATTTGTTCAATCCATTTCCAAACCTTGAACACAACTGGTTGATCAAGTCAACTAGTTTTGGCCTAAAAGCCCATTAAGGGCCCATCAAGCCCTTTTGATCCCAACAGCCTTTTAAAATCCTAAACTCACCCTCATTAAACTCCAAATGACTGATCAAACATGTCCAGCCCAAACCTTTACCCTGGGTCAACCTGGTTGACCCAGTCAACTCAATCGACCTAAGGATCCTCCATAACCCTTAACAGGTCACTTTGACCTATTAGGGTTATCTAGCTTATTCAATCTATTCAAACCCTCAAACTAGTACCATTACTTGGGTCAAGCACATTCAATTCATTTGGCATCAAACCATATGGAGTTTGACTTAGTCAACTCAATGGAATCCATTTGAAGTGCCTTAGACCTTTAGGCTTCATCCCAAATTCCAGTCCCCAAGCCTCAACCAACTCCCAATCCCACTAATCACTTCATTAAGACTATCTAGATCCAATCCCATCAACCTTTGACTGGATTGACTGGTCAACAAGTCAACCCAAAGATCAAAGGAGCCATTCCCCTTGATCAATCATCAAAGCAAACACACCCGGCCTAAACCAAGCCTCCCCAACCATTTGGAGAGTCTCTATAACCTGTCTTGATGTCAATCCAACAGCCATTGACCAGTATTGACCAGTCAAACAGTCAATGGAGGCTATACAAGCTCCCTCGGTCAACCCAGTCAACCCTGTTGCAAATCTATTTTTCATGTCTTATGTTTTGATGATTGACAAACACTGTTTTTCTTGGACAGCTTGTTGCTTCTAACTTTTCAGGAATCGAAGATCGGACAATAAAAAAGGAGCCAAGTTCAGGAATGCGTAGGTTTAGGGTTGAGTCAGTCTGTACTTTTGTTTTTTACCTTTTGAGTCCACTTGTAATAGTCAAAGAGACTGATGCTATGTAACCCTTCACACACACACTTGAGAGACTTAGAATTTCTGTTTTTTCTCATATCGGCCAGGACGATTTTCTGGATCGGCCTGGACGATCAGCTTAAAACAGAAAGTCTAATTAAGGATTCTTAAATTAAGGCAGCCGTCATTAATAGATCGTCCTGGATGATACGTGTATCGGGCCAGGACGATAAGCTCAAAACAGAAAGAAGTAGCCGCCATAGTCAAGTATGATATATTGTATCTTTAAATTATCGGCCAGGACGATCCTCGGATCGGCCTGGACGATATTCACAGATTATGCCATAATTGTTCAGGGAATCAAGGGAGTAATTAAGGTTGATTGATACGTTCATATCGTCCTGGACGATCGCAAGATCGACCAGGCCGATCTAGTCAAAAACCTTAAGTTACTTCAGGACGATCAATATCGGCCAGCCCGTATCCAGGGCTATTGTCAGGACGATTTTCCTCTGATTTGAACTGATCGGCCAGGACGATTGTAAGATCGGCCTGGACGATCAAGCCAATTTTCAATCGTCCTATTTTCCATCCAGGGCGATGCTCTGGCCGATCATCATTGATTTGTACTGATCGGCCAGGACAATGTCCATATCGGCCTGGACGATATTGTCGGCAACTTGCAATTAATGAGCTCTTTTGAAGCTCATCTATTTAAGAGCTCTTGTTCAACATTTTTAAAGACCATTGGCTGCTGCCTTGACCTGAGAAGACCTTGAGGAGAGAAAGAGAGAGAGAGGAGAGAGAGAGGATCTTGTGAGGGGGAGCTTGTGAGGGGTTTCACAAGGGTTTCTTCAAGGATCTCTCTGCGTCTTCTTTGTCTAGAGTTTCTCGTCCGTGGAAGGGTCGTTAGAGGTAAAGAGTTTTGCTTTTGGTTCTAGTTCTCTGCCAGCTTCAGGAGGAAGCAAAAGGAGATAGGTTCTCTGCCTTGCCGGGGTGGCAAAAAGGAGGTTCTTGTGAGGGTTTCTCCACCTAGCCGTGGGGGCTAAAGGAGAGTCACTTTTTTGTAGTGCAATACTTGGAGGGTGCCTCCAAGGAGTGGACGTAGGTCGAGTCGACCGAACCACTATAAATTTCTGTGTTCCTTTTCTTGCTTCCGCACTTTTAAATTCCGCACTTTTTTGTGGTGTGATTTGGTTTATGTGATTTTATTTCTTTGTTTAAAAAGAAGTTTTTAAAATACCAATTCACCCCCCCCCTCTTGGTTAGTTTGGGACTAAGTTCATAGGGCTTAACATCCCCATCGAACTTTCAAGTGGTATCAGAGCCTGATTCGAAAATTAAAGTTTGAAAACTTTTTGAATTTGATCCATGTCAAACTTTGGGAATCGCAACACTACGGAAGGGTATTCTATCACCCGACCTCCTCTGTTCGATAACCTACCTTTTGATTTTTGGAAAACTCGCATGTCAACTTTTTTACAATCTACTGATTATCGCATGTGGATGCTTATTCAAGAAGGTTATTCTCCACCTTCTCGTGAAATTAACGGTTTTAAAACTGAAGTTACTTTTACCGAATGGACTTTTGATGAACGAGATTTAGCTCAATTAAATGCGAAATGTTTGAATTGTTTTTTCTGTGCTTTAAAATCTGAGGATTACATGCGTGTTTCAACTTGCAAAACTGGTAAAGAAATTTGGGATAAATTGTGCATTACTTATGAATGCACCAATGAAGTTAAACAATCCCGTTTAAACATTCTCTTGCATGACTACGAACTTTTTCGTATGAAACCTCATGAATCGATTTCTAACATGTACACTAGGTTTACTCAGATTGCTACTTCATTGCATGCACTAGGAAAAGAACTTTCGAACTATGAAAAAGTTAACAAGATTTTGAGATGCTTGCCTTCATCTTATGATGCAAAAATTACTGTAATCACTGAATCTAAAGATTTGAACACCTATTCTATTGATAACTTACTTGGCTCACTCATTGCTTACGAGCAAGGGGTGAATCAAAGAAATCTTGATACAGGTGAGAAGAAAAAGGAGAAAACAATTGCATTGAAGGCACACAAATCGGATTCTGAATCTTCCGGGTCTAAAAGCGATGGAGTTGCCTTCATCACAAGGCAATTCAAAAGCTTTCTAAGGAAGAAACAAAAGCATCATCAAAGTTGGAGAAAAGGTAAGGATCATAAACATATTAAAAGATCTTCTGATGTTGTTTGTTTTGAATGCAGGAAACATGGACATGTAAGAGCCGATTGTCCTACCCTTCAAGATCATTCAAGCAAAGAAAAGGAAAAAGGTGAGGAGAAAGCTAAGTCTAGGAAGGAGAATAAGAAAATCCAAAGAGGCTTCTGGGCAGAATCTGGTACTGATTCCTTTGAGACTGAACCAGAGGAAGAGACTACAAATTTGTGTTTCATGGGAGAAAATCAAAGTGATGAGGAAGAGGTATGTAAACCAACCTATGATGAATTATTTGAAATTTGTGAAAAAATCCATACATCATACAAAAAACTTAAGAAAACTCATGCTAGCCTAAAATTAGAACATTCAAATCTACAAAAAGAGCATGAAGTTTTTCTCAAAGATCATGCAACAATTGATTCAAATCACATGGCTCTCCTTGATGAATTTGATGAATTAAACAAGAAGCATTTGGAATTAGTTGATAAAAGTAATGCATTAAAAGCTTCACACACCTCACTTAACGATGATCTTAAGAAATCTAAAGAGATTGAGAAAAATTTGAGGATTGAGAATGATGCATTAAAAAGAACTAACTTGAGAATTCAAAATGATTTGGAAACATGTAAGAAAGCTAGGATGGCACCAACTTTTAATCAAAGGCCAGAACCTAGGAAGAGGCATTTTTACCCAAACCATTTAAGAAAACCTTTTCCTGGAGTTCAATGTTTTTCTTGTGGCATGCTAGGACACATCTCACACACTTACACAGTTCACCGCAGTACACATTGGGTGTGGAGACCTAAGATGCATGATTCAAAGCATATCACATCTGCATTGCACTCTACATTTCCTAAGAAGGAGCCCAAATCTGTTTGGGTTCCTAAAACTAACTATTGTTGAGTTTTACAGGAGTGCTCTCACCAAAGACCTCGTGGGAGCATAAGATAACTGAATATAAGGAGGCTTGCAGCTCAATTGCTTAAATCCGTTGCTTTATCACTTGCTTGAAATCTTTAGTTTTTGTGTGTCTTTTATTTTTAGTTTTTTTGTGTTCACTTTGTGTTGTTGTTAGTTTGCTTTATTTTTTTTATGAGTTTTTGTTTTTTCACTTTGGTCTTTATCTTTTGGCCTTCCATATGATGAAACTTCTCAAGCTTTTAAATATTGAAGTTTTTTTTTTAGATAGGGTTTAGTTTTTTTAAATTGGTTAAAGGGAGTAAACTGTTGATGTTTTTTCCTTCTTCTGACTTTGTTTAGTGGCATGATTTTCTTCTATAAAACAAAAGTCTAAACTCAGTTTAACCAATGGCGTTTTAAGATCTCTTTCTAATCTTGCTACATTAAATCATCTTATGCATAATAGTCAAAATTCTTTGATATCATTCAAGCTTTTGAAATCTTACCATTGTAGTTATCACGTGATTTTGATTTTGTGTTGTGGATTGTTCTTCCTTATGTTAGAGAGAGAGAGCTCATATTCTCTAATATTTGGAGGATATACTCACAACTAAGTATTTTTTCTTTAAGGGTATATTAAAGAATTTTTAGCTTGCAAAAGTTAAAAAGGAAAGAGGCCAATGAAGCCAAATTGAAAAGAAAACTATATACACAAAAGTGTATCAAAAATCAAAAGATGCTTAAAGAGCCAATAAAAGTGACAAGAGGCATAAAATTAGCCCAATGCAAGCTATCATCTCTTTGGTAAAACTCTTAAAACTTAGAAAACTCATTGATTATGTGATACCTTCAAAGATTGATTTCAATTTTCATGATTGAGAAAAAATTATTTTGATTTATTATTTATGAGATATTTTTGTTAACAAGCCTTGATTGGATCTTCTTATCCTCTTTTGTTATTCCAAGTTAGGACTCTGTTATTTTTAAGAGAATTTTGTACCCTGAAGGATGTCCGATCTAGGGTAAATGGAATCAGTTTTTCTACCTTCTTCTGATTGGATTTTGTTAAACCTCTTGATCTCCTAAAACTTTAAAAGTTTAAATTCATGAAAAGAATTCTCATATGATGCCTCCATAAAACAAAAACAAAAAAATAGAAAAATTAAAAAAAAAAAAAATGTTCGGTGGTTGGTTTTCATTGTGTTATTTTTGTGTCTTTGACTGTCTTTTCTTTTATTTTATTTTTTTTTAAGAATCCTGATCATCACCTTTTCTGTCTTGATTTCAAATTCAAGTCATATCGGCCTGGCCGATATTTATATCGTCCTGGCCGATATGACAAATTCTTTCCAAAATCCATCTGCTGACCTTTTTCTGTACTTACTGCAATTCATCATCCTGGACGATACATTATCGTCCTGGACGATTTGATCGAACTCATGGTGATAGTCCTGGCCGTTAGTATATTTTTCTGGCCGATGCATTCTATGTGCATCGTCCTGGCCGATACACTGGACCGTCCCGGATGATCCACGTGTCAATACGTTTTGATCTTTAAATTCGGCCCCGGACGATCCATTATTGGACCATCGGCCGAGCCGATCCACTGTTCGTCCTGGACGATACACGTGGCAAGCATTTAAAACGTTTTAACTTCGGCTGGTACGATCAATTATTGTGTATCGTCCTGGACGATACACCTAATCGGCCCGGACAATCTTCTTTTTCAACGGTCGTCCGGACTGACTCCTCGGGCCGATAGCCTGTGTCTAATCGGCCTGGCCGATATCTGATCGGCCCGGACGATTGGACCGCCTTTTTGACCAATCGGCCTGTACGTAATTATTGAACCATATCGGCCTGGACGATTTCGCGATCGGCCTGGACGATATGGCCGTTTCTTTAAATTCAGGCCAATCCAGCCATGATTTTTCACTCTTCATCCTTTCTCCCTTTGTGTTTTTGCTTAGTACTCTCAAATGGCTGGTGGGAAACGCGTCCGACAGACCTCTAGGAGTTCCTCGAGGGCAAGGATTAACCCTCGTTTCCGGGAAGCAGAAGATGAAGCCGCATATCATCGTTATAAAGAATGTGGAATTACTATTTCCAAAATTATCAATCCAGTCCACATCTCTTACCCGGTAATGGATCTCTTCGCTCACACTTCCCTTTGCTTCATACTGTCTCTTGTTTTCCCTTTCAATTCAGAGCTTCTTCTAGAATTTTTCGCAAACCTTCGTATCAACCCTACCTTCACAGCCCTGACCTCCTATGTGAATCGACGCCCTATCGAAATCACATATCAGGATTGTGTTGATCTTTTACAGCTATCCACCACCGGAGATAAGCTGCACATAATCGCTTCTGACCCAGATTTTGACTGGTCCACGGCAAATCACTTTCTTCGCCAGACCAATGTCCCTTACCATGTTGGAGAAACTAGCTCTTTAGTCAGAGATGCTAGGACAATCCAACATGTCCTTCGCACCTCCGTCATTCCAAAAGCCGGCGACCGAGTTCACATCACTCCTCTACTTTCCCTCACTACCTTCTACATCATGGCTCATAGGGAAATCAACACTGCGGACCTAATTTTTTGATATATTGATCACCTAACCACAATTCGCGATCCAGGCCACAAAAGAAGACCAAATCTAGCCTTAGGACACATCATAGCCTATGTTCTTGAAAATAAATACCAACTTTAATATCCCAATCCACCAAATCTCCCAACTCCCTTCTACTCAAACAATTCCTTCAGCACCCTTCACAGTACTCATCTCCACCCTGATGAACCTCGGGGGGCTAGAGAGGAGGAGGCTCCCGCTCCAGCTCCCTTTCTTTACCCTGTTCCTCTCCACCAACACTCACCGGTTGATCAGTTGATTGAGAGATTTGATCGTTGGGAGACCCGGTTTGACGCCTATGTTGCTGCCCAGGAGCAGCAACACTCTGAGGACATTGCCCGCTACGAGCATCACCGCGCTGAGGATTTAGCTCGATTTGACAGTTTTCTTACTCACCAGCAGCAGCAGCATGACCAGGACATCACCTGGTTCAATGCTCAGTTTACCACCCTTGCTAGTTACTTTCAGCAGCCACCTCCACCTCCTCCATCTGATGATCAGGATCCCTCGTTCTTTTAGTGTGTGCTTTGAGTTATTGTTTCTTGTCTTTTTGTAGTTAGTCTTTCGTGATGTTTTTTTTTCTGCTGTTTCTGGACTCTCTTTTTGTGATGACAAAAAGGGGGAGTAGGATAGCGTGGGTGTGGTAGGAAAAAGTTGATATTGTAACTTTGTTTTTCTAATGAATCTATTTTTGTCCTACTTGTGTTTTTCCATCATCAAAAAGGGGGAGATTGTTGCAAATCTATTTTTCATGTCTTATGTTTTGATGATTGACAAACACTGTTTTTCTTGGATAGCTTGTTGCTTCTAACTTTTCAGGAATCGATGATCGGACAATCAAAAAGGAGCCAAGTTCAGGAATGCGTAGGTTTAGGGTTGAGTCAGTCTGTACTTTTGTTTTTTTACCTTTTGAGTCCACTTGTAATAGTCAAAGAGACTGATGCTATGTAACCCTTCACACACACACTTGAGAGACTTAGAATTTCTGTTTTTTCTCATATCGGCCAGGACGATTTTCTGGATCGGCCTGGACGATCAGCTTAAAACAGAAAGTCTAATTAAGGATTCTTAAATTAAGGCAGCTGTCATTAACAGATCGTCCTGGACGATACGTATATCGGTCAAGACGATAAGCTCAAAACAGAAAGAAGTAGCCGCCATAGTCAAGTATTGTTGAGTCCAGTAATTAGGTTGTTAAGCCTAAGTAAATGTCCCACGGCTACCAAGAGGGGGGTGAATTGGTAGTTTTAAAAATTTTAAACCCTCTTAATGATAAAGTTGAACCGAAATAAAATTTTCTTTTAAAGTTTGTAGAAAAATGTTTTTCAACCACAGAGTTGTTAAAACTGAAACTTAAAGTGCGGAAACGTAAAAGCAATAAAGTAAATGACACCAGATTTATAGTGGTTCGGTCTATAACCAGACCTACATCCACTCCTCAGAGGCACCCTCTGAGTATTGCACTAATACCACAAAGTGACTCTCCTTTAGCACCCACAGCAAGGCGGAGAAGCCTGTACAAAACACTCTTTTCACCACTACCCGGTGCGGCAGAGAACCGTCGTCCTTTTACACAATCCACAGTGCTGGCAGAGAACCGTCGTCCTTTTACACTCTCCTAGTGTGGGCAGAGAACCCTACAGCTGTTCACACTCTCCAAGTGTAGGCAGAGAACCTTCGTCCTTTTACACTCTCCTAGTGTGGGCAGAGAACCCTTCGTCTGTTCACACTCTCCAAGTGTCGGCAGAGAACCGGATCTCCTTGACTGATCTTCTCACAAGAATCTAGAAGGAAGAAGGAAAAGAGTGAAGAAATCCAATTTCACAAGTAGAGACTCTTACCTTAGTAATTCAAGTGAAGCCTTCTCGCTCCAGTGGTAGGAATCCTCCTTTGAATGCTCTCTTCCACTCTCTCCTTGGCTATTCTCTCAAGAGGCACGAAGATCAAATGACAAAAAGATTGGGTGGCAATCTAATTTGGACTATTTATATAAAAGACAAGAGAAACCGCCCAAAAACTGCAAATTTCCAATTCTGTACGCAGTGGATCGTCCTGTACGATCCTGGATTGTCCTGGACGATATTACTTAAACGATCTGAAACGACCCAATTTGTAAATGTGTACGAAATGACTTCGTACAGCTGGTCGTCCTGTACGAACTAGGTTCGTCCAATACGAACGGTTATTACAAGGTCGGTTCTAGAAACTGCTGAAAACTGTTCTAAGTCGGTTTATCGTTTGGACGAAAATATATTCGTCTGGACGAAAATTTTCCAGAGAGCCGATCGTCCTGGACGATTATTTATTTCGTCTGGACGAAAATTTTCCAGAGAACCAATCGCCGCGGACGATAATTTGTTTTCGTCTGGACGAAAATTTTCCAGAGAGCTGATCGTCATGTACGATATTTATTTTCGTCTGGACGAAAATTTTCCAGAGGACTGGTCGCCTCGTACGATGATAAAATTCGTCTGGACGAAAATTTTACAGAGAACACATCGTCCGGGATGATAATAAAATTCGTCCTGGACGAATAGGACTTAAAAAAAATTTTTTCAAGCAAGTTCCTATTCGTTCCAAGTGCTCTATAGGAAATATTTGACAGATCGTCCAATACGATAAATATCGTCCTGTACGATCAGTATAGAATTTCAAGATCTCCTTATTTGTGTGTGTGAGATTTTATTCACTCAATTACAATCACTCCCTTTCAAAATTAATTCAAAGAAAAGACAAACTTCAAATAAACGAAATATCTCATGTTGAATTTTATTTGAAGTTTTCGTAGTCTGGAGTCTGATTTTCCTGAAATGTTAGTACACACAAGAGCAAGTGCAAATCTTCTGAAATTATTAGGAGATAACTATACATTTGAACAATAATGTTTGGAATCATCAAAACTACATAAGTTGCACAAATATAAATCATTCAAATAGCAACTATTCAAACAATCTCCCCCTTTTTGATGATGGCAAAACAATTATTATTTGTAAGGTTTCAAGTTAAACAATTTTCTTATCTCCTAAACTCCCCCTGAATTGATGAGACATTAAAATAAGGAGGCATTAAAGAACAATATTTTTTGTTTTTTTTTTTCAAAAATTTTAACACAAACAAAAAACTTGCAAACAGAAATCAAAAATAGAAAACAAAAATAGAAAATACAAACACAATAATTTCTCCCCCTTTTTGACAGCAACAAAAATTGAAGAAGAAATAGACAAGAAATGTAAGTAATTATATGAAATTCATTTTTAAAAATTAATCTAAATGGTGATTGACATAGGGTATGCAATTTTAAACTAAAGATATTAGGTCAATCATAGAAATTCATAAAATTTAAGAAATGATATAACATTGTAAGTAAGAAGAATTTATCAAAGACATGATTCAATTTAGACATTTTGACTATTGAAAATCATTACAAGAGAGATGTAAAAAAAATTCTATATTTCAAAGTTCAATAGAATATAAATGAACATAAGATTAATTTGAATTAAGAGATTTAACTAATTTGGAAAGAAGAGAATTACCTCATGTGGCGCTTTGCGCATCTTTTTAAAGTTTTGGAGCACATTTTTGTGCATTTTTCTTTGGTTGGACTTATTTTGTGCCTCTTTTTCATTTTGCAAATTTTTGCGAATTCCTTTTGATTTTTGTACATTTGTACAATGTTCAAGAGTAATTTGACCAATTCTTTCCAAAATCTATAATCTAAAATTTCAAATATTTCTAGGTGCATAAATATCATTTGAGCATAGAAATTTAAAATAAGAAAACATCAAAATTGCAATAATAATTTAACTTTTATGTAGTCTAAATGAATAGACATGAATTTAAAAGTTCTAATTACAACAAGTTATAAACAAATTATAAATTTAGAAAGTCTAGATTTTCTAATATAGATAATCTCAAATTACAATCGAATTTAAGCATTATGTAGATTAAATAATACTAATGAAATTCACCAACATTAACCACATTTTAAAATAAATATAATAGAAATAAACTTTCATTGATATTAAAGAAACATATTACAGGAAAAAAAATACATTGAACTTAAAAACATAAAAACAAACACATTACAATAAAACAGATAAGATAAAAACAAAACAAACAAAAACAAACAAAAAAAATACAACAGACACAGACATAAAAATAATTTCTACTGTTCTGGAGGAGGAGGAGGAATGCCGCCAAAGAGGTTGAAGTAGGAGGCCATCAACATTACATTGGTATTTATTTCATGAACTTCATCTTTAATATTACCAATGTCATGTTCCTGCTGCGTAAGTTGAGCATCAAATTGATCAAACCTTTGATCAATGTGAGTCTCTAGTCTATCAAATCTCTCAATTAGATTATGGTAATCTGATTGAGAAGCAGAAGCTTGTACTCCTTCTTCTTCTTCTTCTTCTGAAGCACTAGCATGTGCTTTTTCTTTTTCCTCCTTGAAGAGCAATCTGAATGATGCATCGTTATAGTAAACTGGCTCTTCATATTCTTCATCAGGATGCACTATATTGTACTTCTTCTCCAAAATATAAGTAATTAAATGCCCTAATGAAATGTTCTTCTTCCTCTTCTGATCAGCATGTCCTATTTCTGAAAGCCCATAGATATGATCTATGATGAGTTGGGCTTCATCAATAGGATGTCTTTGCATGATTAAAAAAGTTAGAGAAGAAAGGAGAGGAGTAATGTTAATCCTATCACCAGCTTTAGGAATAATTGAGGATCTAAGGATATGCTAGATGATTCGGGCATCTTGGGTCATACCGGAGACTCTAGCAACATGATTGTCAATCGCATTTTCTCTAATTACCCTATTGATTTGAAACCATTTGAAGGAGGTTTCTGACATTAGGGTGTGGGCTCTATATCCCTCAGTTCTTAAGTTTAAAAATGCACCAAGGTCGTGCTTGGTGATCTCAACTTTTTTCTTAAAAATAAAAGAACTAATGGTGGAATGGTCAGAATTGAAACTCATGTTTGTTAGATAGTAATGGTAGGTTTGCTTATTGTAGAAGTGGGCGAGAGAAAGAATGAACTGAAATTGGGTTGAGGCGAAGAGGTGCAATACCCGAAATTTCAACTCTGTTTGGATAAGAATGCGAGACGGAGTGATTTTTGCGGATGCAAAACGAGGAAAAGATTCCTCATTTGCCTTGGAAAGAAAGTTGTCTAGGGCATTCCTGTTTGGTTTCTTCACCAAAACTTTTTGTCTTTTGCTAGAGGAGGCCATAGTTGATTTGATGTAGAAAGGGATTGAAAAAGAAGTTTGAAAGTGTAATTGTCAAGTTTGAAAGCCTTCATATTTAAAGAAAAACGATACGTTCGTCCTGGACGAAAATATTCGTCCTGGACGAAACATTATCGTTCGTCTGGACGATATCATTTCGTACAGACGATCCGATTTGTCCAAAATGTAACGGCTTTTCGTAATCAACACAACTTACGATGCATCCCTTCGTACAGGCTTTTTGACTTGACCGATCGTACAAACAAAAAAATTTCGTACAGACGATCGAAAAGTGTTTCGTTTTAATGACTCTTGAAAACCGTCCCCTACAATGAATCGACACATGTTCGTCTGGACGAACAAAAATTTCGTACAGACGAAGTTCGTATTAAAAACTGTCTTATCCACTCAACCGCTGCATTCAATCGTCCCGACGTTTGAGAGAAAAAAAATTCATCCTGGACGATCACATATCGTACAGACGATCCAATTAAAAACTGCTCTCAAACTGTTCCTTTACACATCGTCCCGTACGAAACCAATTTCGTCCTGGACGATTTCCTCCAAATAAAAATTTTAATTTTGAATTTTTTAAATTTTTTTAAATTAAGAAAATCAACAAAAATAATCAAAACACAGAAAACATAAAACAAAATCATAAATCCAAAAAACAATTCATTCAAAAACACAAAAAATTCACAAAATCACAAAAACAAAACACAACAAGTATCAATGTTGCAAAGACATTTTGGTTAAGCATTCAAATCAATAACACCAAGCCTTGTTCTTAAAGTACTGAAGGTATCAAAGGCTAAAGGTTTTGTAAAAATGTCTGCAAGTTGATTTTCAGTTGAAACATGTATGAGTTCAATTTCTCCTTTGGATACATGATCCCTTATGAAATGATGCCTTATATCAATGTGTTTGGTTCTAGAATGTTGAATAGGATTTTTGGAAATGCAAATAGCACTAGTATTGTCACAATAAATTGGAATAGTGCCTATAGTTAATCCTAAGTCAATCAACTGTTGTTTTAACCAAAGTACTTGTGCCACACAACTTCCTAATGCAATGTATTCTGCTTCTGCAGTAGATAGTGCCACTGAATTTTGTTTTCTACTAGACCATGAAACTAATGAATTTCCAATGAATTGACATGTTCCAGAAGTGCTTTTCCTATCCACTCTACAGCCTGCAAAGTCAGAATCTAAGTAACCAATAATTTCAAATGAAGAGTTAAACTTAGGATATCAAATTCCTAAGTTTTGAGTTCCTAGTAGATATCTTAAAATCCTTTTTACTGCTGTCAAATGTGATTTTTTTGGATCTGATTGAAATCTAGAACATAAGCAAACACTAAACATAATATCTGGTTGGCTAGCAGTCAAGTAAAGTAAAGATCCAATTATCCCTCTAAATTTCTTTTGATCAACAGATTTTCCCTTAAGGTCCTTATCCAACTGAACTGAAGAACTCATTGGTGTACTAACAGGTTTAGCATTGTCCATTTCATATTTTTGAGGATGTCCTTAATATATTTAGTTTGACTAAGAAAAGTACATTCCTCAAGTTACTTAATGCTAAATCCTAGAAAGTAATTTAAATCTCCCATTAGACTCATTTCAAATTCACTACTCATTATTTTAGAAAAATCATCACAAAGATGTTTATTTGAAGATCCAAAGATGATGTCATCCACATAAATTTGAACAATAAGTATATCCTTTCCAATTTTCCTTAAAAAGAGAGTTGTATCCACACTTCCTTTTTCAAAAGATCTTTAAAGTAGGAAGGTGCTTAACCTCTCATACCAAGCCCTAGGTGCCTGTTTCAATCCATATAATGCCTTTTTTAATTTGAAAACATGATTTGGAAATTTAGAATTTTCAAAACCTGAAGGTTGTTCTACAAAAACATCTTCCTCAATTACCACATTTAAAAAGGCACTTTTGACATCCATTTGAAACAATTTAAAACCTTTAAAACAGGCAAAGGCTAGTAAAACCCTAATTGCTTCAAGTCTAGCTACAGGGGCAAAAGTTTCCTCAAAATCAATTCCTTCAATTTGATTATACCCCTTAGCTACTAATCTAGCCTTATTTCTAATGACTACTCCTGAGTCATTCATTTTATTTTTGAACACCCACTTGGTTCCAACAACACTTTGATCTTTTGGCCTTGTAGTTAGTTCCCAAACTTTATTTCTTACAAATTGATTTAACTCTTCTTGCATGGCCAATATCCAAAATTCATCTGAAAGTGCTTGATCAATGTTAGTGGGTTCAATAGTTGAAATAAAGGCTGAATGATTGACTTCCTTGTTTAATCCACGCCTAGTTCTAACACCCTCACTTGGTTCACCTATAATCAATTCCTTTGGATGGTTTTTAGAAAATCTCAAATCTCTAGGCAAAGGGTCTTCTCTTTCTAAATTTTCTTCCACATTTTCTTCCAAATTTAATCTATCAATCTTTTGGGAGTTTTCTTCAATTTCTTCTTCAACAACTTTTGGCTCTTCCATGTTTCCATTTTCATCAAAAACAACATGTGTGGTTTCTTCAATGACTAAAGTTCTTTTGTTGAATACTCTATAAGATTTTCCAACACTTGAATATCCAACAAAAATTCCTTCATCTGATTTTGGATCAAATTTTCCTAAGGCAGATTTTCCATTATTATGTATGAACACCTTGCAACCAAATACATGCAAATGAGACAAATTTGGTGTTCTATCCTTTTAGCAACTCATAGGGTGTTTTATTCAAATTTGATCTCACATTCACCCTATTCAGAACATAGTATGCAGTGCTAACCGCCTCAGCCCAAAAATATCTAGGAAGCGAGTATTCTGCTAACATTGCTCGGGCGGCTTCTATTAATGTTCTATTCTTTCTTTCAACTACTCCATTTTGTTGAGGAGTTCTAGGTGCAGAAAAATTGTGATCAATCCCCTTTTCTTTACAGAAATCTTCAAATTTTTCATTTTCAAATTCTCCTCCATGATCACTTTGTATAGAAATTATTTCACATCCTAGTTTTCTTTGTATCCAAGTTGAAAAATTTCTGAATTCCTCAAATGATTCACTCTTATGAAAAAGAAATTTAACCCAGGTGAATCTTGAAAAATCATCTACTATAACAAATCCATATACCTTTCCTCCTAGACTTATCGTGCTTACAGGTCCAAAAAGATCCATGTGAAGAATTTCTAATAGTTTACTGGTCCTAAGATCTTTATTGGACTTAAAAGAGGATTTCACTTGTTTTCCTAGTTGACATGCATCACATAGATGGTCCTTAGTAAAGTCTAGTTTAGGTATTTCCTAGTTGGCTTCCAGCTGGAGTGGAGGCAAGGTTACACTTGGAGATAATACCACAAAGAAAGTGGTTGGATCAGGTATGATTGGAAATTTGAAATTTTTTTTATAAACAATATTTTATTAGTTGAAGGCTTAAAACATAATTTGCTTAGCATAAGTCAGCTATGTGATAAGGGCTATAATGTAAAATTTTTACCTACTAGCTGCATAATTAGCCTAAATGGGAAAATTGTTTTAAATGGAAAAAGGGTAAACAATGTCTACATGCTAGATTTAAATTGTATTCAATCTCTTACTACTTTTTGTTTGAAAACTGTTTCTGATGAATCATGGCTTTGGCATAGGATACTTTGTCATTCTAGTATGAAAAATCTTAGAAGAATTACCCAAAAGAATTTGGTAAGAGGAATACCTAAACTAGACTTTACCAAGGACCATCTATGTGATGCATGTCAATTAGGAAAACAAGTGAAGTCCTCTTTTAAGTCCAATAAAGATCTTAGGACCTGTAAACTTTTAGAAATTATTCACATGGATCTTTTTGGACATGTAAGCACTGTTAGTCTAGGAGGAAAGGTATATGGATTTGTTATAGTAGATGATTTTTTAAGATTCACCTGGGTTAAATTTCTTTTTCATAAGAGTGAATCATTTGAGGAATTCAGAAATTTTTCAACTTGGATACAAAGAAAACTAGGATGTGAAATAATTTCTATACAAAGTGATCATGGAGGAGAATTTGAAAATGAAAGATTTGAAGATTTCTGTAAAGAAAAGGGGATTGATCACAATTTTTCTGCACCTAGAACTCCTCAACAAAATGGAGTAGTTGAAAGAAAGAACAGAACATTAATAGAAGCCGCCCGAGCAATGTTAGCAGAATACTCGCTTCCTAGATATTTTTGGGCTGAGGCGGTTAGCACTGCATGCTATGTTCTGAATAGGGTGAATGTGAGATCAAATTTGAATAAAACACCCTATGAGTTGCTAAAAGGTAGAACACCAAATTTGTCTCATTTGCATGTATTTGGTTGCAAGGTGTTCATACATAATAATGGAAAATCTGCCTTAGGAAAATTTGATCCAAAATCAGATGAAGGAATTTTTGTTGGATATTCAAGTGTTGGAAAATCTTATAGAGTATTCAACAAAAGAACTTTAGTCATTGAAGAAACTACACATGTTGTTTTTGATGAAAATGGAAACATGGAAGAGCCAAATGTTGTTGAAGAAGAAATTGAAGAAAACTCCCAAAAGATTGATAGATTAAATTTGGAAGAAAATGTGGAAGAAAATTTAGAAAGAGAAGACCTTTTGCCTAGAGATTTGAGATTTTCTAAAAACCACCCAAAGGAATTGATTATAGGTGAACCAAGTGAGGATGTTAGAACTAGGCGTGGATTAAACAAGTCAATCATTCAGCCTTTATTTCAACTATTGAACCCACTAACATTGATCAAGCACTTTCAGATGAATTTTGGATATTGGCCATGCAAGAAGAGTTAAATCAATTTGTAAGAAATAAAGTTTGGGAACTAACTACAAGGCCAAAAGATCAAAGTGTTGTTGGAACCAAGTGAGTGTTCAAAAATAAAATGAATGACTCAGGAGTAGTCATTAGAAATAAGGCTAGATTAGTAGCTAAGGGGTATAATCAAATTGAAGGAATTGATTTTGAGGAAACTTTTGCCCCTATAGCTAGACTTGAAGCAATTAGGGTTTTACTAGCCTTTGCCTGTTTTAAAGGTTTTAAATTGTTTCAAATGGATGTCAAAAGTGCCTTTTAAATGGGGTAATTGAGGAAGATGTTTTTATAGAACAACCTCCAGGTTTTGAAAATTCTAAATTTCTAAATCATGTTTTCAAATTAAAAAAGGCATTATATGGATTGAAACAGGCACCTAGGGCTTGGTATGAGAGGTTGAGCACCTTCCTACTTGAAAGATCTTTTGAAAAAGGAAGTGTGGATACAACTCTCTTTTTAAGGAAAATTGGAAAGGATATACTTATTGTTCAAATTTATGTGGATGACATCATCTTTGGATCTTCAAATAAACATCTTTGTGATGATTTTTCTAAAACAATGAGTAGTGAATTTGAAATGAGTCTAATGGGAGATTTAAATTACTTTCTAAGATTTAGCATTAAACAACTTGAGGAAGGTACTTTTCTTAGTCAAACTAAATATATTAAGGACATCCTCAAAAAATATGAAATGGACAATGCTAAACCTGTTAGTACACCAATGAGTTCTTCAGTTCAGTTGGATAAGGACCTTAAGGGAAAATCTGTTGATCAAAAGAAATTTAGAGGGATAATTGGATCTTTACTTTACTTGACTGCTAGCCGACCAGATATTATGTTCAGTGTTTGCTTATGTGCTAGATTTCAATCAGATCCAAAAGAATCACATTTGACAGCAGTGAAAAGGATTTTAAGATATCTACTAGGAACTCAAAACTTAGGAATTTGGTATCCTAAGTTTAGCTCTTCATTTGAAATTATTGGTTACTCAGATTCTGACTTTGCAGGCTGTAGAGTGGATAGGAAAAGCACTTCTGAAACATGTCAATTCATTGAAAATTCATTAGTTTCATGGTCTAGTAGAAAACAAAATTCAGTGGCACTATCTACTGCAGAAGCAGAATACATTGCATTAGGAAGTTGTGTGGCACAAGTACTTTGGTTAAAACAACAGTTGATTGATTTAGGATTAACTATAGGCACTATTCCAATTTATTATGACAATACTAGTGCTATTTGCATTTCCAAAAATCCTATTTAACATTCTAGAACCAAACACATTGATATAAGGCATCATTTCATAAGGGATCATGTATCCAAAGGAGAAATTGAACTCATACATGTTTCAACTGAAAATCAACTTGCAGACATTTTTACAAAACCTTTAGCCTTTGATACATTCAGTACTTTAAGAACAAGGCTTGGTGTTATTGATTTGAATGCTTAAACAAAATTAATGTCTTTGCAATATTGATATTTGTTTTGTTTTGCTTTTTGATTGTGTGAAATTTTGTGTTTTGAATGAATTTTTGGATTTATGGTTTTGTTTTATGTTTTCTGTGTTTTTGAATATTTTGTTTGATTTTCTTAATTTAAAAATTCAAAATTAAAAAAAAAAATTTTGGAGGAAATCGTACAGGACGAAAATGTTTCGTACGGGACGATGTGTGAAGGAACAGTTTGCGCGAATTTTAACCGTTTTGAGAGCAGTTTTTAATTAGATCGTCTGTACGATCTGATGATCGTCCAGGACGAATTTTTTTTCTCTCAAACGTCGGGACGATTGAATGCAGCGGTTGAGTGGATAAGACAGTTTTTAATATGAACTTCGTCTGTACGAAGTTTTCGTTCGTCCAGACGAACATGTGTCGGTTCATTGTAGGGGACGGTTTTCAAGAGTCATTAAAACGATTTACTTTTTGATCGTCTGTACGAAAATTTTTCGTTTGTACGATCGGTCAAGTCAAAAAGCCTGTACGAAGGGACGCATCGTAAGTTGTGTTGATTACGAAAAGCCGTTACATTTTGGATGAATTGGATCGTCTGTACGAAATTATTTCGTCCATACGAACGATAATTTTTTGTCCAGGACGAATATTTTCGTCCAGGACGAACGTATCATTTTTCTTTAAATATGAAGGCTTTCTAACTTAACAATCACACTTCCAAACTTCATTTTCAATCCCTTTCTACTTCAAATCAACAATGGCCTCCTCAAGCAAATGACAAAAGGTGTTGGTGAAGAAACCAAATAGGAATGCCCCAGACAACTTTCTTTCTAAGGCGAATGAGGAATCTTTTCCTCGTTTTGCATCCACAAAAATCACTCCTTCTCGCATTCTTATTCAAACTGAGTTAAAATTTCGGGTAATGCACCTCTTTGCCTCAACCCAATTTCATTTCATTCTTTATCTCGTTCATTTCTACAACAAACAAACCTATCACTACTTTCTAGCGAACATGAGTTTCAATTCTGACCACTCCACCATTAGTTCTTATATTTTTAAGCAAAAAATTGAGATCACCAAGCACGACCTTGGTGCATTTTTAAACTTAAGAACTGAGGGATATAGAGCCCACACCCTAATGTCAGAAACCTCCTTCAATTGGTTTCAAATCAATAGGGTGATTAGAGAAATAGGCTTAATAACCTATCATGTTGCTAGAGTATCCGGTATGACCCAAGATGCCCGAATCATCCAGCATATCCTTAGATCCTCAATTATTCCTAAAGCTGGTGATAGGATTAACATTACTCCTCTCCTTTCTGTTCTAACCTTTTTAATCATGGAAAGACATCCTATTGACGAAGCCCAACTTATCATAGATCATATCTATGGGCTTTCTGAAATAGGACATGCATATCAGAAGAGGAAGAAAAATATTTCATTAGGACACTTAATCACTTATATTTTGGAAAAGAAATACAACATAGTGCATCCTGATGAAGAATACAAAGAGTCAGTTTACTATAATGATGCATCATTCAGATTGCTCTTCAAGGAGGAAAAAGAAAAAGAAAAAGCACATGCCAGTGCTTCAGAAGAGGAAGAAGAAGAAGGAGTGCAAGCTTCTGCTCCTCAATCAGATTACCAGAATCTGATTGAGAGATTTGATAGATTAGAGACTCACATTGATCAAAGGTTTGATCAATTTGATGCTCAACTTACGCAGCAGCAACAAGACATTGGTAATATTAGAAATGAAGTTCATGAAATTAATACCAATGTAATGTTGATGGCCTCCTACTTCAATCTTTTTGGCGGCATTCCTCCTCCTCCTCCAGAACAGTAGAAATGTTTTTATGTGTGTCTGTTGTATTTGTTTTTTTTTTATGTTTTTATCGTGTCTGTTTAATTGTTAAGTGTTTGTGTTTATGTTGATTTTTTCTTTTTAAGTTCAATGTATTTTTTTTATGTAATCCGTTTCTTTAATATCAATGAAAGTTATTATGTTTTTTTTTATTATTAGATTTGTTTTGAAATGTGGTTAATGTTTATGAATTTCATTAGTATTATTTAATCTACATAGTGCTTAAATTTGATTGTAATTTGAGATTATCTATATTAGAAAATCTAGACTTTCTGAATTTATAAGTTGTTTATAACTTGTTATAATTAGAACTTTTAAATTCATGTCTATTCATTTAGACTACATAAAAGTTAATATTACTATTGCAATTTAGATGTTTTCTTATTTTGTATTTCTATGCTCAAGTGATATTTATGCATCTAGAAATATTTGAAATTTTATATTATAGATTTTGGAAAGAATTGGTCTAAATTACTCTTGAACATTGTACAAATGTACAAAAATCAAAAGGAATTCGCAAAGATTTGCAAAGTGAAAAAGAGGAACAAAATAAGCCCAACCAAGAAAAAATGCACAAAAATGTGCCCCAAAATTTTGAAAAAGATGCGCAAAGCGCCACATGAGGTAATTCTCTTCTTTCCAAATTCGTTCAATCTCTTAATTCAAATTGATCTTATGTTCATTTATATTCTATTGAACTTTGAAATATAGAATTTTTATACATCTCTCTTGTAATGATTTTCTATAGTCAAATGTCTAAATTGAATCATGTCTTTGATAAATTCTTCTTACTATAATGTTATATCACTTCTTAAATTTTATGAATTTCTATGATTGACCTAATATCTTTAGTTTAAAATTGCATCCCCTATGTCAATCACAATTTAGATTAAATTTTAAAAATGAATTTCATATAATTACTTACATTTCTTGTCTATTTCTTCTTCACTTTTTGTTGCTGTCAAAAAGGGGGAGAAATTATTGTATTTTCTGTTTGCAAGTTTTTGACTTTGTAGTTGTTTGTGTTAAAATTTTTGAAAAATAAAAATATTGTTATTTATGCCTTCTTATTTTAATGTACTCATCAATTCAGGGGAGTTTAGGAGATAGGAGATTTGTTTAACTTGAAACCATACAAACAATAATTGTTTTGCCATCATCAAAAAGGGGGAGATTGTTAGAATAGTTGCTATTTGAATGATTTATATTTGTGCAACTTATATAGTTTTGATGATTCCAAACATTATTGTTCAAATGTATAGTTATCTCCTAATAATTTTAGAAGATTTGTATTTGCTCTTGTGTGTACTAACATTTCAGGAAAATCAGACTCCAGACTACGATAACTTCAAATCAAATTCAACATGAGATATTTTGTTTATTTGAAGTTTGTATTTTCTTTGATTTAATTTTGAAAGGGAGTGATTGTAATTGAGTGAATAAAAAACTTTCACACACACATAAGGAGATCATAAAATTTTATACTGATCGTACGGGATGATATTTATCGTACTGGACGATCCGTCAGTTATCTCCTACAGAGCACATGGAACGAATAGGAACTTGCTCGAAAAATTTTTCTAAGTCCTATTCGTCCAGGACAAAATTTATTATCGTCCCGGACGATAGGTTCTCTGTAAAATTTTTGTCCAGACAAATTTTATCATCGTACGAGGCGACCGGTCCTCTGGAAAATTTTCGTACAAACAAAATTAAATATCGTACCGGACGATCAGGTCTCTGGAAAATTTTCGTCCAGACGAAAATAAATTATCGTCCGTGGCGATTGGTCCTCTGGAAAATTTTCGTCCAGACGAAATAAATAATCGTCCAGGACGATCGGGTCTCTGGAAAATTTTTGTCCAGACGAACATATTTTCGTCCAAACGATTAACCGACTTAGAACAGTTTTCAGCAGTTTCTAGAACCGACCTTGTAATAACCGTTCGTACTGGACGAACCTAGTTCGTACAGGACGATCATCTGTACGAAGTCATTTCGTACACATATATAAATTGGGTCGTTTCAGATCGTTTAAGTAAAATTGTCCAGGACGATCCTGGATCGTACAGGACGATCCAATGCGTTCAGAATTGGAAACTTGCCATTTTTGGGCGGTTTTTCTTGTCTTTTACATAAATAGTCCAAATTAGACTGCCACCCAATCTTTTTGTCATTTGATCTTCGTGCCTCTTGAGAGAATAGCCAAGGAGAGAGTGGAAGAGAGCATTCAAAGGAGGATTCCTACCACTGGAGCGAGAAGGCTTCACTTGGATTACTAAGGTAAGAGTCTCTACTTGTGAAATTGGATTTCTTCACTCTTTTCCTTCTTCCTTCTAGATTCTTGTGAGAAGATCAGTCAAGGAGATCCGGTTCTCTACCGACACTTGGAGAGTGTAAACAGCCGAAGGGTTCTCTGCCTACACTTGGAGAGTGTGAACAACGGAAAGGTTCTCTGCCTACACTTGGAGAGTGTGAACAGCGGAAAGGTTCTCTGCCTACACTTGGAGAGTGTGAACAGCCGTAGGGTTCTCTGCCCACACTAGGAGAGTGTAAAAGGACGACGGTTCTCTGCCAGCACTGTGGATTGTGTAATAGGACGACGATTCTCTGCCGCACCGGGTAGTGGTGAAAAGAGTTGTTGTAAAGGCTTCTCCGCCTTGCTGTGGGTGCTAAAGGAGAGTCACTTTGTGGTATTAGTGCAATACTCAGAGGGTGCCTCTGAGGAGTGGATGTAGGTCTGGTTATAGACTGAACCACTATAAATTTTGTGTCATTTACTTTATTTTTTTACGTTTTCGCACTTTAAATTTCAGTTTTAACAACTCTGTGGTTGAAAAACATTTTTCTACAAACTTTAAAAGAAAATTTTATTTCGGTTTAACTTTATCATTAAGAGGGTTTAAAATTTTTAAAACTACCAATTTACCCCCCTCTTGGTAGCCGTGGGACATTTACTTAGGCTTAATAACCTAATTACTGGACTCAACAGGGTTAGGGTTTTCGGGTGGCTGGAGGAAGAAGACGGGTCCGCAGCCGTTGGATCCTTTCCGTTTTGATCAATGACTGTGATCGTGTCTGGATTGAATCCCGTTTCAATCCCGTGGAACCACGGGAATCCAGAGATCCGTCCGACCATATCCGCACCGTTCATCCAAACCACGAGATTCAGATCTGCCGCTGGATCATTTCAGATCGAACCCGTTAGAGCGGCTCGGATCTCCGCCGTCGAATCTCCTCTGTGATAGATCCGACGGCTAGGGTTAATGCCGCACTAGATAAGTGGCGGGTCCCCGCGTGACCGCCGCCATCCGCATGGCCGCATCCGCTCCCGCCACGTGTCTGGTCAGCGCCGCCGGCTGACCAGATGATTAAAACTTTAAAATAAATTCAAAAAATCTCCAGAAATTCAAAAATTCATCAGAATTTCAATTCTGATCCATTTTTGGAGTTTTTGGGCTTGTTTTGTTTGTATTTTCAAGAACTATATTTTAAAAATAAATAAAAATTATCTTGACTAATATTTTAGTATTAATTTCATTAATACATAAAATTTTATTTTATTTTTAAATAAAAATATTTAAAGTCTTTTTAGCTAAAATTTGGCAGAGATGTAATGGGGCCTAGGGTCGATATCCTGTAATTGTCCTAAGTCTATTTGATGCAATCTCAATTGATTTATGAATTTACAAGAATCTAAGTCAAAATTTGACTTAGATTATTGCAAATTCATGAATCATTCAAATTAAACCTAATCATAGCATGTTAGGGTTCTATAGATTCAGTGTAAAGTCATCTTTCACTGGAAATATGTTTCAGATCTTAATCATGTATAATTTAGATAAAAATTTACCTCATGTATCATGTCAATTTAGCTCAATAATTATAAAGCTATACATGATTATTCTCTTATCAAATTAGATTGGTTGTTGATTTGGAAATATTGATATATATACACAGAGATATATGTGTTTATTTATATCTCAAAAGTCACTTCAATCTAATTTGATATATCTGTTCCCCTGTAGTAAATTATTTAAATCTATAGGTCATTAAATGACCTATAACTAGAATAGTTTACTACACTCATTCCATAGAACTTTAGGATGCACTTTTATTGTTCATAGTTTGTTATGCTTGTAATTTAGTGTCCAAAGGATTAGTGAACTTGATTTCAATCATATAACCTAGTGACACTAAGGACAATAATTAAGGAATTGGTCTTAGTAAATTTAGAAATATTTAGGAAGAATTACACATATATCCCTTTTGGGATTGAACATAAACATAGAAAACTAGTGTCATATACCCTTATAATCAAATGTACCTTAATTTGACATTAATTGATCTCGAAACAACTAGTAGATTAAGGATTCTTCTTTCTTTTATCTTAATAATACCAAATAAAAAATCAACTCTAAATTATCCTAACTAACTTTCAAACACATATCAAATCTTTTAAAATCAAAATACAAATCCAAAGTTCACTAAATTTCATTAAGTCTAAACCAAACCCCCAATTAATCCTTAATCACCTAAACTTCCAGAAAATGTAATAAATCAAGATTAAATTAAAAAAAATACAAATAATATCTCTAATTGACCAGAATTAAATCCTTAATCAATAAAAAATAAAATTAAATTAATGTGACAGCAAATTAAAGCTTAATTTAATTTTAAGTAAAATCTAACATTTAATTGATTTAATTAATTAATAATAATTAAAAATTCCAATAAATTACCAAACACTTGGAAATCCTTCCTTAGGTCATCCCTGACCTTTGGAGCTGATTTCAAGACGTTTGGAATCCATTTGGAGCAAAATCATAAAAAGGGCCTTAATTAAACAATTTCCAAAAATTCATTAAATAGCCTAAACTTGAAAAATTCATAACTAATTCAATAAAAATCCAAATCAGTCAAATTCAATTGCATGCAACTTATAATAAGGCCTAATATTTATTAAAAATATAAAATTTCCAGAAAACTTTTAAATTCAAAAAGTCAACAGATTGGTCAACCGTAGGTTAAAACTAGTTCAAAACTTCAAACCTTCATAACTAAATCCAGAAAATCCAATTTCAGCAAACTTACCTTCTAATTGATCGTCTTAAGGTCTAATATTTTAGTAAAATGTTAACTTTATAAAAAACACCTTTTAATAAAAAGCCAACTTTTGACCCCTTAATGAATTGATTAAAATAATCCAATAATTTCTAAAAATTCAAGAATTGTTCTAAAACTCTAAAAATGATCAACCAAATTCTAACATCAGTAACCTAACACATTTCTAATAAAATTCATGAACTCTTAATTCTTAACTAATTTAAGCTACTTAACTATACCGGGTACCATTGGGTAACGCAGGCCTACGAGGCTATTAGCTTAGCCCAAGGAAGGTGAAATAAACTTCACGGCCTCGGTGTGAAACAAAGGTGGTATCTAACCAATCATTAAAAAATCAAATCTCTAAATCAATTTCAAATCCTTAATAATTTAATAAACCTTTGATTCTTAATAATTTCTGAATTCTATTAATTAAAATTTATTAATTATTCAATTAAATTACACATTCCTTTAATTTGAATTAATTAGATAATTTGATTGATTAAGATTTGATGATTGATTTAGATTAAATGAATTCGGGTCTTCTATGCCTAAAGTTTGATTCCTTTTAGAGGACTTTGGGCATTTTGACTTTTAAAGACCCTTAAAATACTTAAATAACAAAGAGATCTCTTATGTGTTGTGCATGATTCCTTTTAGGAGGGCACTAACACATTTAGATTTGGAGATCTTCAAATAACTATAATAATACACTGACCTTATATGACGTGCTAGATTCCTTCGGGAGGGCACGTTGTATTACATTTGTAAGGTCCCTTTCTCTCTCCTTAATAAATTTTAAGGACTCTCAAAATAAATACCTATCTTCTGTCTAAGACGGGTATTTATTCTGGAAGTCCTAGGATTTATAAATTGATGATTTCCTGCACTTAGGGGATTATCAATCTATAAATTCTTTATAATTAAATTAAATAACTCCAACATTTAAAATTGGAATAATTCTCAATAAATCTAAATATACTTTATTTAAACTTTAATCAAATTCATTGGGCCTGTAATAAATCAATCCTAATAATAAATGTAATTCAAATAAATAAACCCATTAGGATCTATCCAAGCCACACAACTTTCTTCACACACTTAGATGCTTGCTAGGACAACCAACTCTAGCTTAAGTTAGGCCGATGGATTATTTTGTTTTACTTGCGGGTGTCTTGCCTAGAGGGCACCTATGTGTGATTGCTTACCTTTCTGTACTGCATATCATAGCATATTTCTTTTCTGTCTGTACACCAGAGAGCAGAGTGAACAAAGTGAGGACCGTGTACTTACTTTTCTGTCTTTACTTTCCTGCATTTATAACTGTACACAACGCACTCATAACATGCATCATTATATAACTACTTTATTTCCTGTCTTTTATATTACTGCAATAGTAGAATGTTTTTAGGATCTGATGTACTGCCTTTCATTTTCTAGAATTGTTGTATATAGATTGAGTCTGTACAGCGTCTGGAGTTTGTAAAAGAATTAAAGATAACTGCTTATAAAGATACAAATGGGGCTCCAAAAAGTAATGTCCTCCTTCAGAAGGACGTTCCTTTTTGGAATTCCATAGAAGACCCGGAGCCCGAAGACCATAAGCAGTTATATTTAATTCTATTTTCTTGTAGGCTTAGAACCCAGGTTTGTTGTCGGTGGATCCTGGCCACTATTACTTTTCTGCAAATTCTTGGGTATAACCGATGAAAATTATATAAATAAAATCAGCTCTTTTATATATAATTGCTTCATACATCATTCGCATACGAGTAGATTTTTGGTTTTTTTTGTAAGCATATCTCTCTTCATTTATTTTCAGATTCTTTAATAAACTCCTTGATTCCTAGGATAGAGCTATCTTAACTCTTGCATCATCGACGAATTGTTGTGATTATAATTGTTAGCTGGCAGCCCACTCTAGACAGGTGGTAAGTCCAGATTGTATACACTTCTCTCTGCACATTCTTCATTCTAATCAATTCTAACTCTTCTAAATTCAACTTTATAATCTAAAGCCTGATCGTGAAAATTTAATTGCCCAAATATTTAATTAAATTTATATATAATTTTGGAATCAATTAGTCTTCATTTAAATCGAGAGTGCTCTCTTAGGAGATGTAATTAACTACAGGGGCTTGCCCCTGTAGGGAGTCTAGATCCCAGAATAATCTAAACCCTGCCTTAGTTCTTTTCTGAGGTAGAGGAAAGATCTGTGTGCGTAGATTAAGTCTTATTCATATTTAGGAGTTATTTCTACAATTAATAACAAATAGATAGTTGATTTGTTTTTCACAAACAAATCAAATGTCTTATGTCTTTAATTGTAGAAATAAGTTTACAACTAGTTAATCTAATCAGGTCAATTAGAGAATGTACTCGTCATCCCTTCAGGATGATTTGAATATTCTCCATACTATACCTGGTTAGGAGAATAAGTTATACTGCTTCTCCCTTTAAAATTAATAGAAGGGTATTAGTCTGTCTTTCGGGGAAGTATAATACCCGACTATGTAGGTTTAATTGGGAGAAATATATCCTAAATATAAATAAAACGAATCGTGTGAGAATATAAAATTATTATTTTTAAATAGAAAACCCTGGCTTATCTATACTTTTGTTTAGATTCATTCATTATAATCAAGAAATAAATAGATATTCAATTTACTTTCATAAGTAAATCAAATATCATTTGTATACTTGATTTTAGGGATGAATCGACAATTCTCTAATCAAATTAGGTAAATAGGGAAGATACGGATCGTCCTTTTGGGTGATTTGTATATTCCCTATGTCATACCTGATTAGGAAAGTGAATTGTCTGTTCTCTTTCTTTAGAATCAATAGAAGGATATCAGTCTGTCTTTCGAGGCAGTTTTATATCCAACTATACGGATTCAATTGAAAGAGAATATTCAAAAGTATAAATAAATCAAATTACTTTCCATAAATAAAATAGGATATATTTTATTTCAAAAATTATTTTAAAAATATATCTCTCTCTCCTTTTCTTTCTCTATTTAAATAATATAGATTTATTATACAATATAAATTCTATTATATTCTATTAAATTAAATACTTACATAAGAGAATTATATTTAAATAATAATAAAACAAAGTTAGTTAAGAGATTTTATTTTCTCACAGATGATTAGTGAAAAATTTTGAACTGATCATCTCATAGGGCAACATTCATTATATAGTACAAAATGGAGAATTCAACTAATCGTATTATATGATCTTCATATTGTACTATACAAATAGAGGCGGCTGAATTGAATGATTATAGTTTTTTTTTTATACCTAGATTTAAACTTTATTAATAGAGTTAGAGAGGGTCTTTGGCCAACAAAGTGAGTGTGTTCTTTTGTAAGTTAGAGTTTGAAGAGAGAGTTTTGGGCTTGGAAAGAGAGAAATGTAGTTGAGAGAGAGAAAAGCCTTATGGGATGAAGGGAGTGTGAGAGAAATTCTACACATAGTTGCTCTGACAAACATTCACCATCTTTCTGCATTAGTCAATGTTGTTCTTGAGGGAAACTCTAAGAAGAAACCCATCGTGTCAAAGGATTCGAAAACTCTACAGTATCAGCAGAAGGTGAAAGTGATTTGGTTCTTAACCATATAGGGGAAGGGTGAAAGTGATTCTTGTAAGGGCTTCTCCGCCTTACTGTGGGGGAAAAAAATACTAAAGAGTTTAGTGTAATACCCAGAGAGGACTTCTAGGAGTGGACGTAGGTCAAAGTTGATTGAACCACTATAAATTCTTTGTGTATTTATTTTTGTTTATTTTTCACTTTTATTTTTGTATTATTTTTTCAGACGTTTACCTTCTTGAAAATTTAAGTTAAGAAATTTGAGATTATTTTGGATTTAAATTTTTCTTAGAAAAAAAAATAAAAAACCAAAAAAGTAGAAATATATTTTGTTATTTATTTCTCTGCATATTAAAAAAAATAGTATTTGATTTTTTCTATTGTTAACTTCTGCATTTTAAGATTTGATTTTTAAATGTAAGTTGAAAATTAAGTTGTAATTTTTAAAAAGATATTTTTTAAAAAAATTTAAAAATTAAAACACCAATTCACCCCCTCTTAGTGTGCCATTGTACTTTAAGTGGCTTAACAACCACAAATTAAACTTTTAATTTATACTAAAGCAGATTATTTAAATTAGTGGTTTAAGAACTTAGATAAAAGATTTATGGCACACTTTGGGAATATAAGTATTATATATAGAAGGTTATTCAATAATCTGTCCACCATTATTTAATAATATCCCATTTGATTTTTGAAAAGTTTATCTACTTTCTTACTATCAATTAGTTATTGCATGTGTCATATGATACAAGTAGGTTATTTTGTTCCATCTTATATTATAAATGGTGTTAAAACTATAATCCCTTTTACTAAATATAATATGGAAAAAAGGGATTATGCACAACTAAATGTAAAATATTTAATTTTTTTGTGCTTTAAATTTGAGAATTGTGTGTTTCTACTTGCTCTACTAGCAAGGAGATATGGGATAAGATTTATATTACTTATGAAGGTGCAAATGAGGTGAAGCAATCCCATCTGAATTTACTATTACATAATAATAAACTATTTCACATGAAATATAACAAAACTATAACTGACATGGTTTACTAAGATAGTGACATCGTTGCATTCTTTTAGAAGGGAATTATCTGACTCTAACAAAGTAAATAAGAATTTATGTTGTTTTCTTGCTAATTTTGATGCTAAAGTCACTACAATCAATGAATTTGAAGATCTAAATGTATACTCTATTGATAACTTACTGGGCTCTCTCATTTCTTATGAGCAAAAGATGAGCCAAAGAGTTTTGAATGTAGGTGACAAAAGAAGGGAGAAGACTATGATGCTAAAGGTTGATCATAAAAATAGCAATAGTTCTGGAGCTGATGAGAATAATGACATTTAGCCTTGATGACCCAGTAGTTTAAAAGCTTCCTAAAGTAAAAGCAAATATAAGTAAAGGTAAAATAAGTAAATTTAACAAAGTTTCTTTTGACATTGTTTTCTTTGAATGCAGGAAGCATAAACATCTGAGGTTCAATTGCCCCAATCTTAAGATCCAACCTATGAAGGAGAAGAATGAGGAGAAGATAAATATCAAAAAGGGAAAATAAAGGATACAAAAGGCAGACTCAACCATAGAATAATCTGAATAAGAACTAGAGGAGGAGGTAATAAATCTATATTTAATGGAAAATAACATAACAGGAAAAATGCATATTACTGGTGGTTCAAACCGACGGTTTATGGACCGCCGGTAAAACCGGCGGTTTGACCGCCGACTTTTAACGGCGGCCTAACCGATGGGTTTGGTACGTTAAGCCGCTGGTACTAGCGATGGTCTATAAATCGCCGGTAAACCGCCGGACATCAATATAAATCGGCAGTTTAACGGCAGCCTGGACCGCCATTGATTAGTTATTTTCTGCCGGCGGTCCGGACCGCCGGAAAACCACCGGTAAATGCCCTAATATGAGTAGACCCGCACTGCGCATTTCATTTCTATTTTTTCCTTCTCTCTCTCGTTTCGGTCGCTCTACCGTCGCCTCCGCTCGAGATTGACTTCCGTTTATCGCCGCCGATGAAGCATCTCCGACTGCCGACCCCAATCCGACCGCCGACGCCATATCTCTGACCTCCGACCGCCGTCGATCTCACTCCGGATCTCACGCTGCTGACAACCCTAGATTTCGTATTTTAAGATAATTTTTTATCATTTTTCTTTGATTATTTGTTCTCACTAGACATTTGCAAGTGTTACAGATATTTTGGATGATTTAGATAGTAATGCAAGAGGTAATATTGTAATCATTTGGGTAGATCTAATTTTTTTTATTAAGTGTTATTTTAGTTTAGGGTATATCTAATTTGTTGATTGTGACTTTGGATTAGAGCAAGATAGGAAGAGAGAGATTGATGGAGAGAAAAGAGAGGGAGAGGGAGAGATAAGAGAGAGAGAGAACAAGAGAGATAGATAGATAGAGAGATATATGAGAGAGAAAGAGAGAGAGAGAGAGAGAGAGAGAGAGAGAGAGAGAGAGAGAGAGAGAGAGAAGAGAGGGAGGGAGGGAGAGAGAGAGAAAACAAGAGCTAGCATTGAGATGAGGGAGAGGGAGAGAGAGAACAAGAGAGATAGATAGATAGCAAGTGTTAGAGAGAGCGAGAGATCGAGAGGGAGAGTAAGAAAAGAGAGGGAGAGAGAAAAGAGAGGGAGAGTGAAAAGAGAGTGAGAGGGAGAGAGAGAGAGAGAACAAGAGAGAGAGAGAGAGAGTGAAAAGTAAATCCACTCATCCACCTAAACATCCTCATCTCTGCAACACTTAACTTAGTATTATGCTTATCATTTAATGGCCAACATTCAGCACCATAAAGCATTGTATGTCTCACCATCTTATAGAATTTTCCCTTAAGTTTGAGGGGGACTTTTCTATCGCACAACAAGCCCGATGCATTCCTCCATTTCAACCATCCAACTTGAATTATGCTGATAATATCCTCATCTATTTCACCATCACTCTGAACAATAGATCCAAGATATCTAAAATGTGTACTCTTATTAATGATTTGGTTGCCCAAAATTACACTCCATATATTTAGTTTTAGATACACTTAAGTGAAAACCTTTAGACTCTAAGATTGACCTCCATAATTCAAGTTTACCTTCAACTCCCCTCTCTAGTCTTATCAACTAGAAGAATATCATCAACAAAAAGCATACACAAAGATACATCCTCTTGCAAATGTCTAGTTAGCAACAAAAAGCATACACAAAGATGAGGATGTTTAGGTGGAGAGATATTATATAGCAACTTTCTTGGGTTAATGCTCTTTGCTCTGAAGATCAATTTCATTAAAAATTAAACTATGAGTAAATCCACTCATCCACCTAAATTATAACACGTTTGCACATGCATGTATTCTAATAAATATTTTCATAACTATGTAGGGTGACGTTTGCTTCAATGTCCAAATGATTATCCAAGAAGAGAGATATTGGATGTATAACAGATTGTTGCCGGGTCGAAAAGGATTGACAGTTGAATTTATAGAGGGAGTTGAAACTTTCATTCAAGTTGCATCTCAACTACCTTCCTTTTAGTTTGATAAAATATTTAAATGTCCATGTTTGAAGCATAAAAATCTAACATTCCTCAAGCCCGATGATGTGAAGCTTAATTTATATCGTAGGGGATTTCTTCTAAATTATTGGATTTGGACATCACATGGCGATACGAGACACATAGAGATGCTCATGCCGGTTCATCTACAGCTTATAAAATATTTGATGAATATCAAATGAGCAGACCCTATGAAGACCTTATTTTTGATGTAGCAGGTCATAATTTAAGGTCTAATGTGGTAGAGCCACCAAATACAGAGACACAAAAATTCTTTGAGTTATTACATTCAGCTCAAAAGCCAATTTGGGAAGGTTGCAGTACACCTTCGGAATTATGCATTGCAGTGAGGATGCTAAGTATTAAAATTGAGTATAATATTTCCCGTGAGTGTTTTAATGATGTTATTGGTCTTATAAAGGAAACTAATCCAGCTAACAATTTAATTTCCTCAGACTTGTACCGAACAAAGAAATTATTATCCAAGCTGGGTCTCACTGCTACAAAGATTGATTGTTGTATCAATGGATGTATGTTATACTATAAGGATGATGCAACAGAAGTTATTTGTCGCACCTGCAATGCTCCTCGGTTTAAGCCAAACTCGAGAAAACAACATTGTCCAAAGAAAGATGTGTCATATTCCCGTTTGTTTTATTTACCAATCATTTCAAGACTTCAGCGACTCTATGCATCAATGAGTTCAACAGGCCATATGAGATGGCATAAGGAGAAAATAGCAAAAAGTGATGTTCTTTCTCATCCATCAGATGCTGAAGCGTGGAAACATTTTGATCGAGTGCATCCTTCATTTGCTGCTGAACCCCGCAATATAAGATTGGGATTATGTACTGATGGTTTTACTCCCTATAGTCAAACAACTACACTGTACTCTTGTTGGCCAGTTATATTAACACCATACAACCTTCCACCAAAGATGTGTATGACTACTCTGTTCATGTTCTTAACTCTAATTATACCTGGACCACATAATCCGAAACCAAAAATTGATATCTTTTTGTAACCATTAATTGATGACCTCAAATTATTATGGGAAGAATGAGTGCTCATATATGACATATCAATAAAACAAAATTTTCTCCTTCGAGCTGCTTTGTTGTGGACCATCGGTGATTTTCCAGCTTATGGTATATTGTCTGGTTGGAGCATAGCAGGGAAATTAGCATGTCCTTACTGCATGGAGAACAGTAAAGCTTTCACATTAAAACATGGAGGAAAAAATACTTGGTTTGATTGTCATCGTATATTTCTACATGCTAATTACCAGTTCCAAAGAAATAAGGAAGTATTTGTTAAAAATAGAATTGAGTGATCACCTCCTCCACCCAGATTAAGCGGTGATGATGTACTACAGAGACTTTCCGACATTCCAACAATTATTGATTTTCCAATGCTATCAGAGTCTAAATTTCCGGGTTATGATGTTTAACATAATTGTATAAAAAAAAGTATTTTTTGGACATTACCTTATTGGAGAACTAATTTGATAAGACATAACTTGGATGTTATGCACATTGAGAAGAACTTTCTGAATAATATTTTTAATATAATTATGGATGTTAAAGGTAAGAGTAAAGATAATGTCAAAATAAGGATGGACATTAAAGAGTTTTGTCGGCGAAAAAATCTGGAGTTAGTAACAACAATTGACGGTAAATTAATGAAGCCCAAAGCTTCGTACTCTTTCATGTTAGAGCAAAAAAGATTGATATGTCAGTGGTTTAAATGTTTAAAGATGTCTGATGGCTATGGATTAAATATAAGCCGATGTGTTGACTTGAAATCTGCAAGGTTATTTGGACTCAAAAGTCATGATTATCACATAATTATGGAGGTTCTTCTTTCGATCATAGTCTGTATGTTACCCGATTACATATCAAATCTGTTGACTGAGCTTAGCATTTTTTCAAAGATTTATGTTCATCTAAACTAAGTGAAAATGCTTTACGGAGGTATAAGGATAACATACCAATCATCCTCTACAAGTTAGAGAAGATATTTCCCCCAGGTTTTTTTGATTCTATGGAACATCTTCCAGTCCATCTACCTTACGAAGCTAGAGTTGGTGGACCTGTATAATATCGTTGGATGTATCCTTTCGAAAGGTAAATGTGTTAAAATTTTTATTAAGTCTTCAATATTTTTGAATCAGTTGAGATAACATATTTTTATTAACTTCATGATGATTGTAATTGTTTAATAGATATTTGAACAAGTTGAAGAAATATGTTAAGAATAAAGCACGACCAGAAGGATTAATATGTGAAGCATATTTGTCTCAAGAAACAACTCACTTTTGCTCCTACTATTTTGAGCCCCATGTAAGGAGTACAAGAATAAAAATTGGTCGTAATATGGACTTCAATGTAGAAGAACAATCACATGCTACACTATCAGTATTTAGAAGGCAAGGAAAGCCCAGTGACAAATGTGTTGAAATATATCTCAACGATTTAGAAATAAATACAACGAATTTGTATGTACTACTGAATTGTGAAGAGGTTGAGCCAATCTTAGAGTAAGTTCTTGCATATTGTTAATAATTAATTAGTAATATTTATTTAAAATACTAAAGTATTATTTGTCACCAGTTATTTCATAAGCAATTTTCCTTTGACAGATTCGAGGGATATTGAGCAAGCTGTTGCAAATGAATTTCCAACTTGGTTCATATCATATTTGAGCACATTTTTTTTATAAATTTAAATCTTATTTATTATAAAAAATACTAATATTTGAAAATATTTTTAGGTACAAAATCTTGATAACAAATATTTCGATAAAGGTTTGCAAGCATTAGCATGGGGTCTAATGCGAAAAGTAAAAACTTGACCAATATATATAGTGAATGAGTTCAGATTTCATATCAAATCGTGGAGTGAAGGAAGAAAAACTGAAAATTGTGGAGTATGTGTTAGAGGGAACACTCATGAAGAAGATTAGTGTGATTATTATGGTATTTTGAATGAGGTCATTGACTTGGAATACCCAGGCGAAGATGAAAACTTTGTATGCTTATTTAACTGTCAATGGTATGATCCAGTACAGAATAGAGGCACAAGGGTTCATCCTGCGTATGGTTTAGTAGATGTTAAACATAGTAGAAGAGTTTGATCCATTTATGTTAGCAAGTCAAGCAATTCAAGTTTATTTCAGCAAATATCCTAGTGGTTGTAGATACAAACAAGATTGGCTAGCTGTCATAAAAACAAAAGCACGGGGAATAATTGATCAACAATACATTGTAGCAACTACACATCAAGAGGATGAGATGTCAAGTTGTAGGCCTGTTGAAATTGAGGAGATGATAACTACAACCTCTACTATTGAAATGGCGTTAGAAGATGTGAATAGTTCAACTAGTTCATGCGAAGATGAGAACGAGGATGAAAGTGAAGATACCCTTGAGAGCAATAAAAATAGTTTTGATGATTCTAATTAGTTTTTGTAATTTAGAATTGTAGAATTTTAATATTTTGTAATATTTTGAATAGTACTTTTTGAATTCTAAGAAATGAAATTATTATTTGCCAACTTGTATTTATTAACTGATTTTTGTAATTCATTAACTACTTTATTAACTGATTCTCGTAATTCATTACCTACTTTATTAATTATTTTCAATACTTTAGTAATTTTTTTTTCATATTACAGATGGCTTCAGGCGACGATCCTCCTCGTAAATTATTTGCCTCAAAGTTCCACCGGAAGAAGATTACTGCTAGCAGACCCACATAGGCTGAGGTAGGTGAAGGGCCTTCAGTTCCTCGTAAATTACCTGCCAGGAGCCAACAGCATTCCCCAGAGCAGGGTCAGGGTCAGGGATATTTAGATCCACCTCTTGTTGTACCTCCATACTTTCCTGGCCACTTCCCTCCTCCCTCGACGAGTCCTCACTTCCCCTCTCCAGATCAGACACATGCTTCTCCATTCTATCCATATTACCCCCCACCATCATCACAGGCAGCTAGTCCATCCACTGGTCCCCACCCTCCTTACCCTTACCCATATTACTACCCTTATTCAGTGCAGCATGAACAGGGTGGACCATCAAGACCACCAGAGGTTGGTGAATCATGCAGCTGCAATAGATAAGCGTCAATATATTGAGCCTGAGGGTGATAAATAAGTTTAATTTAAGTTATTAAGTTGTTTTTATTTTGATATATTACATGTTATTGACAAAAAAAGTTACTTGCAGCTTCATTCCTTCAAGGCCACCTATATATATGATCCGAGATATAATAAAGAATAAATATGATGCTCCTTACTTATCCTGGAAGAAGATTCTAAAGCCAGTTAGAGATATGTGATTTGGAGAAATTCAGGTATGTTTTTTTGGTATGATTTCAAATATGTGATTTAATTTGTACTAATCTTTTTGATATTGACTAAATTATTACATAAAGAATTTAGGTGGTTGCCTGAGTACAGCATGAGGATCAGATCAAATTTTGAGAGGAGAGGAGCGACCCGTCTCAGAGACATGTTCACGGATATTAGAAAGTCCGGGCAGCATCCTAATTGGATTGGAGAGGGCGTTTGGGCTGATTTGAGTAGTGCTTGGGTGACCCCTGAGTTTATAAAAATGAGAGAGCAGAATAAACAGAATAGAGCCTCTGACTGTGGCGGTTTAGGAAGCTCTATTCATACTGGTGGATTTGTACCTCATACGGAACATAGGCGTCACCTGGTAAGTGTTTTAAATTAGTTTATTACATATATTTATATTATTATAACTATTTCTTAAATTTTCAGAAACAGTCCCTTGGTCGGGAGCCAACACCACTGGAGTTGCATACAAGAACTCATCAACATAAAGCTGACCATCAGTGGGTTGATGAGAAGGCTAAGAAGGCTCATGTGAGTAAATTTTTTTAGAGTTTTAGAATAAAAATTTATTTTAATAAAACTAATTGTAACTCACAGGATGATTTCGTATGAGCTAGAGAAAGTCGGCAGTCCACTAGCGAGGGATCATCTTCAGGATCGGCCCATATTTCTGAGTATCATACATGGTCAGATGTTGTTGGTGGAAGAAAGAGGGGAAGGGTATATGGCATGGGTTCACAGGCTTTTGCTATTGAGGGCAGTTCATCCACCTCTGCATTTCATGATTCAAGTGGAGCTGAAGAATCTGTAAGCGAGAGGGTTGCAGTGCTAACTAGAGAGATTGAAGAAATGAAAAAAGTTCAAAATGAAATGCAAACAGAGTTGCAATCCTACAGAGCTGAAAATTAGAGGAAGAAGGAGCAAGAGGAGCAGCCATCTGCAGACAGTGAGGATACAGCTGATGATTAGATATTTTTTATGTTTGATGATTGTATTTAGAACTTGTGAACTTGTGATTGTAACCTCATGATGAACTTATTTGGAACTTCTTAATGTTTGATTGTAAACTTGTTTATTTGATTTGTGGTTATGTTTAAAGTTCTGATGAATATAGCGGCGTGTTGCCCAAAATATCTTATTATGTATTGCTCTTTCTGCAGGTTTAGACTTTAGGGTGAACCTCCCTCAAATAGAGGGAATGATGTCAATTTTTTTTTTACAGGTGCTACAGGTTTCCGGCGGCCAACCGGCGGTTTGGCCGCCAGAAACGACGATACCGGACGGCCAAAGCTAGGCCGCCGGTAATGTCATTACACCGCCGGTATTATACCGGCGGTGTTACGGTGGACGTCTGGCGGTGTGCACCATTGGTAATACTGTCGGGTTACCGCCATTAATTGAACCGGCGGTCTACCGGCGGTTTAGCGAACACACGATACCTGCTTTAACAGCCGGCATACCGTCGGTAATGTGACCACCGATTAGCCGTCGGTAAACTAAACGGCGGCTTAACCGCTGGAACACCGCCGGTTACAAATCCGGTCGTCACCGGCGGTATAGGCCGCCAAAAAACTGCCGCCTAAATAAACCGCCGGTAAAAGGGCGTCGGTAAGTGTTTCCTACGTGATTTTTACCTGCAGTTTGAATGCCGCCGCAAAGCCGCCGGTAATAAAAAAAAACCGCCGGTGTAGCCATACGAACCGCCAGAGAAAACCGCCGGTTTTTGACATTTTTCCTGTAGTGTAATATAATTGTTAACTCTAATCAAGAAGAGGGATGTTCTCACAAGAAACCAAGTGAGAGCATATAGTACTTGGATAATGGGTGCTCAAGATATATGATTGGAGATATGAATCAGTTCATCACGATGGAGGCCAGGAGTGAAAGTAAGGTAACTTTGGGTAATAACACCACTAGAAATGTGATTGGCTCAAGTGTAATTAGTAAACCTAATGGTTTTATTAATTAAATTATAGTTTTACTAAAAGGATTGAAGCACAATCTTCTGAGCATTAGCCAATTATGTAACAAAAGTTTTTATGTGAAATTTCTTCCAAATAAATGCTTAATTATTTTAAATGAAAAAACTATTCTAGAAGGCAAGAGAATTAATAATGTTTATATGTTTGATCTTGCTTGCATTAATATTTATGATATTTTGTATTTCCTAAAAACTGTTATGGATGATTTGTGAATATGTCATAAGTGACTATGCCATGCTAGTATGAATACCCTTAGGAAGATTTCCTAGTAGGGCATAGTTAGAGGCATTCCTAATATAGAATTCATTTAGGATCGTCTGTGTGATACATGTCAATTAGGAAAGCAAACTAAGTCATCATTCCATTCAATTAAGGATATCACTACCACCAAACCACTAGAGAATCTACACATGGATCTTTTTGGACCTATTAGTACAACCAGTCAAGGTGGTAAGAGTTTTAAATTTGTGATAATAGATAAATACTCTAGTAAGATTATTAGTACCTAAGAGTGAGTTTGATGAGTTTAAGATATTCTTCATTTGAATTTATAGGAAGTTAGGATCTTTGATATCTTCCATTCATAGTGATTCGGATGGAGAATTTGATAATGAAAGATTTAAATTATGTTGTAAAGAGTATAAAATTGATCATAATTTTTTTGCCCTTAAGACCTCACAATAGAATGGTATAACTAAGAGAAAAGGCTATAACTAGTGAAGGTATCTAGGGCAATGTTAGCTAAGTATACTCTACCTAGATATTTTTTAGTAGAAGTAGTGAATATCACTTGTTATGTGCTAAATAGGAAAACATTAGATCTAGGTTGAAGAAAACACATTATGAGCTGCATAAAACACTTAACATTTCACATTTGTATGTTTTTGGGTGTAATTGTTTTGTGCATATAAATAGTAAATCTCTTCTAGGGAAGTTTGATTCTAAGCTAGATGAAGGAGTCTTCTTAGGTTATTCCTCAATAGGTAAAGCCTATAGGGGCTTTAATAAAAGAATATTATTTATAGAAGAATCCACCTATATTGTGTTTGATAAATCATATAGACCTGTTGAGCCTAGGTTAGAAGATGATGATGAGGTAGAAATTACCTTTGGAGTAGAGGCTGTTGACCTTGAAGATAAAGACGAATCTCAGGACCCATTTTCTAGAGAGTGGAGATATTCTTCTAGTCACCTTAGAGAGATTATCCTAGAGGTTAGAACAAGACAAGGCCTAATTAGAAAAGAAGTTATCCATACAATTTTTATCTTTATAACAGAACCAACCAATATAGGCTAGGCCCTTACTAATGAATTCTATATCTTTTTCATATAGGAGGAGTTAAATTAATTTTTAAGAAATTATGTGTGGGAGTTAGTTAGTAGACCTTCTGATAAGAGTATAATTGACACTAAATGAGTATTTAAAAATAAGTTGAATATGATAAAACCTATAATAAAAAATATTAAGTAAAGCCTTAATTTTCTAAAAAAAATATATAAAGCAATTCAGAGTTCGAGCAATTATTTTCCTTCATTATAAAAAAATTAAGAGCGTCTAGTCAGCTTCAATCCATAAAGATTGAATATTCAGAAAAGAACTAATATGTAAACCATTAATAGGGTAGAAAAGGAAGCATGTAATGTATCAAGTATAGGATCAGATGATCCAAAAGCAAGGATGAGGTTGCCATTATGATTTTGAATAAGACCACTAAACCCACAATGAGACTAAAATAGAACATCGTGAATGTTAAGCTTACACTACAGGAAAAACGTCATTTTCCGACAGACATATTCGCTGAAAAATCGGCCAAAACCCATCGGAAATGCTAATTTCCAACGTAAATATTTTCACAGGTTTGATGCGCATCGAAAAAGGCCTTCCGGCGCAAAATAATTCGCCGGAAACATTTCTGGCATATTACCGGCGGATTTTCCGTAGGAAAAATATTTCCAGCGAATTTTTTTTGTGCCGGAAGTTCAAGAAAATTAAAAAAAATAAACATAAATTCTGCTCAGCACAAGCAACCCAGCCCGACCCACATAGGGCCAGCGAGCCCAACCTTTTTCTTTTCACCTGCATCACTTTGCCTTTGGCTCACTCCTAGCTCGTATGCAATGAGTGACCCAAGGAGGTTATCAATAGAATAAACATTAAGATCTTTGGACTCAGTGATAATAGTTATCTTAGCATCATAGGAACTAGGTAGGCATCTAAGAATTTTATTCACTTTCTTAGAATTTGAAATTTCTCTACATAATGCATGCAAGGATGTCACGATTTGGGTGACCTAGTGTACATGTCAGAAATTGTTTCGCTAGGTTTCATACGGAATAATTCATAATCATGCAGTAGAATGTTAAGCCTAGACTGTTTTACTTCGTTTGTTCCTTCGTATGTAATGCACAGTCTATCCCAAATCTCCTTACCAGAAACACAAGTAGATACTCTCATATAGTCCTCAGATTTCAATGCACAAAAAAAGCAGTTTAAGCACTTAGCATTCAGTTGGGCTAACTCTCTATCCTCATTGCTCCATTCAATAAAAGGTACAGGAGTTTTCAAACCATTAACAATTTTAAACGGATGTAGACGAGCCTTTCCCTTGGAGATCCTCCCTCAAATCCTTCTAGGGCCACAGGAGGAGCAAGATGCAGCAAGCTTGGAGCAACCGTGTGATCTCCCTCACACCTCTTCTCCCTCACAACGCTCACCTCCTCCTTCCTCTCTCAACCCTCAAGAATTTCTCTAAAGCTCTCTCCCTTGGAATCCCTCTCTAATCATGTTCACCCCCTCTGTGTTTCTTACTGAAAAAGGACTTGATTGACATCTAAAATGGGCTCCAAAAACCTCTGATTTCAAAAGTAGCCGTTACTGGTCGTACAGTACGATTCCACATCGTACAATACGATATGTATAAACAGACGTCATCCTGGTACGAAGATGTACGAACAGTTCAAAAATAATTCATACTGTATAATATAATATCGTACGGTACGATCCACAAAACACTATTCATACAGGACGATGGTCTGGACGATCAGATGTCGTCTCTGTTCATCGTATGGTACGATTACTATCGTACAGTACGATATGAAAAAAACAAAGAGATCATCCAGGATGATTTCCGGGACGATCATACTTCATCTCTGTTCATCGTATGGTACGATCAGGTTCGTACAGTACGATGTTCAAAAATTAATTAGGCCTAAATTACATGCACTAATTACGGGTTAATTTAAGTAAGTATTAAAAAATAGATCGTACAGTACGAACACGTTCGTACAGTACGAACGGCGCAAAATCACTTACTCAAATTAAACTACAGCTAGGGTTTTGGATCTGAACATATCGTACAGCACGAATATATTCGTGCAGTATGATCTATTCACAGTATCGTCCACATAGCTCTGATCGTACGATACAAATTAAAATCGTACAGTACGATCTCCAGAGAAGAATTTCTATGACATTTTTCATTTAAAAACAAACTCTCCCCCTGTGTGTGTGCATGGTTGCTCTTACTCTTATGCATTTTGTGGTTAGACTCAATAAAATAAAATAAAATAAATAGAAAAATACAATGTTTGACTCATACTCCTAATCTACCCTTTCTTGAGTCTTCCTTTCGTCCTGAGTCACTTGTGATCTTCCTAAAATGCTAGTACTCAAGGACAATAGCAAATAAAATAGTATTCAATGAAAAGTTGTTCCAAAACACTCATTATTTGGCATCATCAAAATCTCAAACTCGGGGTCATGGGTTGCAACAATCTCCCCCTTTTTGATGATGTCAAATAATTTGTTACAAGTGAGAACGAAAAGCATTTCTTTTGTTTTTTTTTTGTATATATATATATATATATATATATATATATATATATATATATATATATATATATATATATATATATATATATATATATATATATATTAAAGTAAACACAAGAGAAAAAAAATATGATAACAAAAGCAAGTGCAAAACAAAAGGAATGCATTTAGATAACAGGCACAACAACAGGTACAACAAACTTTCCCCCCCCCCCCCCTTTTGACAGCACAAAAAGGAGGAGCAACGAAAGGAAAAAAGCAAAAGAAGAAAAACTATAATGCAAACACAAACAATCTAAGCAGACGGGTCCTGATCAGTTGGTGGTGGAGGTGGATTTGGTTGAAAATAATGAAATAGAGCATCGAAGCGGTGATCAATTGCAGTAAAATGTTCTCCAAACCATTGCATATCAGTCTCGTGTTACTGATGTTATTCTTGATAAGTATCGTATAGTACGATCAGGCGAATTTTGATCGTCCCGAGGCCCTTAGTACGACTTTTAACCAAAAGTTTCGTACTGTACGAACAGGTGTATCGTATAGTACGATACATTATAAATATCGTACCGAATAGCTTTACCTCATATTTATTTCGTGTGTTGATGTGAATCGTACCGTATGAAATGTATGTATCGTACAGTACGATACTCAATAATATCGTACCAACCGGATTTAATTCGTACCAATCCATTGCTGACGTGGATCGTATTGTACGAAGAAGAGATATCGTACAATACGGTAGGCAATTATATGGGATGAATATCGTACAATACGATGTAGATCGTACAGTACGATCAACATAGCCGAAATTGGTGTGTGGGGTCGGCATGTAGATTGAGATGTATCGTACAGTACGATGAACAGTCCATGCAGAGTTTTGGTGTGGTGAGTGTGTGATGATCAGGAGTAGTCCTATTTCAATATTTTTTTTATGCAGTTATATCTATGACACCTAATCTAGTCCTCAAGGTGCTAAAGGTGTCGAAAGCTAGAGGTTTTATGAATATGTCTGCAATTTGATCTCTTGTAGCGATGTGATGTAATTCTATATCTCCCTTAGCGACGTGATCTTTAATGAAATGGTGTCTAATGTCTATGTGTTTCGTTCGAGAGTGTTGAATTGGGTTCTTAGAGATACAAATTGCACTTGTGTTGTCACACATGATCGAGATAGTTCCAACAGGTAGTCCAAGATCAAGAATTTGTTATTTTAACCATAGTACCTGTGCAACACAACTTCCTACTGCAATATATTATGTCTCGGCTGTGGAAAGTGCTACTGAGTTTTGCTTTCTACTGGATCAAGAAACTAATGATTGTCCTATGAATTGGCAGGTATCAGAGGTGCTTTTTCTATCTATCCTACATCCTGCAAAGTCAGAATCTGAGTACCCTAGGATTTCAAAGGAAGTGCTGTGTCTTGGATACCAAATTCCTAAGTTTGGGGTGCCTAGTAGATATCTAAGAATTCTTTTGACAGCAGTTAAGTGAGACTCTTTAGGATCGGCTTGGAAACGGGCACAAAGGCACACACTAAACATTATGTCCGGTCTACTGGCAGTCAGGTAAAGAAGGGATCCAATCATTCCCCTATATTTTTTCTGATCTACTGATTTTCCACTAGGATCTTTATCTAATTGGATTGTCGAACTCATTGGGGTGTTCATGGGTGTTGCACTATTCATTTCATATTTCTTTAAAATATCCTTAATATACTTTGATTGGCTAAGAAAGGTTCCATTATCCATTTGTTTTACACTAAAGCCAAGAAAGTAATTAAGTTCTCCCATCATGCTCATTTCAAACTCATTACTCATTATTTTTGAAAATTCATCGCATAATATTTTATCTGAAGATCCAAATAAAATGTCATCCATGTATATCTGAATAATGAAAATTTATTCTTTGACCTTTTATAAAAAGAGTGTAGTATCTACACTACCCTTTTTGAATCCTCTATCCAAAAGAAATGAGCTAAGTCTTTCGTACCATGCTCTAGGTGCTTGCTTTAATCCATACAGTGCCTTCTTTAATTTGAATACATGGTTTGGAAATTATGAATTTTCAAATCCGGGGGGTTGCTCAACATAGACATCTTCCTTAATTACCCCGTTCAGAAATATACTCTTTATATCCATTTGATATAACTTAAAGTTCTTGAAGCAAGCAAAAGCTAAGAGCACTCTTATGGCTTCTAGTCTAGCAACCGGGGCAAAGGTTTCTTCAAAGTCTATCCCCTCAATTTGGTTGTACCCCTTAGCTACTAGTCTTACTTTATTCCTTATTATTGTTCATGAATCATTCACCTTATTCTTAAAAATCCATTTTGTTCCAACAATACTTTGTTCCTTAGGTCTCTTGACTAACTCCCAAACATCATTCCTGGTGAATTGGTTCAGCTCTTCTTGCATTGCTAGAATCCAAAATTCATCTCCTAAGGCTTGATCTATACTTGTAGGTTCTATCATAGAGATGAATGCTGAATGACTAACCTCCTTCCTAAGTCCATGCCTAGTTCTTACACCTTCTGAAGGGTCTCCTAAAATTAACTCTTTAGGATGACTAGAAGAATATCTCCATTCTCTAGGCAAATCTTCCTGAGGTTCGACCCTTTCTCCTAAGGTCATAGTCTCTACTCCTTGAATTGCCTCTATTTCATCATCTTCAACTTTAAATTCTGAGGGCTTATTTGATTCATCAAATACCACATGGGTGGATTCTTCTACTACAAGGGTTCTATTATTAAAAATTCTATAGGCCTTACCTACAGAAGAATAACCTAAGAAGACACCCTCATCAGACTTGGGATCAAATTTTCCTAAGGGATGTTTACCATTATTTAAGATGAAGCACTTACACCCAAAAATATGTAAATGTGAAAGGTTTGGTGTTCTACCCTTAACGAGTTCATATGGAGTTATATTCATCTTCGATCTAATGTTTACTCTGTTTAAAATATAACAGGCTGTGTTGACTGCTTCTGCCCGAAAGTATCTAGGAAGTGTATACTCCGCTAACATTGCCCTAGCAGCTTCTACCAAAGTTTTATTCTTCTTTTCTGCTATTCCATTCTGTTGGGGTGTTCTAGGAGCTGAGAAATTGTGTTCTATTCCTATCTCTTGACAGAATGACTCAAACCTATCATTTTGGAACTCTCCACCATGATCGCTATGGATTGTTGATATTTTCACAACTTAATTTTCGTTGAATCCATGTGGAGAAAACTTTAAATTCCTCAAAAGACTCATTTTTATGTGCTAAGAATCTTAACCAAGTAAATCTTGTGAAGTCATCTATAATCACAAATTCATAATTCTTTCCACTTAGACTGGCTGTACTAACGGGTCCAAATAAGTCCATGTGTAGAATTTCTAGTGGCCTAGAGGTGATCACATCTCTAATTGAGTGAAAGGATGATTTGACTTGTTTTTATAGTTAGCAAGCATCACATAAGTGATCCTTGGTAAAGTCTAACTTAGGTACACCTCTAACTAGATTTTTCTGAGTGATGTTTCTAAGAGTTTTCATACTAACATGGCATAGTCTCCTATGCCATAGCCACGAGTCATCAACTATTATTTTCAAGCAAAATGATTTTGAGCTATCAACGCAATCAAGGTCTAACATGTAAATATTGTTCATTTATTTTTCTTCTAAAATTATTTCACCAAATAAACTAATTAGGCATCTATCAGTAAAAAATTTAACATCAAAACCTTTGTCACACAGTTGACTAATGCTAAGTAAATTATGTTTCAAACCATCAACTAGTAAAAAAATTTCAATTAAAAAATTCTTAGCATTACCAACGATACCTGAGCCTATCACCTTCCTGGTAGTGTTGTCTCCCAACATTACTTTGCCTCCAGTTTTGGTCTCCAATAGGATGAACTTCTTCATATCTCCAGTCATGTGTCGCGAGCAACCACTGTCCAGGTACCACATGCTCTCACTAGGTATTTTGTGAGAGCAACCCTACAATTTCATTCAAGGATTAGATTTGGGAACACAAGTGAGTTTGGGTTCCACCTTATGCTTGCATGAATGAGATGTATGAATGTTATGCTGTGATGGATGCAGTTTAGGTCTCCATACTAAGTGTGTCCTACGGTGAATTGTGCATGTGTGGGCTATGTGACCTAACATGCCAAAAGAGAAACACCTAACACCAGGAAATGGATTTACTAATCTATGTGGGTGGTGGTGTCTCTTCCTAAAGTTTTGTGATGCATGCTGTGTTGGTAGTTTTCTAGGTTGGCATATGAGTGATGCAATTTCTTCTTCTAGTTCTTTGATTCTTTGTTTAAATGTATTATTTTGATATGTCAATCCATCAACTTCTATTAATAGCAAGTGCTCACTATGATCTACTTCTAATGCAAGTGCCGTTAGTTTTTCAAACTCTACATCTAGTTCAATATGCGATATTTTCAAGGATTCATGCGCTTCAATTAGTTCAATATGCTTCTTATTTAATGCATCATACTCATCAAGAAGTAACATGTGATCTTTATCTAAATCAGAATTTTCTTTAACTAAGTTAGCATGCTCAATTTGTAAAGAACTAAATTCAATATTAAGTTTAGCATGCATTTTTTTTAGTTTCCTATACGAGTCATGAATATTCTCAAAAATAAGCAGTAATTCATCATATGAAAGTTGGCATATCTCGTCTTGATCCGATTGATCAAGGTTATCGTTAGTCATAAGACACAAATTAGTTACCTCCTCCTCTGCTTCTTCATCTGACGATTCTGAGGCAGAGTCGGCCCAAAAAGCTTTTTGTGTCCTCATCTTTCCTTTCTTGTATTTGGCTTTCTCATCACCTTTCTCCTTAGTTGGTTGGCTCTTCAGATTGGGGCAATCAGCTCGAAGGTGACCTGGCTTCCTGCATTCAAAACATATTGTATCAGATGAAACCTTATTGGATCTTGAGCTCTTACCTTTATTCCAGCTGTTCTGATGACTCTTCTGTTTCCTCTTCAGGAAATTTTTGAACTGTCGGGTCATCAGTGCTATCTCATCATCTTCCTCCCCTGCAGAGCTTTCACTTTCTGAGTTGCTAGCTTTTAATGCCACCGTCCGCTCCTTTTTCTTTTCACCTGCATCACTTTGCCTTTGGCTCACTCCTTGCTCGTATGCAATGAGTGACCCAAGGAGGTTATCAATAGAATAAACATTCATATCTTTGGACTCAGTGATAGCAGTTATCTTAGCATCATAGGAACTAGGTAGGCATCTAAGAATTTTATTCACTTTCTTAGAATTTGAAATTTCTCTACCTAATGCATGCAAGGATGTCACGATTTGGGTGAACCTAGTGTACATGTCAGAAATTGTTTCGCTAGGTTTCATACGGAATAATTCATAATCATGCAGTAGAATGTTAAGCCTAGATTGTTTTACTTCGTTTGTTCCTTCGTATGTAATGCACAGTCTATCCCAAATCTCCTTACCAGAAACACAAGTAGATACTCTCATATAGTCCTCAGATTTCAATGCACAAAAAAAGCAATTTAAGCACTTAGCATTCAGTTGGGCTAACTCCCTATCCTCATTGCTCCATTCAATAAAAGGTACAGGAGTTTTCAAACCATTAACAATTTTAAACGGTACAACATATCCATCATTTACTAACATCCACATGCGGTAATCTATAGATTGCAAAAATGTAGACATTCTAATTTTCCAGAAATCAAACAGAATGTTATCAAAAAGTGGTGGACGAGTTATTGAATAACCCTCCGCAGTGTTACAATTACCAAAATTCGACATGATCATTTTTTTCAAGGTTTTCTAAAACACTATTTTTGAAAAACAAGCTCTGATACCAATTGAAATTACTAAATGACAAGAGGGGGGTGAATTGTGAAAATCTTTTTCTTAATAAAAATAACCCTAAAAAAGAGTTCTAATTTTTTTATTATTTTTGAAATTCTACAACAAAATTTTAAGCAATTTTTCTTCCACAAATTTCACCATGCAATAGTTATGAAAATTAAATGCAAGAAAAAAGTAATTGATGATAAGGAAAAAACACACCAAAAATTTTTATAGTGGTTCGGTCAAAATATGACCTACGTCCACTCCCCGGAGTCCTCCGCTCCGGAATTTTCACTATCAAAATAGTTCTCCTTTTGCCCCCCTCGGCAAGGCGGAGAAGCCTTTACAAACCTCCCTTTCACCAACCCGACGTGGCGGAGTGCCAAACTCTGTTTTCTCCCTCCTGACGACTGCAGAGAACCTTCTCGTTTTTCTCCCTCCTGGAGAAGGCAGAGAACCTTGAGGTAACGGATGTAGACGAGCCTTTCGCTTGGAGATCCTCCCTCAAATCCTTCTAGGGCCATAGGAGGAGCACGATGCAGCAAGCTTGGAGCAACCGTGTGATCTCCCTCACACCTCTTCTCCCTCACAACGCTCACCTCCTCCTTCCTCTCTCAACCCTCAAGAATTTCTCTAGAGCTCTCTCCCTTGGAATCCCTATCTAACCACGTTCACCCCCTCTGTGTTTCTTACTGAAAAAGGACTTGATTGACATCTAAAACGGGCTCCAAAAACCTTTGATTTCAAAAGTAGTCGTTACTGGTCATACAGTACGATTCCACATCGTACAATACGATATGTATAAATAGACGTCGTCCTGGTACGAAGATGTATGAACAGTTCAAAAACAATTCGTACTGTACGATATAATATCGTACGGTACGATCCACAAAATACTATTCGTACAGGACGATGGTCTGGACGATCAGATGTCGTCTCTGTTCATCGTATGGTACGATTACTATCGTACCGTATGATATAACAAAAACAAAAAGATCGTCCAGGACGATTTCCGGGACGATCATACTTCGTCTCTATTCATCGTATGGTACGATCAGGTTCGTACAGTACGATGTTCAAAAATTAATTAGGCCTGGATTACATGCACTAATTACGGGTTAATTTAAGTAAGTATTAAAAAATAGATCGTACAGTACGAACACGTTCGTACAGTACGAACGGCACAAAATCATTTACTCAAATTAAACTACGGCTAGGGTTTTGGATCTGAACATATCGTACATAACGAATATATTCGTGCAGTACGATCTATTCACAGTATCGTCCATATAGCTCTGATCGTACGGTACGAATTAAAATCGTACAGTACGATCTCTAGAGAAGAATTTCTATGACATTTTCCATTTAAAAATAAACTCTCCCCCTGTGTGTGTGCATGGTTGCTCTTACTCTTATATATTTTGTGGCCAGACTCAATAAAATAAAATAAAATAAATAGAAAAATATAATGTTTGACTCATACTCCTAATCTACCCTTTCTTGAGTCTTCTTTTCGTCCTGAGTCACTTTTGATCTTCCTGAAATATTAGTAGTCAAGGACAATAGAAAATAAAATAGTATTCAATGAAAAGTTGTTCCAAAACACTCATTATTTGACATCATCAAAATCTCAAACTCGGGGTCATGGGTTGCAACATGTTCCATACAGGAAAACATGAGAAATAGTTTCACTACAAAGACGACATTGACATTTGGATGCCAAGTTAACACCTTTTATTTGAAGACTAATGTCAACAAGAAAATACCCTTTTAGAATTCTCCAAGCTAACAAAGAAGCCTTTATAAGGGATAACATAATGCCAATTTTTTTCAAAGATATCGATAGAATCCTTCTTGCTTCTGAAACAAATGCTATGATTTGATAAAGGTAAAATCACCATCATAGGACAACTTAAACATAATATGGTCATTGCATTCCACATTAACGAGAATGTCAGAAATATAATCAACTAAACTTTGGGAGATAAAATCCAGGAGATGATTAATGGATGAACTTCCATCAATAATGAACAATGAAACTTTCAATGAGGAGGTAGAATGAGTACTGAGGAGAGACTCAATAGACCCTCTACCAGAATAGTCATCCTGTTAAAAATAAGAAGAAACATTATGAATTCACCATTGAATAGTGAGATCAGCAACCCATTTGATGTCACAAAGCCTTTTCAACCCAAAAGATTTCCCTCTCTTGAAGAAGGTAAGAGTAGGATGCAAGTTTTGACAAAATTTATTATGCATGAAGTTGGCCCACAAAGAGTCTTTTTTCCTAATTTTTTTATCGAAGTTTAAAAGAAACCTTTAATTAACTCAAAAACATATTTGCAACCCAAGCCACCCTCCAAAAATAGGCAGTGCAAGCGCCCCAATTAAACCAATGTATTTTTTGTAAGCAACATTAGAACCACAAAATAATTTATTGAAAATATTCTCCAACTTTTCAAAAAGAGTGAAAGTATGGTTAATGGTTTGAAGCAAATAAATAGGCATAGAACAAAAAACACTCTTAATGGGAAGAACCCTAGCCAACATGGAGAGCAGTTTGAAGTCCCAAGAGGAAATTTTAGTTGCAGCAGATTAAAGAAGCTTGTCAAATAAAAAAGAAGAGTACCATGATAAAATATAGGCAATATTTGGTTAGAGAAACCAATATACGTAATAATATTGTTGTCGTGCATAGTAGACATATTGTTGCCACCAATAAAGGAACATTTTTTGTCATTAAAGTGTAGGCCACGTTCTTTCTCAAAACTAGAAAGAAATTTCTTTATTTTCTTAACACACTTCATGGAACCATTACAGAAAATAATGATGTCATCAGTAAAACAAAGGTGAGATTTGTCAATACAATCAAAGTTCTTGTAAGAGCAATCTTTATTAATGGAAAAGAAATGAGATAATCTTCTAGATAAATAATCTACAACAATAATATAGAGAGTAGGGGACAAGGGGTTACGTTTTCTAATACCTTGGATGTCTTTAAAGAAACGTTGAGAATTGCCATTGATGATGAAAGAAAACCAACAATTTTAAATAATGCTTTTGAAAAGGTTAATAACATTGAACTAAACATAAAGGTCCAATTGATGTTATTATAAGCCTTATAAATATCTCAAGTTTCATTATTAAGTTATGGCAATGCACTTTTTTATTAATTTCATGAAGTAATTTCAGAGCAAGCAAGACATTATCAGTAATGTTTCTACCTTTAACAAAATTAATTTGATTTAGAGAAATAATATTGGGATATAAAAGAGATAATGTATTGGCCATCATCTTGTTAAAGGTGGTGCACAAACTAATCGGTCTAAATTCATACCAAAAATTAGGATTAGATTTTTTTTTATCAAAACAACCAACGTAGAAGTAAAGCACTTAGGAATAGTAAAGCCATTAAAAAGGCCAATACAACCCTGCGAAGGTCCTCCTTCACAACATTCAAAATTTTTTGAAAGAAAATAGTAATGAAGCCATCTGAACTAGTAGTGAGTCATTGTTCATATACATTAAAGCATTAAAAATCTCTCCCTCATTAGGGTACTTAGTCATAGCAAGCTTATCCACATTATTAATAATAGAAGGGTTAGACAATTGAAAAACATTCTTAGAAACATCAAAAGAGCTTTTATAAAAGTTAAAGCAGAATCAATGATTAAATATTGATCATTACACTAGTCTTCCGACTCAACTTCATAAAGTTGATGTGAGCTTTAGCTTTCTTAGAATTAATACTTAGTGTTTCCATCACTTTCAGAAAATGAATTTAGCAACAACTTTTTGTCTCCGATATTCTTCTTTAATGGATTGGAGATTAATCAAGTTTGCCTTAGCAAGACAAACCTTCAAAAATGAAAGAGCATGATATGTGATCCAACATCACATTAAAAATTCCTTAACCTAATTGACACTTAGATCTAATTCTACTCAATTTTTTTTAGTTCACCCCAACATTACTGGCTTGTATGAATGCTGCCAAGTAATTTGTGGAAAACAAAAAGACCCCATTCAAATGATAATCTTAGTATGACTAATTTATTATCTTTTATAATCAGTTGTCTAATACAAGAAAAGAACAAATAACCTTCCAATATTAAACATAGAATTCATTGGAGACGACTTTCTTACCGCTTCTTAAAGCATCTTTTTAGTAAAAAAATAAAGATTTTTATACTAAAAATCTACTTTAAGAATCAATAAGAAAGCAGTCCCAAATGAAACCTTAAAAGAAAGAAAATGCATAACATTGTCGATGTTAGGCAATTCATTATTAGCATTATAAGTTTTTGTGCCTTCTGTAGTGTGTGTATATCTATAATAGCCTCATCATAATTAACATATATAAAATGATGAAAATGTATATAGTTATTATTATTATTATTATTTTGGTCAAAGAGATCACTTCCGGCACTAATCCTCGACATGCAAACATGAGCCTAATCAAACCCCTCACCAGATAAAATTTCTTCACAACACACCCATAGCACGGCTTAAATCACATTCCATCTCTTCTCGCTCTTCTCCGCCACGCACCATCATTGCCGGGCCCAAGCTCTCTCTCTGCTGAATAATCTTCTCCAGCGCCATAATAAGTGCAGCTTCTCTCTTTTCCGAACACGCTCGTTCACTCGCCAGCCGACGCATTTCTTTCTCATGCCTCTCGGCCTCCTCCCTTCTCCAACTCTCTTCTCGGCGAACTCTCTCCTGTTCCATTCGCTCAAAACTTCTCATCATTTTCTCAAACCAAGCCTCTTGCATTTCCAACAATCTCTTCATTTGAGCTTCTACCAGCTCTGTAATCCAATTCTTTGTTCCGCTGTATTCTTCTTCTTCTTCTTCTTCTTGGGCAGAGGACTCAGACGAAGTCGAGAAGAGAAGGGCGTTCTGGTTTTCAAGCAAGTTCAGTTTTTTAGCAATAGATGGATTAGAGCTTTTGATGATAGTGGCGGTGGTGGTGGTGGTGGAGGGGCTGTAGAGTGCTTCCAGTTGCCGGAAAAACCTGTAGTGTTTTCCTTCGTGTTTTCCGATTTTGCCTTCTTTGGTCTTTTTGTAATATTTATAGAGATTGTCGAGTTTTTCTCTGCATTTCCTCCCGCTTCTTTGATACCCGTACTCCTCTGCCATTATCCTGTAAGTTTGAATCAGAAGTCAAGTTTTTGCTGTTATATGCATGGAAAATGATTAAGTTGGGGTCTTCTGGTTTAATTTATGATGAGATTGTGCTCGATTTTTTGGATGTCGTCAGGTTGATATTTGCCGTTTTGTAAAATAGTAACGAGTAAGGTCATAGTTTAATTTCTTTTCTGCTTTTCTTTCTTCATTACATGTAACAAGCTTATAGTAATGAAAATGGCTAATGCCACAATTTTTAAAAAAAAAAAAAAAATAGTAACGAGTTAATAATATATATATATATTATGTTATAAGAATAATATCTCGCAATCTACAAAAAATGTGTGATTCATTTGTATGGTGTTTGTTGTATTCCAAGTTTTTTTTTTAATGTGTTTGGTCAAGTCTCTTTTGACAAATGAAAAGAATTATATTATTAATAACATGTGAGTCAACCATATTAAGAGAAACTATTATGTGAGGACACGAATGGTCCGGAGATCAACCAAAATGTGTCACGTCACTCGATACCAAGCAAAAAAGTGATGTGAAGCATTTTGGTTAGTCTCCAGATGTCGTCTGGGGTCCGCACAAAATAAGTTTTTCCATATTAGAGTTCCCATTACACATGAATGCTTTACCACTCTTTGACCCATAATCACTTTTGCCATAGTATGTGTGGAGGTCCTACAAATTAACCTCCATCTCCCCTTCCTAATACTATCTGATCTTAATAAGGATGGGAAATTTTTTCTTCAAAAAGTCATCTGTAAGTGTAAACACTCCAATTTTCATGCTTTAATTCCTTCTATCATAACTATCAAGACTATAAACCATTGGATCTTTGGATACTTACCAAAAGGGAGTCATCTTTGTCTACTCATGTCTCTAAAGATAAGATGTCTCTATGAATTTTGGCTCCTTCAAAGATTATGTTTTCACTATCAATAATAAGTTGTATTTCTCTCTTAATCAATTTTCATATTCCATTAATTAAGCATTTGGCATTGATAGGCACTCTTGCTCTCTCTCCCCCACAAAAATGACCAATTCCTCACGTATTATCGTGTGATCTTTTGCCTTAATAATATTTATACTCTGATCTAGTAAGTTCTGCTCTAATGATCTTGTTAGTTAGACAAATAATAATAATATATACAACCTAATTGCTACTATGTGTAATTCTTACATGAAGGCAAATTTAATATCTATAGTAATAAATGGGGGTTCTCTCCTTATCTCCTTGCCACTTTCTAATTTTTGCTACCTCATATAAACTTGGAACAACAAGGGGAATCTTGATTCACCGAAGATAAAAAATTCATGACCATGTTTAATGATGTTGGGTTTATAAGCTATGCCTTCGATCTTCGGTCTAATTAAACTTAATAATTAATTTCTTCTATCCAATAATGATTTACATTTCCTCTCAGCTTTTTTTCCCCATTAATTATTTCCCATAACTTGTACATCCCTAAAGGTGAAGTATCATTAATTTCTTGGAATTCTAATGGTCCATATATCTAACCCTTCATCATTGATAGAAAATTCGTCATACTTCAATCGACTCACTTCTACAATATTATTATAGTCAATAGCTCCAACTATGCTTAAAAGAAGAGCCACATATATATGGGACACCATTTCTCATTTAGGATCTACTAATAGGCTCCTTTCTAATCCAAAATGGGTTGTTATTAGCAACTTTAAGTATACATTATGATATTTTAAAGGAGAAAATTAAGTTTATTTTAAGGTCGTTAATGGTCTTCTCTTGCCATTGTCGACCTTGATAATTCCCTCGTATTTTCTCTTCTCTCTCTTATGAATACCTCCCTCAAAACTTTTACTTACAGTTTGGGAAGGTGTTTTAGTGAATGGGAGCTCTAACTCTATTTCTTTTTAAAATCTAATTCCTCCTTTCAAATTACTTCCTTACCTTTAAGCAAGCTTCTAGATATATAATTTTAAGAATTTTTATATTAAATTTTGAGTTTCTTAGTGGTTGTGGATGATTCCTAAAATATATTTGATTTAGAAGACCCTATTTTTATTCTTTGTTAAGCTTAAGGATGTCAAGTGTAAGCATAAAAATTATAAAGAAACAATCTCCTCTTGGACTCTTCTGAGATTACTACCATTTTGAATGACGTTAGCTTTATATATTATGCATGCAAGGGATCTCTTAGACTCTAGTGTCATTATGGAGAGAAAAGCTCTATCTATTCTAAATAAGAGAGTTTTTTGGGTCCTATAGAGAGCTAAGGCATTCTCATTGTTGAATGGTTGAAATAATTTGAAGTTTTTCATCAAATATCTAATGGAAGAAGAGTATTCAACTTTAGTAATTAAATCTCTTAATTTTTATAATAACCTCCTTACCTCCCAATGCATCATTTATATTCTGTGATCATCACCTTTTTTCTCAAAATTTTTATAATAAACGATACATTATAAATTAATGCTTCTTGAAAATAATACTTAGATCATGTCAGAAAAGAAATAATACAAGAAGGCTTATTGAATATGTTGGGTTAATTTCTACGGGTCCTTGAAAGAATTTATTAGAAGAGACTAGTGAAATTCACCTAAGAAAGTCTTTACTATAGGGTTTCGAAGAAGGCTTCCATAGTGGAATTTCTGCAAGAGCTTCCTAATGAAGTCTTTCCTGAGATCGGGTTTCCCATGAAGTCTTTCATGAGAAGATCTACTAAGAGGTATTACTAAGAAGAGTCATCAAGAGATCCCTCTTGCTAGTACACATAACCTAAGTGGGCATTTGTTGATGTGGCACTTATCAAGAGGCTAATATATCTATGTTGTAAAATAATAATTAAAAAATATTAGCTTTTATATTATGTTATAAAAATAATATCTCACAATCTATTGAAATTGTTTGATTCATTTCCATTATTTTGTTAAATTTAGAGGGTTTTTTTTTACGTATTCGATCATTTCACTTTTGACAAATGAAAAAGAATGATATCATTAATAACTGTTGTGATTACAATAGACAAATTGGCAATGCTTCAAATAGTCTTTATATGTCTCTAGCAATAAGCATTCAAAAATATTTTTTAAGCACTAACTCTTCATGTATCAATTTCTATAAATATTTTAATTTATGATTATTGAATAAAAAAGGAGAAGGGTTGGGATGGACCTCACTTAATTAGGTAACTTAGTGGGATAAACTTGAGTCTATTGGAGCATGAACTCCTAGTTCCTCCATCATAGTTTTGTTTATTCATTCATTCATTCATTCAGTTACAAGTTAAGATCCTTAATCTATTGATGTATTGATAGTCTCCAAAGGGTATCTCGAGAAATTGGGAGCAATATTAGGGTTCCCATAACATTAGATAGCCTTCTCACTATTAGTTCCAAAATCACTTTTGCCACTATATGTGTGGAAGAGTTCTAACCAAACCTTGAGCCCCCTTCTAATACTTTCTGATCTTAATCTTGATGAAAAATATTTTCTTCTAGAAGTCGTCAATATGTGAAAGCACTCCAATTTTTATGTTGTAATTCCTTCTCCCATAACTCTGGAGATAACAAACCATTGATTCCTTGGATACTTACCAAAAAGAAGGTCACTTCATCTACTCATGGTCCCCACAGATGAGGTACCTCAACAAATAGAAATCCTTCTTAGAAATATCATAATGTCCACACCTTGAAAGACAAGAATTCTTGCCCTTTCAAAAAGTATGTTTCCAGTCTCAATGATAATTTTTTGTTCTCTCTTAATCAATCTTCAAATTATTGTCACTTAAGCATTGGATTTGATAGGCACTCTTGCTTTCTCACCGTGAACAATGGCAAATTCATCATGTGTTATAGTGGGATATTTGTGTTAACAACATTTATGCTCGAATCAAGTAAGTTATGCTTTGTGGCTTCACTAATAAGAAAATCGGTAACAAATTAGCCACCCTAACCTCTACTATGAACCATGTGTGTAATTATTCTATGAATAAAAATTTTATATCTATAGTCATAAATAGCATAGGTTCTCTCCTTATTTCCTTGCCAATTTCTATAATTTTGTTCCCCATAACTTAACATGGAATAGTAGGGGGATTCTTGATTCATCTAAAGATAAAAAAAAGAATGAATATTCTTTGATGATGTTGGGTATATATGATAAGTATTTGAGGAGAATGATGAGAGGAATACATTAAAAATCGACATTCCCTATTCAATTTAGTGTGCAAACTAATAAGTGTGCTAAGGCACATTAAAAACTAACGCTCATGTCATGTGCAATTAAAATGATAAAATAACTACTTGATATGTGTTGAAATACTTGAGATATCACTTTGAATTTAATGATAATAGAAATTAATGAGATATTAGAGCGAGCCCTTAAAGCGTGCTCGAGATGGGATATAGCGTTGAGGGGAAAATCGAAAAGAATTAATACATGTCCCCCAAGAGAAACAACAGACTATCAAGAGGAACCATAGACCTTCGAGAAGCTTCTTCCCAATAAAAATCCTAAAAGGCACACTCCCAAAAGATATTAAAGATGGCTTAGTTCATCGAACCATAATAATTTGATCCACATAGATGACGATAACTATTTCTCATGCTTGAATATAATTTAAAGGTAACATTATCTATTCATTACCAACCTAGCTATCTCTATTGCTATGCTTAACATTTGGATGGCAAAGTTGTAAATATGTACTTCCTTTGGTAAAGACAATCTTTATACTAAGGTCATCTTTTCTAAAGTTTTGACATGTACTTCTCTCCAACTAAGCTTGGGATCAAAACCATTAAAAAACTGCATAGTTGCTGCTGAGACTATGCACACTTCTTCTGATTGCTCCATTGGTGGCCTAAATTCTTTTACTTACTATTAGCTAGGCTTGTTTCTCTTCTTTTTAAGTAATATCCACTTGAGGAACTATTACATGAAGAGTTCAGATATAGTTCATGTTCGGATTTCAATGAAACTGTGCTACGTCGTTTGTGCATGGTAGTTCGTGCAACTTGTACATATAGAAGTAGCACGCACTACTATGTACAGTACAAGTTGCACACACTATTGTGCACAAAAGACGTAGTACAATTTCATTGAAGTTTTAACTTGAATGCATCTGGAATCTGCACGTATTAATTTCTCATAGCCCATGGGCGAGTTTTATGCTGTTAGTGACTGGTTTTATGCTATTAATTGGTTCGTACTATCAATATTAAAAAAATAATAAGTTTAATAATAATCACTTAGTAATTACCTAGCTACCTGGTCCCATAACGGAGCCTTTTGGCCAGCCTCCCGGAACTGATGATCGAGCCGGGCACGAATCTCAAGAAGGGTGAGAGTCTCCTGTCTCGGCCAGCGGCTCTGGGAAGAGGATAACCCGCCGTTGACAGCGGAAATGAACGGCGGATGTGGAAGTGGTGGAGATGAAAGCGGAGGAGATAAGGAGTAGAGATGGTCGGAAGCGGCGGCGGGGAAGATGGGTGGCTTCGAGCTAAGAAGCATGAGCTGCCGGAGCTCCGGCAGAAGGTGGAAATACTGATCCTCTGACTCCATGTGGAATTGGAAGGGGAATGGAGACTTAGGAGTAGTGGTGAAGAAGAAATACAGGAAGTAAGAGAGAGAAAGGAGGAAATTTGCAGGATAATCTTGTAATTTAATTTGTATATAAAAATTATTTAATTTATTTTAAAATTAGCATAATTTATAATTTTCTATTATAATATTAATTTAAAAATAAGTTTAATTATTTTTAATTCTATTATAATATAAATTATATTAGCATATTCTGAGAATTTCTTTTCCAATATTTTAATAGAATATGAATGATAATATTCAAAATTAGAAAATATTTAGAATTTATTTGAGATTTTTTTAGTACTTATTTTTATATTATTATATTTTTATATGACTAATTTTTAATAAAAATAATTTATTGTATTATATTTATTAGAATATGATAAATGCAAAAAAATTGTATTTATTTTTTTACTAAAAAAGTATTTTTATAATAATAATTTCACTTCTACTTTTAGATATAACTATGATGGCATTCCTAAATAAATATTTAAATATAAGTAAAAATAGTTGTGTCATTATATGTCATGACTCGAACTCTACTTCAAATTTTCGAATTCGGGTCTACGAATTTAATAAATGGGTCTAGTTTAGATTCTTTTTTTCAATCCGTTTCGATGTCGGGTTGCGTTTGGATCAACCCAAAATTAACCCCAATTTAACCAACCAACGCAAAATCTAACTACAAATTTGAGTTATATATATATAACTTAAATCATGTATGTACATTACAACATTCAAAAGTATCTTATATATTAAAATCATTTCTCAATATAAACAAGTTAGCATATCAGATCATATTCAGATCCATAACTTTGATCCGTTTATTAGAGGGGGGCGAGTTCAAATCAAATGAAATGAATTCTAAGGGGGTCGATTTGGGTCGAATTTGTACCAAAAACTCATTTTTGTAGCATATATGATTAATTATAACTAAATAAAAAAATTGAATACATTTAAATTTAAAATATTTATTTAATAATTTGAAATATATATTTTGAAAAATATTATGAATATTGAATATTATTATTTTTATCCAAATAGAATAAAAATATTTTGATAGAAATTCTATTTAGGCGAAAGAGACAGAAAGCGGGGAGTCGGATCGTGTCGTTCACGAAAGCGACTGCGATCTCTACGAACACGTAAAGTCTGTACTAATTAATGGGCGACGCGTGTGGGCTACACTGTCGAGAAGGGCTACGAACTGTAGCGATGACGATTCCACAGTTCTCATATCCACCGTCTCTTTTATATTATATTTAAGTCACACGCTTGAAGTATCCTGTGAAGAATTCATGAAATTAATCAAAGAATCAAATGAATTTTTAATCAGTCATTTTTATAGCCAAAATGAATATCTCGATAGGAAGAATTCAACGAATTTATGATCACTCAATTGTGATGTCATTAATGTATTTAAATGTCAAACGAACCATCGATTAGTAAGGGAATTAATCAGCATGAGTTGTTTGATGCAATGCCTTGAATTTTGACTAAAATTATCAAAATGTCATTCTCAAAAAAAATTGTAAATAAACTCTCATTCTCTAAATGAGAGGGGTCTGAGTTGGTAGAGAGCTTAAGTGACTAAAAAACAGTAATACCTAACTAGGGGTGTCAATTTCGGGTCACGAGTTGGGTTCGGGTCGAACCCGAAACTGACCCGACACTATTCAGGTCAACCCAAACCGACCCGTTTTTGAAAACGAGTTAGTTTTCCTGACCCGAACCCGACCCTCTTCGAGTCCGGGTCAACCCGACACGACCCAAATGACCCGTTTCTGTAACGCCCCAAGATCTAACTTGGAAAGAATTTCAAGCAATCCATCAACAATTTACCAGAGCTATCAATAACTTCAATCAAACAGCCTAGCAAAAATCTATAACATTTAAAATATCAATGTACAATTCTATTAATACCTCAAAAGATCATATACAATACTCATGAGCTATACTAAAAACGCAACACATGAACTGAAATCTATCCTGTCATGAGTACAAAAGAATCACTATAACCAAAAAGGACAAAAACCTGGAGATTCCTGATCAACCTCAATCTCCTGTTCCCTTGCCTTGACCTGAAAATATTAACCACATATAATGAGCTTCAAAAAGCCCAACAGGTCACCTAATACCTACAACTGAAATCAAAGCATGGTACTGGAACAATATGCATGTCAGTCAATCAAATCCATAACAATCTATTTCACATGATCAATGAATCTATGCAAATATGAAAATCAAATCAGTAGTCAATGCATCGGTAGAAGAATCAATAAACAGTAGAAAGAACTTCATCAAGCTCGCTCAATACACTTCAAATCTCAGAAGAATCCATAAACAGTAGAAAATCAGTCGATCAGTCAAATCAATCGTATCAAATCGAATCAATCAAAACAATACTATCTGGTCAATTAAATTGATCGGTATGAAATCATAAAATCAATACAATAAAGCCCAATCTATACTAGCAATGAATCAAATGCAGCAGTTCAATACAATGCAGAAGCAATAGTATCAATGAATCAAGAGATGAATCCATAGTATTCAAAACCATATCATTAATGAATCAATTACAGTATCCATATCCATACAGTATATATAACAGTAGCAATGCGCAGTGACAGAATGTAAATATCAATGAAATCGTACGATAACAATAAGTCCGTAAATCCGTTAGTAAATCCAAATCAATAAAGCAATAAATCCATCACGAGTCAATGCCGAACACAAGCATTTCAATACAATAGTCTTACTAAACAAGTGCAATCACTGCTATTCGATAATCCATAGTGCTGCTGTAGATATCCATACGTTGGTTCAATAAGAGTCGTCACTCTGTGCCCGTCGGCATAAGAATCTCCTTATACCTCCTAATCGTTATATCAATGATCAATAGTTTAAAGGAAAGTCTGTCGGCCCACCATCCTGTACAGGTCAATCAATCTCCAACCAATAGTTCAACCAGTCTTCACTTATCTTTCAGTAACAATAATCATATATTCACATTCGTATGCATATCAGTTCAAATCATCAATTTCAGGAAATCAGAAATCGTACGAAAATCCAGCGGCATAACAACAGTATACGGAATTTACACAGAAATTCCTAAAATCAGAAATTACCAAATTAATACAGAACGTGCACGACAATAATATAAGACTTCTATTGTACTGAAGCAACATCAATCAACAACCTGATAATTATCTATTCGATCAAAATCGTACAGAACCCAAAATAACCGGTAGAATCGTTACAGAAAATACTCAAAACGTGAAGAAAAATCATATCAATAACATATCAAAAGTTGTGCGGTGAAAGTTTCGTCAATACAAAACGGTACGCGTTTCTCAGTAACAAAAACACAATTCTGTGCACAAAACGACCAAAACTCAACATCTTCAAAAACAGAAATAGGATTCAGAGTCCTTACCGCGAGATAAACAATCCTTCCAACAATGGCGACAGACGAAAAGCGCTCCGCGGCCTCCGAAATCCAGCTTTTCCTTTGCTTTCCTTCTCCTTCTCTCTCCTCAGATATTTTGTTTTAAAAAAATGATTTTCTCTCTCTTCAAAACGAGCTGATTTCCTTATAACACAGACCTGATCGGCCCGGCCGATCGCCACATCGTCCAGGACGATCTGAACAAAATTTCAATCGTCCAGGACGATATCTCAGGACGATAACTAATTTCCTTGGACGATAAAATCCCTTGTTAACTGACTTTGCCATAAACTGATCGTCCCAGGACGATCCAAAAATCGGCCCGGACGATCCACCCAGAAATCAGCTGTTTCACTGATTGTCCTGGACGATCTCAACATCATCTTGAACGATCCCATAAGGAAATCAAAGAAACGAGCTCTCACAGTTTCCAACAAAAAATTGATAGTTTTCGGGTAAAAAATGGATCTATCTCCTCTTTTTTGGGTAAAAAACGGGTCTATCTCCTCTTTTTCGGGTAAAAAACAGGTCAATCTCCTCTTTTTCGGGTCAAAAACGGGTCAATCTCGGGTTGTCGGGTCAAAATCAGATTTTCGGGTCAAAGGGTAATCCTGAACCCGACCCGATTTTTGAAACGGGTCGAAATGTTGAACCCGAACCCGACCCGTTTCGGGTTCGGGTTGAACCCGAAATTTTTGGTTCGGATTCGATTCGGGTTTTCGGGTCGTGTCAAATATTGACACTCCTATGCCCAACGACCATTTGCCACCACACAATAAGTGTTCACTTTTCATTGCATCTTTAGTATTCTCCATCACATTCATAGAAGGTTAAGCCTTGTGTTCCATACTTTGTAATCTTGTTTTCTCCAATTCAATGGAAGAGTGTACTTTATAATCTTAATTATATAATGAAGTATTTCAATAAGATCAAACCTCACAATTGTATTCTATCCTAATTTTCTACATAAAAACTTGGCATTTCTTTTATGAATCCTTTATTTAGTTGTGTATGGAAGATCTTTGTGCAAAGCTAAGATATAAACTCTCTATCAATATAAATTTTTTAGAATGCAACAAAAATTAAAGTTTTAATGCAATCTTTAAAATTTTAAATAATTTAGTAGTATTAAAAATGAGGTTGGAAGCCTAGATATATGGAGAATTCAAGAAAAAAAAAAGGTTAAAATCATTCAGCTCTAATTTTTTGGCAAGGTCTAAAATAGATGAAACATAATTAATCCAAATACATGACTTCTTTTTTGTAATATAACAGACAATAGTCCTTTTTCTATCTACTCATAATTTTCATTAAATAAAATAAAAATTGCTAATGATTTCAATTTTTCATAGTCTAGAAAAGATCATTTTTCAACCAACCTATGTGTCCTATGGATTTCAAATCTTGTGTAGCTCAAATAGAAAGAAACAAAAAAATAAAAAAAGTACAACTACAAATGTCTTTCACTTATTAATGCAAGATAATAGGTCAGTTGCAATAGTCAATGGGATACGAAGGTAGAACGGTGGTGCATGAAAGTTCAATTTGTGAGTGTTAAACCACTTGAACTACAATAGCACACCAAGATGAGGGTGAATTGATTCTATTTTTTTTTTCAAAAATCTCTTTTTGAAAATTATAACCAAATTCAAAACTTAAGTTAAAATTGAGATCTTGCAATGCATAGGCTAAATGATAAAAATCAAATACTATATTTTTCGGAATTTTATTTTGTAGAAAAAAAATAGAAAAATATTTCATCTTTATTCTATTTTAAGATTTTTGTTTGATTTTTTAAATAACAAAAAAATAAATCCAAAATCATTCACACTGATTTTCATTTGAATTTGCAACAACATAAGCATGCAGAAAAATTAAGAATTGAAAGATAAGAACGAACACATCAAATTTTGTAATGATTGGGTCAAAACTTAGCCTACATCCACTCCCCGTAATCCTCCACTCTGAGTATTGCATTAACTTTTAGGAAATCTCCTTTTGCCCCAACAACAAGGCGGATAATTCATTAAAAAATCTCTTCCATTAACATGATGCGATAAAGTACTAAAATCCATTTCACCCTCCTAGTAAGGTAGATAAGCAAACAAAATTTCACCCTCCTGGTGAGATAGAGAATCTTAATCCTTTCACCCTCCTAGTGCGGCAGAGTTCTCAATGGCTCTTTGACTCTAAGAGGTTCTTCCCGAAGTTTTCCTCAAGTAAGACTTTAACTCTTAAAGCAAGAAGGTGGATGATGACTGGAGCAACCGTGTGAAGACTCCCTCTCTCACACTCCCTTAATCCCACAATCCTATTCTCTCTTTCCCTCTCAACACACCATTCTCTCCTAAGCCCAAAGCTTACCTTTCAAACTCTCTCACACAGAAGACTCTAGCCCCCTTAACTGTTAAAGACTCTTCAAAATGAAATAAGAGTTGTTTAAATACAAGGCTCCACAAAAATTCTAATTTTTAATTTAGCTGTCATTGTTCGTATAGTACGATTTATTGATCGTACTATATGATTATTATAATTCTACTATTGTAATACTATATGATGAATAACATACATGATGATCTGTTAAAATACTTTAACTGATCGTACTGTATGAATGAACAATATTATAGTACGATTAGTTTAACTCAAGATCAAATCGTACAAGATGAAAAAAAAATCATTGAGAGAACCCTTGAGTGATTCGGACGATACAATTTTTGGATTGTACTAGATAAACCAAACCTCGTCCAGAGACTCATCAAGTGATTCATATAATATAATATAGTATCGTACAGTATGATCTGTAATCAATTAGATACAATTTGATTATTAATTAACTGACCTAATTAGGTAATTATTTAAAATCTTGTATAGTAGAAAATGATTCATACAATATGAATAGTTTAAATTTTAAAATTCAAATTTGCCTATTTTAGGAAAATAAAGATTCAACGGTAGGGTTTCTGATTATAGCTGATCTTCCAGTACATAGTGGTGTTCATATTGTATGATTAGTTATATTTTAAAATAATAACTTTTGAATTTAGATAAAATATTTTAATTAATTTTTATTTTAACAGATCATATAGTACAATCCAAACAATACAATATGATTTATAAAAAAATAAAATACTTTTATTTTTACTCCCACTATGTGTATTCACGATTACTAAGCTATCATATATCACTTACAATACATTGACTCAAGAAAAGATAAAAATACATACTCTTATAAAAAATCAATCATTTACTACCCAATCTTAAGCCCTAATCCATTGACAGTGCTTGGTGTATGATGTACCTAAAATGTTAATACACACAAAAAAATATATATGAAATAACAAAAAGTACGAGAAGCTAAATAAACTCCAATAATATTTGTAATAATCAAAATATAGGTTCGGGCTCCCGAATTGGAACAAATGGGATCGTTGTCAAGCGACGAAGGTTTGTGGAGCTATAGTAATTAGGCGATAGAGGTATGGGGGGACTGTAGTCAGGATACATAGGTTTGGCGGAGAACCAGTGTTAATAATCTGGGTTTTGACAGTAATGGTCGGGTAGGGGTCCAGTAGTGGCTGCCAAATGGATGTCTAATGGTGATGGTCTGGTAGAGTTCCATTAACAATAGAAGGGCTGAGGTTTTATAGAGGGAGCGGTTGGGTGGATGTCCGATGAGTGTTGGTAAGTGAAATTTTAAAGATAGTGGCCAGGTGGCAAGGTTTCACATGTAGAGGTACTTGGGTGGAGCTCCAGGAATTTTCAAGTCTCATAGCTTTCTTAAATCTCTAGCCCTAGGTCCTAACCTGCCCTCATGCAAAGTATGGGGGCCTATTCATAGATTTTTTGGAGTCGCATGCCTTATAAATATGGAGAAGATCCATAGCAAATTCAAAGTGTTATATCAAATAACCCACATTGATTCCCTTAGTCATATAATATTTATTAAATATTTAAACATCTTAATGATGTCAGAATTAGGTGATTTTGGGCTTGTTGGATTTGTCATTTCTAGCTTCTCGATGCAAATATATTCATGTCATTTTTAGAGATCATTTAATTATCTAATTAGTGTCTTGAAGCTTCGAATTGGACTGATTTTGGTGTCATTGAGTTCCTCTCGTTGAAACATTCAGTTTGATTAGAAGTTTGCTGAAATCGAAGTTCAGATAATCCCGAATATAATTTTGAAAGCTTTTATTTTGAACATGCCTTGAGATTTGTGCCCGATCAAGGAGATTTTTTGTGACACATCAATTACCATTTTTTGCATATGCCATAGAAAAATTAGGAGCCTTATTAAACTTAGAAGTTTATCATGGCTCATCAATGTTGACCTTTATATCCCCTTTAAGCTATAGAATCCTTAAAAAAAAAATACTACAATGACTACCATATCACTTCTCATGTGCATAAGTTTCCTCTCATGCCTATAAAATGGAACCATTTCATATCTTCCAACCCCCAACTTCATATTGCTCCACCATAGGCAAACTCAAGCCATATATGTTGTGAAACATCCATCACTAGACCACTATCTTCCCCAAATTAAGCTCAATCCATTATTCTACCTCCTTCATTGTTGTTGCATTCATTGAGAAGACTAGCTACTCCTTATGACCATTGGCTTGAGAAGGCCATTCACTTAAAAGAAGCCTAAGTAGAAGAGTGTAGACTTAAAACCTAGCTATCATCAATGCTGACCATTACTATTAAAAATTAAAAAAAAAAATACATATCAATAATTTAAATTCATTATTATAAAAAATAAATTAAAATTTTTCACTCTAAAATGCCTGAAAATTTGGTTGAATTTTTTTTTGTGAACGAAAATAAATAATAGATAATTGAATAATTAATTAAAATCTTACTAAAACAGTAACATAATTCATACAAATTACATCATACTGGTAAACTTTCTTGCCCAATGATGATGACAACAACATCAACATCAAGCCTTTATCTCATCCCCCATCCCCTTGTCAATTTTTTTTTTTTAATTTATAAATTTTTTTCTTAATTCTTTTTATTCTAAGTTTTTTAAAGAGGAGATTATTTTATATTTCTTTAACTATTTATAATTCATTTCAGAAAAGCTCTTTTTTCTTTGTTTTCTTTTTTCTTTTTTCTAATACAATTCATCTTAATATGTTGGTTGAATGTTTTAACTAATAACTAAGAGATCTTGAATTTGAAACTTGCCTACAAATTTATCGTAATTAGCTCAAAAATAATAAAAAAAAACCTTTCTACGATCTTCATGCATTGAAAATGACATATATTCTAGGAGAGTTGTGATGAAATGAAAGGAAGGAAATATAATGAAAAATTAATATTTTTAGCATCATTTTTTATATTAGTTCATTGAATATGTTTCTTAATATAAAAAATAAATCCCAATATAATTTAGCATTTTATCTTTTGAACTTGTTCAAAAGAGCTGAAATAAATCATTCACTTATGCTCAAAAATAAAACACCACTTGCCCGCAATTTGATTTTGTTGATTTAAATTTGAATATGTCGCTTTTATTGTTAGTTTCAATTTAAAATAAAAAATTAAACAAAAAAAGTCCAGCGATGTTCGGTGACCAAGCGTAAATTCGACAATAGTTGGTGGCCGAGCGTAAATCTAGTAATATTTGGTGACATGGCGGAAGTCCGGCGACAATCGGTAACTGGGAGTAAATCATGTGATAGTTGGTAGCCAGACGATGGTTAAGGAGCTTGGTGGTAAGAGAGACTCATATTTCTCATTCTCTCATCTCTTTTTTCTCTTCCTTACTCCCCCCCTCCAATGAAGAAAAAAGAATAAGATATATATTTATAACTTTACTTTTTTGAGAGTAACATAGCCAGTAAATAAGAAGAAGATTAAGGATAAGTTGAGAGTGTTTTCAATAGATGATCAATATTGATTCCTTTGATCATGAACTGTTTATCAAATATTTGAGTACCTTAATGATGTCAAATTTGACAGTCTTAGGCTTTAGGATTAATCGCTCAATTTGACTATAAGCATGTCACATTGGAAAATCGTTTGATCATCCAATTTATAATTTGAACCTTCAAAATGCGCTTAAGGTCCTTGATTTGAATCCCTTTTAACCTTAAATTGGGTCAAATTTAGTGTCGTTAGGTTCATCTTTTTGAGACGTTCAGTTCAACTATAAGTTTACTGAAATCGGAGTTCATATGGTTTAGAATTTAAATTTTAAGTTTTTAATGCATATTTACCTAGAGATTCGTGCTCAATCAAGATAATTTTTTGATGATATATCAATCATTAAGCTAAGACAGTAATAATATAAAATTGAAGTAACAAAGGGTCGCACAGCATATTTAAAAAAAATAATAAGAATATTAAAAAGATAAAATAAATTAGACAAAAAAAGAGTATTTGCAGATAAAATATGAACAAGACAACTTGGATAACAAAAGCAGATTACAACTAAGCATATTTGCAGGTAAAATATGAGCAATAACAACTTGAATCAATATATGAAATATTTTCAAATTCTTTATAAACACATGTTCGCACAGCATGTTTAAACACATCTGATTGCCAGAATTTAGCCATTACAGCGGCTTACAACAATATTGTAAGCTAAACCCTAAACTGGCAAAAAAAGCAATAGTTTAACATATCTACTCAAATTTATAACAGGAGAGGACTGAAATTTTAAAAAATCCATGTTGTTCTATATGTTGCAGACTAGGAAGAGAAATCAAAATGAGTACAGATGAATTTTAATTCTATAAAAGAAGAAATATAATAACTTGCACAGATACCATAAACAAACCTCACAGTAATATCCAGCTTATCAAATTGGAGAAGGTGCTGTTCTGCCGTAATTGTATCTATCGGTGTAAGGCTTTCTACTTCTTAAATCTGAGGAAGTCTTTGAGATTTCATTACGCAGAGAAAGTTTCTTTGAAGACAAATCTGGGTAATAAAGAGGACGGTCAGTGGCAGATGCTGATGAGATACTTGAATTTGAGTGTCTATCAAAATACTCCTTGACAGTCTCAGATTCAACAAATCTAGTAGTAGGGTAGTTGTTCAAATACGCATCCATATATGGACTAAAGGGGTATTGAACACCAAAATCTTTGCTAAAAGAAACATTAGATCCAGGTTGAAGATACGAAGCTCCGGCGGATCGATTCAGATACTCCTTGCCAGTCAAAACAGCAGAGTTTGTGAACCCGAGGTCGGACCGAGTAGTGGCTACCCTTAATCCAGAACCATAAATGTTTGATCCAGAGACAGATTGAGGGAAGGAATCAGAGGGTAGCCTAAACAATACTGAAGAATCAATTGGAACATCAGGTTTTATTGGAGAATTTGTAGGTGAAGCAACAGTCAAGGTGCTTTGAGCTGGATCAGACCTTCTAACTAGTTCCTGCCTTAATGACATCCTTGCTTGATGAAGCGACTGCAGCACACCTCCCAAGCTGCTGCTGGTCGGCCGAGATATCCGCTTAGGAAATTCTTTAACTTCTGGCAACTCTTTATTAGATAATTTTTCACCTGTAAAAGGTTTAAGTTTCTCTGTTAATGAAGAATGAAATATCGCCTGCTCTGGAAAATTCACCTTTGACTTCCTGTGAATGACAGTATTGGGCTTCTCATAAATTGATCCTTTGAGATCCTGCCTGCTAGCAACCAAACCAGGACTTTCCTGTGATGGAACTGTGAATATCTGAGTAGCATGGTTAGCTTCGTCAAGCGTCATTGTATTATATTGCTCTTCTATTACGCTTTCTGGTATTTCCAATCTGCAGAGGATTTTTTTATTATCTGGGGCGTAGAGCTTCTTCGATGAACTCTGATGAACAGCCTGATCATGTGAATGCACTTTTAAATTTGTGGCTGAACCAGTATTAGATTTCTCAAAATTTGATCCAAGACTCAACTTGCTTGTCAAATCAGAGCCGTCTTGTGATGGAAATGTGAATGATTTAGAAACAGTTTCAATCACATTGATTGTAGTAGATTCACAAATCGGGTTCAACAAGCCATTTATGCAGCCATTAGAACCATTATTGCTGGGGGTTGAGATCAATGTTGATAATATGCCAGAGGAGAACTTATCATTCGCTACTTTTTCTTCGGTCATTTCACAATTTCTGCATCTTGCAGCATTTTTATCCTCAGTGAAAGAAATATCTTTAACACTTATTTTTTCTTCCTCTTCATGTTGTGGAATCCAAGCAACAAGCTTGGAGTTGTCTGCAGAGCAGTTGCTATTTTCAAGGACATTAACCTGGTTAGCTGGTTCAGGATTGTCCTGAGGTTCACAACCAAACAAAACAAAGAATTTTACAGAGGATAATAACAATTTTGCTAAATTTTAGCATACTACAAAGCTACAGCGGAAGAAAGAAACGAATCAAAATTTAACTGCAAATCATCATGCTATAATATGAAGAACGGATTATTCAAAATGCCTTTCAGGTCAAGACACTACCCAGAGATAAGACACTACCCAGAGATTTTGCCATCAAATGACACCGCAGGATAAACGATTATGACCCGAAATGAATGGTTTCGCCGTCAAATGGCACCACGAAATAGCATTTATGGCCAGAGCTAATACATTCCTTAGTGTCATCAAATCCTTGAGATATGAATCAATATGATATAATTGTTAGGGTATAAAGCCCTCTATTAACTAAGGTGGATTCAAATTTTTTCCCTTAGACAAACATTCACTTCAGATCTACAAAGTACCCTTGGACGAAGCAACCCATGGTTGCCGACAAAGATCCTTCTATCAGGTTGGTCAACTACCTCCTCTGACTAAGTAGACCAAGGACCATGATGGTTCGAGATGATGGAACCATGGGATATGGATCGGGTCCATCATCCATACCCCCGCCATCCGCTTTAAGTATGAGATAGTAAAACTTCTATTTTAAATATCAAATCTTGCAACCCTTCAAATTCCAAAATTCCTAAGCCCATGCTGCTACTTAATGCCATATACTATATATCTCTACGTATCTGATTGACGACTAACTTTAAACAAAAGTTCTCTCTCGTGATCGGGGGGGGGGGGGGGGGGGGGGGGGTAATTAACTATAGGGGCTTGCACCTATAGGAAACCAGAACCCAGATCATAAAATCCTCGCAAAATGAGGGCGAAATCTCTAGGTAGTGTCTTATCTACAAACTCATCTTCCCAAAATTTACCCTGGAACTTAATTCCGTTAAACATCCCCCGAAGAAAAATCAAGTGGGCGGAGGACAAGGGCCGAATGTTTGGAGCCCACACATGTCTTTTCCTGTATTCCTCCTTTGAGCTACATGTGTGATAGCACTCTCGTGTTTGATGTTAAAATATTGTTTATGTTGTGAGTCGTTCCTCACAAAGTAATTCCCTAAAAAGCATCTCCAAAGGAGAAGATTCATAAAATTAGAATGAACCACCTCAATCTCTTTTGTTCAATTCATGAACCTCTTGAACAGCTAAAAGAGACTCAGAGGATATTTTTGCATAAATTATATCAGTTAATTCTATCCATAATTTTAAAGCCTTAAAAAATAATTCTAAATTGAGAGGTCTCCTTGAGTATACTTCTTAATATCATATTCAAATTAAAAATATTTGGCTGCATTAACATAATTGTAAACTTTTTGAAAATATTCCCACATATCTTTAGCAATTATATGACCTCAGATTGAGAAAAATCACCTAATTAACATATCATAAAATTCATGTCGTAAACCTTGCGCCTTTATTTTGCAAGAGCAAGTTTTGTTTGTTCAGGCAAAGTGGCGTCATTTTTATCAATGTGCCCCCAAAATTCTTTTCCCATAACAAACAATCAAAATTGAAATTCCAAGTGAAATAAATTTTATCTACGATATTTATACCGAAAACATCCAAATTATTGGTTGATGTATCCGTCATAGTTTATATAATGAACTTAGAGTGGAGAAGTTGTTTAGGATTGAAATCTCTCAATAATCAGAATTGATTGTATCCAAAGAACAAGAGAACCTTCACGGAACCCACAAAACAACCCAACCTAGTCCAGAGCAAACCTGAGGCATTATTCATGATAAGATCAGTGTGTATCAAACCAAAATCAGTCTACAGAGACAAAAATAGCACCTACAGCAGTGTCATGAGAAGACGACATGAAGGCATGGCTGATTCAAGATCTGGACGTTGTGAGGCTCAAGTGATCAAATCATGAGTTAGTCATATCTTGTGAAGACAGTTGTATCGTGCAATCTAGAATGAGCATTGATCTCATGCAAGACAACTCGAAGGACCAAACAAAGATGAGATATGAAAGAAGGCCCCTCATGAGGTCATCTCATGGAAAGCTATCTCGTGCGGCAAGGTCAAGACAAAGGTCCTATGCAAGTTCTACAAAGCTCGAGAGCAAGGATGCCAATCGAGATTTAGACAGAGCGAATCCTCGAGGGATTTGGGCACAAGTTGAATGACAGGATCACTGAGTGAACAAAGTCAATGGATTCACTAGAGATCCAAGAGTTCACTGAGTGAACAAAGAGCAGCCAAACACAATATTAGGACCTTAATATCATGTCAAATGATTAGAAACAAATATTTGATGCTTGAATTGCATGAGCTTTATTCCATTATTTAACTATTTATACAAACCTAGGAGAATTACAACATAAGAAATATACAAAATCAAGAGTTGAAATTTATTATACAATTAATTACAATAAATTGATGCATACAGATTGGTGAGGTGGCATTCACATAGATCGATGAGGTGCCGTGCAAATAGTAGATCTAGTCATAAATCATCCAGATTAATTTCCATTGGCATATATTCATAAAGTGCATTATTTGAACTAGGTCTAATGACCAAACGGCTCTAGATTAGACAATTTCAGTTAGATTAGACAATTTCAGCTATAATTGAATGCAGTGTAAAAATCATTTCTACTGATATTCAAAAAATCACGATATCAACTAATGGGGAGAAAGGGCTAAAGGAAAGTCTCAGTGCCAATATATATATATGTATATATATATGTATATATATATGTATATATATATGTATATATATATGTATATATATATGTATATATATATGTATATATATATGTATATATATATGTATATATATATATGATTTCAGTTAGCAATCAGACCTCCGCATTCAAAAGAAATGCAAGCTTACCCCAGAACCCCAAGAAATAAAAAATGAAAGATGAATTAAGTTAGGAAAGAAATGGAAATATTCACCTTTGACCTCAATAAGTTCTATTTGCTCGGCAAGCACTTAAAAATATGGGAGAAAGTTACTGGAAAGATTTCCAGTACTCCCAAAGAAAGAAGGGCAAAAAAGGAACTCGAATGAGTTATATATGGTTATATGTTCAGCTAGTTTCCCATTATAACAAACATGCCCCAAGTATTGATCAATATTTCCAAAAAAAAGAACTTGATTATGTATAAATGTCAGAAATACCTGAGGTTCTGGCATACAAAGTAATTTGTCTTCATGAAATAGATGCAGAAAATGAATATAGCATTAAAAACTCATCATCTTCCCATTTAATACGGAAGATTCATACCAGCATTTTCATCTTAGTCTCATTAAATTTCTCTTCCCATTCCTTCTGAGCATTCTCCATAGCTTGGAACTGAATGATAAGCTGAGCCTGCTGCTCCAGGGCTCTATCCATATCATCTTTTCCACCACCAACTTTGGTTTCTCTATTTCGACCATCAGGATAAAATGATAAAGAAGAATCAACAGAAAATTTGTCCATCTTGCTTTTAGAAGCTTCCAAAGGGCATTCACGTTTTTCATCAAAACCACCAGAATGCGCAACCAGTCCATCTCCATGATCATCAAGAAGGGTAGCTTTCTGTAATTCATTGTCTGAAGCTGATCTGGAACAGAGAAAAACGTAAATTGTTACTAATAAATATGTTTATTTTATTTTCAAAAATTGCCACTTTTGAGCCATCCACCTGTCCGCCAAACCTGGCATTATCTATAAAATGACTTTCAATTTTGGCCCAGAGTAAAATGTAGCTTTGGATCCATTTACAAGACGTACTTGAAATCAAATGAAAGGTTTGGTTTTGGTTTATTTAGCATTTTAGCCAATTTTCTTTGAAACTAAGTTAAATGCCAAAATGAAGCTGACACAATCGACGTGAGGAAACATCAAAACTCAGCCCAAACTTTTAAGAAAATAAATCCAGCCAAAGCATTTTAAGTACGGATCTTTAAATTGTCCACATATGTATCTTTGTTAAAATAGAAATTAACAACTTACTCTTTGGGTTAGAAACAAACTTTTAAGACAGAATCAAATATTATTTAAAACCATGTAAGCAATTTAAATCACAAATAACTTTGTATCAAAGGGACAAAGTTTTAAAATGATATCAAGAGGCTAGTAATCTGTAAGTACGCATTCATGAAGAAAAAAAACACCAAGAAAGCTATAGAGAATAATAGCATATGGTATATGTTCAAATAAAAAGAGAATTCATGAAGAAAAGAGATGCCTAGAGCTTACCCTATATCAGACCTCTTTATCTTACGACATGACTTTCCAGGGCGTCGCTGGGAGGATTTCACAGTAACGATGAAGCTACTCCTATGTTTATGTCTATTCTGCTTTGTTTTTAGCTTCTCCTGAGAGTGAGAGTCTAGGCTGCTACCATGGCTTTTCCAAGATAAGCAATTGTAATCAGATGGAGAGCCATCAATAGCTGAGCATGATAAGCCATCATCAACCTCACTTCCATCCATTCCGGAGGATGTGAGAAATTTATCCTCTTTGACATCCTCACTTATTGTACACTGATTTCCCTTTTGGTCAGTAAGCTGATTGTTCTCTTGGTCAGTGCTTGGATCAGTTAACCTTGCGATGCATGTGATTCCTTGAGTTTCAAGTATGGACAGAACTTCTTCAGCTGCCTTCTCAGCTTTCTTTCTCTGGATATTCACTATCCTGAGCTGTTCTTCTAACTCAATAACCTATCAACAAGAAATAAAAAGATGAATGAATAATTTAAAAAAACAAGTCGATTCATTAAATAAAAAATATATAGTATACCCTTTGAGACAGCATCTCAGCTCTCTGTCTTGCAGTTTTAGAAACAATTCTTTCAGAAAGCAATCTTGCTCGGAGAAACTCCACATTCATAGCTGTTTTCTCATCCATAAGAAGAGTTTTTGTTTTTTTCCTTCAGAATGTGCTGATGTTAAATCCTCTGCATGATAAACAAGCAGGATCGGTCCAGATATATCATAAAAGCAAAGCAGCCAATACCCAGGCAGCCATAATCAAACAATATTGCAAACCACACATACAACCGTTACAATTCCAACTAGTAAAAATATATATATGACCACTTTAAAGTTGTTCATCATCACAGTCCAGTTACCATATAATATTTCCTATATTTCTTTTAGGTTTGTATATGTAATAGAACGTCAGCTGGACAAGCACGCAAAATTCTTGTATTCAGCCAATTGGCATGGTCCAATTAGAAATTATTATGAAGTTTCTCGTAATTATCATGAACATTCTTGTATTTTTCTTGTATCCAAATGCAAATACATGTTTATAGCTTTCCGAATGAGAATTATTTCGAAGCCTTCTTGGCTGGTATGTTCCATAAGCATTCCTTAGCCAGTTGCCATGTTATGTTTAAATAATGATTTTTGGGCTATGGGTCATTTCCGGCGGCCCCTTGTATGGTCTTGCCTACTTTCATATTTGAATTATGGCTAACCTCGGCACAGTGTTCCTGTGGGAGTTTGACGAAGCAGGTCAGCGAACTATCCCAACAGTGCTGGGGTGTATGTAGAAGCAGCAGGAGAATTTTATGTTTTCGAGAGGTGCGATGGTTGCACAACAGTGCATTATTGTAAACTGTGCCAAAGACAAACTCAATAGTGCCACTGGCAAATGTGAGAGTACTATAAACTTTAGAATGTTGTAAAGTGGGTTATGAATCTTGATTTCTTCTATGTCAATGCTCTAAAATCTCTTATAATGTAATAAGGTCACTTATTAACCTTCTTTTAAATCTAGAGAACTGTGCAATAGAAAATTGTGATGTGTTATACTATTATTCTCAATTATGGGCCTATGTTAAGAATGATAGAGATTACTTGGTTAGAAAGAATTAAAAATGATTTTTTTTAATAGATTTAAATGAAAATTTGACTTTTAATGAGACAAAATGGAGAAAAAGGATTCATGTAGCCAATCCCACATAGTAGGATACAAACTTATTGTTGTTGTTGTAGTATTATTGTCAATTAAAATAATTTTTTTTCTATGCGGTCATACACAGGCAAGAAAAACTTGCAAAAAGGTATGAATGAGAAAGAGATGAGTGCTTTGCATTCACACGTACCATTTAAATTTTTTATTCTTTATTTTCATTTTTATAAGACATGTATGCTTGAACAGTAAGAGAATATCAATTTTTTAAATGCTGAAAGGGAACCCAACCCAAAACTAAAAAGTAAAAGTTTATGCACGCAAGCATTTGGGTGCCAATTGATATAACTTTTTCAGATTATTCTTTAGAAAAAAAATTATCACAATTTTATTTATCTATAATTTTTGCTAAATTTCAAAAATTCTACCGATGAAAAATAACTTCTTACAACTAAATTTGATGTAATTTGATAGCAATTAAAAAGCCATTATCTAACTTTTTATGAGAAAAAATAAATTTATAATACTCATAATAATTTTCAAAAAAATTATTTCCCTCACAACATCTCTACAATCACTTTTAGAAATCATAGAGAGCTCAAATGGATCCTAGAGGCCATCTTTTTTAGATAGTTCATTTATATTATATCTCTTTCATCAATGACTAGACTAGAGTATTATGAGTTTATATTTTGAAACATAATCATCAGTATATAAAGTCAAATATGGAGGAAAGTATGACATAAAGTAGTTGAAGAAATTCTGTGAAACTACTGGATACAAAGTAGAGAGGATACTTGATGGTGGACCATCATCATGAATTGTGTTACAGATCTAGTCTTAACAACTTTAGATTCACTATCATGTTATTATTAATTTCATGTGATAATATATGTTTATGTATTAATTATGTCATGTCTTTGATTGTCTTAATTTCAATTGTTAAGGACAATAATGTGATATGGCCATCTTAGGATATATTTGATATTATGTTGAATGATTAATTGTGATATTATCTTATCTTTAAGGATCATCCTCATAAATAATCGTCCATGGGTCATGGAATAATCAGGACGCTGTGAACTCTAAAAAGCAACACTCACATTATAGGAATTAAGGAAGAATTATATTCAAGAAGTAGAATAACAAGTTAATAAAGTACTACTTAATGATTTATCTCACAAATGAGGACTTATTCTAATTCAAATGTTTTTCATAAATACAAGTTGATATAGTTAAATAGCACTCAAGTTCATGGGAGAAAATATTTAATTTAGTAGTGAAACTCTGATTAGATTTTGCATTGTATTTACTTCCCATGCAATTCACCTTGCTTAAAAATTTTGATATATGCTGTTTCTATAAAACTTAGGGGATATTGGATGTGGAAGAGGGAAGCAAACTTGATTAATACCTCATGGTTCCATCATTTCAGGTTTCCTTTAAGCTCTGATCTATTTAGTAGGAGGGATAGTTGACCCATCATGATCGAAGAATCCTTATTAATAACATGAGTTGTTTTGTACAAAAAAAGAAATAGACAAATGGTGGAAGCTTGTCAAAGTGGCCAACCATGGTAGCTTTGTACCCTACCAAATACATCAAACATATTAGAAGATCAATTCATAGCCATTGGAAACTATATTGGGATTTGACTGTGACCATAATATAGAAGTTTTGTCACAATCAGGACAACTACCCGATTTCAAGGGTATGTGCAACATCCTCACTAGTGCTAGAATTTTGACCCTTGTTTGCTTTAGAAGTAATAATACAATGTTGGCTTCTTTGTGAGCTTGAGTTGAGCTTGAATTTGGGGACCCATAGCTAGCTTGGTGTAGAGTGTGGCTACTCTGTGCATGAAGGGACCAGCAAATTTTGGGAATTTTTTGTATAATAATATTTTTTATATTTAATATCTTGTTTTATGGGGATCGATTTGATGTTGGTTCGTGATGGAAGGTCTCAAATTCAACATCTAAGGTACATTTTTAATTTTTGGATGCATGCATAAACTGTGAACTAGTTAGTGAACAGATATCAGGAAGAAGTGTTTCTTAGTTAATTCTCAACTTCATCATCTCTCTTTACGGATTGACTCATAGTTTCTTCATGTTGGGTTGTGGTGCCAACTCAGTGACGAGCTGTCAAGAGCAACCATCATGATATTCTTCTGGCCGGCTATATATTTTGACTTATAATCTAGGAAAAAAATGGAGAAGCACTCTCTGAATTCATTCAAACTGATTTTAATTCTATCTTCTCCCAATTGATTGGTTTTTGTCCTCTTAGAACTACCTAGATTATTTTTCCTAAAGATTTTTCCTTTATCTTATACAAACCTTCCAACAAATTGAAGCTATACTGTGATAACAACTTATTTGAAATCGGGATATATGGAAGACTGGGGAACTAGTAAAAAAAAACTACTAAAACAAGAGAATAAGTATTTCATGAAACAATATGAGCATTTCCTAATCCAAGAGAGAGGAGCATCCATACACTAAGGAACCCATTTCCTAGGGCTTCGCATCCCTTGGGTGTGTACCAATGAAAAAAAAAAAGAATGGGGACCTAGACAGCCTTAGTCGAATATTGGAGGGAGAAAGAAATTGATGAGGAAAGTCATTAAATTGCTTCAAATTTGATTTCAAATCCTAAAAGCCTCCTATTTATAGGAATATTGGAGTCAGTTCTATTCAAAATCCACTAATTAAATAAATTTAGAAATCCATATTCTATATTTTCTACATTTATTCAAATATAAATAATCATAGAATAAATAATGAGAATATTCCCTTGAATCTCTCCTTAAAAAGGGTGGTCGGCCATATAGAAAAAGTTGAAGAAAATTAGGGAGACAATGCTAATTAATCTTCTAGATTCCCTCCACGCAAATCTCTTTCCTATCCTAATTTGTCCACCCACCCTACTTATAAAATTGCAACTTTGCAACTTATCCCCTACTCAATTTTTTAATTTGCAAATTTAGCTTCCCAAGCTTAAATTTACAATTTTTTTTATTAGGCTCCAAGATCAACACTTAATCCAAAAAATTTTAAATATTTGAGAACATGCTATTGCATGCTATGACTTTATTTCTAAATATATTAATATATATGATAATTAAGTGGATAAGTGATAAACCTTACCATTAGTACTAGTTCCTATTAACTTAATATCTCCATTATAACAACTAAATATTGGCAGCTCATATTGCAAAGTTGTTCAATTGCAATGAGCATAATTATGATGCCCTTTATGATAGATAATTTTGAGCACATAGGGTTGCATTATACTATTTTTTCATTATTAACTCTAGTACTTGAATCTGATGGAAATACTATATTTTTATGAATAAATTAGGCTAATTGCTATTTTAATTAAGTTTTTTAATACATTAAGATTAATTTTGAAGTTACCACCGTCTTGAGAATTGTTTGGTGAAGTCATGCTTGCTCTTTGAGCATAGATATCTCTTTATGTCTTTGGATGGTAATATTTGAAGCATAATTGGTGCGGACATCCAACCGTTCATGCCTATCCGAGGAGTTGAAGATCAACGGCCGTGATCGTCCTACGTTATCTTAAATTTTATTTGTAATATTTATTTTTTAATTATGCATTTTACATTTTTACCCTTATTTAAGGGTCGTCTTATGTAAGCCCAAGGGGCAAAATTGTCTTTTCATTTCTTTTAAGGCCTATATATAGAAGCTCTTGCTATTGTATGAGATCAATGATGGATTATTAATAAAAAAAGAATTGGAGCATTTGTCTTGATCTCTGTGTGAGTTCTTGAGAGGAAAAGTCCTATGGGAGGACAACCTTATTTCCACCAGTCGCAGGATGGATCCGGGCTTGTGGATTGAAGTCCCTAGGGGAGGGCAACGTAGTACCCACTAGCCGCAAGAAGGGTCCGGGCTCGTGGTTTGTATCATTTTTTTTTTCTTTGCTCTCCGTCCTCTCATATCTAGTCTACACCATTCAACATATGTTTTTGTTTTATTTCGTTTGATTTTGGTTAACTTTTCTTTTGGATCAAACATCAACCCCGCCACCTCCATAGTCGGCTGACCACCTCACCCCACCTCCTCCCTCCTTTGGCTCCACCAATTTCTTCTTGCATTCAAAACTCTTCCTATTTTAGCTCTTAATTTGACAATGAATTCAAATTCAAAATTCAAATAAATTTGAATTTGAATTTGTTTCATAATTAAGGATTCTTATTTTAGGAAAGTTACTTAAGTTGGATCTAATTAAATTTCTAGTTGGATTTGATTTAAATTAATTTTCCTAATTAGTAAATCGCTTATTGGAACCCCCCCCAAATCTCTCCCAATATGAATTTAATTGAAATTAATACCAATTTTCATGATTCATTGAACTTAGACACATTCATCGAATGTGGACACCCTCCCACCACCTTGGCCCTGTTGGAGTTATTTTGCTGTCGAGAGAATTATAAGGCTGTTACAGAGTTTTTCTTGCAATTCCAGGAAGACCTCCTAACTGCTGCCCAGAGGTTCCAGCAAATCTCCACTGTTGTCCAAAGATTTATGGACAGATTTTACCTGCTGTCCAGAGTTCTCCAGAGGCAATACCTACTGGCCAAAAGTTCATCATTGCCGTCCAGTGATTTCAGCAACTTCCCCATTTGCATCCCCGCCCTCGGAAGGTCTTCATCTATTGCCCACAGGTTCTAGTGCTCCCGACAAAGGTGAACCCCTCTTCCAAATTACATATATTTCTAGTTGCTCTCAATAGTGGTCTTAGTAGATTCATGAGAATAGCGTCAATACTCCTCTGCTAAAACTTAGTACTATTGGAGAGTTGAGTGAGGGATATCTCTTAGTGACTAATCTTATTGTTAGTATAGGGATTTATTGTTGAAATCAATCATGTATGCAACGTCAGATTAACTTGATTGTTTTCTGATCTCAACTTTTATGCGTGTGATTCGGCCTAAGCTTTTCTTGCCGCTCTTTGTGTTTTATTGCATTGTTTAAATTCACCATTAAGATATAATTATTTGTTCTAGGAATATTAAGTGTGCAAATTCCTTAAAATAATTCATCTTCGCATGTTCGTTCTACATCATTTTGGTATCAGAGCATGGTTACTCGAGGTGCGGACTCGACGGAGTCGAGCTCTTTTACACCCCGAGAGAATGGTGCAGACATCCAACCGTTCATGCCTATCCGAGGAGTTGAAGATCAACGGCCGTGATCGTCCTATGTTATCTTAAATTTTATTTGTAATATTTATTTTTTAATTATACATTTTACATTTTTACCCTTATTTAAGGGTCATCTTATGTAAGCCCAAGGGGCAAATTTGTCTTTTCATTTCTTTGAAAGCCTATATATATAGGCTCTTGCTCTTATATGAGATCAATGATGGATTATTAATAAAAAAAATGGAGCATTTGTCTTGATCTCTGTGTGATTTCTTGAGAGGAAAAGTCCTTTGGGAGGACAACCTTATTTCCACCAGCCGCAGGATGGATCTGGGCTCATGGATTGAAGTCCCTCGGGGAGGGCAACGTAGTACCCATCAGCCGCAGGAAGGGTCCGGGCTCGTGGTTTGTATCTTTTTTTTATTATTATTTTTTTCTTTGTTCTCCGTCCCCTCATATCTAGTCTACACCATTCACCATCTGTTTTTGTTTTATTTCATTTGATTTTGGTTAACTTTCCTTTTGGATCAAACATCAACCCCTCCACCTCCATAATCGGCTGACCACCTCACCCCACCTCCTCCCTCCTCCTTTGGCTCCACCAATTTCTTCTTGCATTCAAAACCCTTCATATTTTAGCCCTCTTAATTTGACAATGAATTCAAATTCAAAATTCAAATAAATTTGAATTTGAATTTGTTTCCTAATTAAGAATTCTTATTTTAGGAAAGTTACTTAAGTTGGATCTAATTAAATTTCTAATTAGATTTGATTTAAATTAATTTTCCTAATTAGTAAATCACTTATTGGAAACCCCCCAAATCTCTCCCAATATGAATTTAATTGAAATTCATACCAATTTTCATGATTCATTGAACTTGAACACATTCATCGAATGTGGACACCCTGCCACCTCCTTGGCCCTCTTAATGATGATTTCAATCATCATTATTACATGCCTAAATTAGCCTAAATAATTTGGGAAAGATTTTAATCCAATTTGAATTTCAAATACTTTCCTAAATTAACCAAGCTAAATTAGGAAAGTTCCTAAAATTAAGTCTAATTTAATTTTAAATTAGATTTAATTTTGATAGCCCCTTACTCTCTCTTTCCCACTTAACTTGAAATTTCAAATTCATATGACCCCCCATTCCCATTCTACATCAATAATTTTTTCCATTTGTGAGACCAAGCAAATCCATACTTCCACTTATTTTTATGTATGGCTATAACCTCTTATTCATTTAGGTTTCATCATTAATATTTCATTAAAAATATTTTTAGCAATAATTGATTTGCATTCTATAAATATTTTTAGCAATTTAAAAGTTCGAAAGATAGGATATGAAATGAGCATATAAGTGAAAAGATTGGAGTAGCTCCAGTGGAAGATAAGATTAGAGAGAGTCACCTTAGATGGTTTGGTCACATAAAATGACGGCCTTCCAATGACCCGGTTAGGAAAGTAGATGTATTAGATTTGGCTTATGTTAAGAAAGGTAGAGATAGACCTAAAAAGACTTAGAAAAAAAAATTAGAAATGACCTTTCTTTTTTAGATTTAAATGAGAATTTGACTCTTAAAAAGACACAATGGAGAAAAATGATTCATGTAGCCGACCCCACATAGTGGGATAAAGGCTTTATGTTGTTATTGTTTTTGTAATAAAAAGTTAGAAAAAAAAATTACTGCTCTAGTAGTCCTAAAATTATAGTAATTGAAGAGGACAAACTGGGTTGAGTTCGTCAATTTACATATACATGAGAAAACTCAAAACAATAAAAAAAAAGCTATCTTCACTGAAAAAGCTGGAAAACTAGTAGAATAGCCGTAAGATCAAATATGTATTAATAATAGTACAAACCAGTAATAGATTAATAAGAATATTAATATGACGGTGATTTTTTTTAGATGATTTTATTTTAGTGAGATATCAACCACCTATTAATAAAAAATAGATCAAAAAATGAATGAATGATCATGATGTTTAGGATATTATTTTGGGGTTATACCAAGCCATGTTAGTATAGTATAAATCAACAATGGATGAATGACAATTATTTACTTTAGGCGGAATGTAAAACACCATTTTAATAATAGTATATATGTGATAACTATAAAGAATAGTATTAATACAGTCAATTGATGATTGTTTAAGTACATATAAATATTGTTGAAGTTGTTGCCTTTATATTTAATTTGTGTATCGAAGTTAATATGCATTACAATTGATTAAATCATGGCGTCAATTTGAAATTTTAGAAAATAATAGATCTTTAAAATAAAAAAATTACTGAAATTTGATTAAATAAATCAAAATAAAATAAATATGTAATATTAAATAGGTTTTTAATTGAGTCTTTCTATATAAACTGACTATGATAGACAATAGCCTTCACATAATATAGAGTTACAAATTTATATGAATATAAGATAATTTGAAGTAGTTATTTATTAACAACAACAACCGTTATCCCACTATGTGGGGTGAGCTACATGAATCTTTTTTTGTCCATTGTGTACTATTAAGAGTCAAATTCTGATTTAAAATTAAAAACAAAAAAATAAATAAATTATAAATTAAATGGTTACAATTAAGAGATTAAACTTAAAAATAAAGTATGTGCGTGTGTGTAATTTTCAATTAAAAACAAGTGTAATTTTCAATGATTATGCACTATTATTTTGAATAAAAGAATGCAAGAAATCATCAATGCTCATTTCGTTGGAATTACTTGGAACTATTAAGCTCTTTAAATAATAAATTCAACTCTAATTGATAGAATAATTGAATGTGCTGGATCAATTTAAAGAATAATAAACATCTTCCAGGTCATGCACAAAGCTAAATAGACCACCTTGGAGCCCATAGTCATTTATAAGAAAATAGTTTAGTAGTGTATAGACTATCCAACTTCATAAGAATTGGTAAAATTAAGAAAGAGGAGAAGCTAAGAAAAATATTCAATCTCACTAAACTAAAATATAGAAAAAAAAAAACAAAAGTAGCATGCATAATCTTATACTTCAAATAAAATGTGTGTACCGGGAAGATAATTAATAAATATGAAAATCTTATTCCTTGGTCCTGGGCTTCTACTTGAGGTGTGGCCTTTGCATGCAAATCATAAAATACAATTTCCAGAACTAAGGGCAATGCTTAGCTTATGAAACCCCTGCTAACTTGAAGTCTACGGAGAGTTTCAAGCATGGTATCATTTACCCCAAGATGGTTGAAAAGATATTTTTATGATTCGAATTCATAACCAATAGGTCCCAAAGAAGGCAGCTTAACAATTTTGTCCAAACAATCCCTCATTTTAGAGAACCATCCTTTCAGTGAAAGAACAAAAATATATATTTTAGAAACATGCACACCTCTTGTTCCTTTGGATGATCATAACAAGAAAATGATGTTAAGTTTATCTGCAGAGACAATATGTTTGTGTAGTTGTGCTTTTTATTTTATTTGCAATATGAACTTTAAAGTTTAAACCCACAGAGTCAAATTTATTTTGTTGAAAAGCAACTACGGTCATTCCATCCAATATAATTTTGCATAAATTCATATTCTAGATTAAAAAAGAATCGCATTTAACCAATACCCAACACAAAAAGGAAACCAAATAACCAAAAGAAAATATTATTGGAACCATCTTTTTTAAATGCCATAGAACCCATACTTATAGTCAACACCAGTAACCATTTCAAACCAATTTGAAAGACAAATCCCATAAATCATAAGAATGAAAATCCTGTTATTGTGAAATCATAAGGAGCAATCAAGAAATGCTCACTTACAAGATGTGATATTAGCCACGTACAAATAGAAGAACATAAAAAAGGAACCGACTGGAGCACCAACAAATAAAAGCTCAGCAAAAGATCCATCCAAGAGGAAAACTCACAACATAAGCTAAGTGGAAGGAATGCACCGAACGAAATAGAGGATTCACTAAAAGTAAGCCAAAAAATATAGGAAATTAAACTAAAATAGGGAAAGGTTATGGTAGTCTCAGAAGGGATTTCAACATCAATCTAAAAGGGTTGAAAAAAATTTTGCTTAGACAAATTGTCAATTGATATTTTTTTAACCAAATCTTGGAATAATTGCTGCACTCTATGTAGAGAAGATAAATCAATGAATCATCACTTGTAAACATGTCTTTCCATTTTATACTATATTTTTAGAATCTTCCATCAATAATAGATATGATTTTTTCTCCAATAATCATCATTAGCCTTATTCCAACTACTTGGGACAAAAAAAAAAAATCACCTATCTTTAGATTATGCATTGCATCCTTACACTAATCTTCTATGCATCATTCTAATTTTATCCATAATGATGGTCTTAGAAATAAGATTACTAGGACAATTTGAGAATTATGTAAATGATATGTTGGATATGAATTCCCAAAAAAGAGATGGAATGAAAAAAAAAATTAAGACATTGGTGATCGGTTCATGATATAAAAGCAAATCAAATGTAATAACTAATTGAATAATATGATAGGAAACACTGAGTTCGCAAGTATTCCTAACCCAAACCAGTAAAATTATAGCAGCCAACTGCTGTCCACAGCAGCAAAACAGCAGAAAACAGGGAAAACGCAGCAGGAAATTGGGAAATGAGGAGAAAAACACAAGATTTCGCTTGTATTTCACTAGAAATCAAAGAAAATAGAAAAGATACAATTGATCCTCAATTCGAGAGGAGGATCGATCTCTCCCAAATCTTTGGCAACGCCAAGAGCCCAAAGAAAACCTAAATCTATGAGATCTCAAATTTCAGCCAAATTCAAGATACTCAAACCCTAGAAAAAACAACTATTTAATGCATACAAATCAAAAGGAATTCCCTAAACAGTCCCTACATTCAAATTTCCCTCTTAACTCCCCAAAATTTCTTTCCTATTTGGCTCCCGCACGCCGTGAGGCTCGCTCGGCATCCCAACGGGCGGAAGTTTCTTCCGCCCTATTCGTGCCTGAGCCGGTCCCGCCTGGACCGGCTGGACCGGTCCAGTGGACCGGTCTAACAATACTCCCCTCCCAAAAATCCACCTTGTCCTCAAGGTGGAGATATGCTCGTGTTCCGGTGGAGGTGGCCATCCTTGAGATGACTGAAAATCCTTACTGTACTGCTGAACCAAGGGCTGCACGGAAGGAGGAACATTCCCTCCCTCTTCCAATCTAATTGCATCCAGCCTGTGTAGTCCCACCATATAATCTTCCCCCACCTCTTATATGTCCCTAACCATGGTCTTAAGTGATTTCATAGCTTTGGATAACCCTGCATCTCCCCTTATAACCACATTTCTCCCATCCACCATTAATTCCATCGTGAGTACTCCCCAATTATCCTTGGTTTCCCCCAAGGTTTCCAACAACTTCATCCTCAGGATGACATCAGTGCTTCCTAACTCTAGTGGGAGAAAGTCCTCCTTTAGTTGAATTTCCTGGATGGTCAACACCACTCCTCTACAGATCCCCTGGCCTTTCACCACCTTCCCTGTACCCATCATCACTCCATAGCAACCGGTGTCCACCAACTTCACTCCTAATTGGTCAACTACCTGAATGGAAATGAAATTGTGGGTAGCCCCACTATTAATTAGCACAACCACCTCACGGTCAGCTATCTCTCATTTCACTTTCATAGTGTGACTCGGAGTGAATCCCACTACTGAGTTCAGAGAGACTTCTGCCACATCCAGGTGCAACTTCTCCTCCTCTCCAGATCTACTCCCACCTCCCTCCTTGTTTTCCTCGTCTTCACAGACAAGGAGAACCTGAAGAGTTCGGTCCTTGCACCTATGCTCTGGCATGTACTTCTCATCACATCTGAAGCACAACCCCTTTGTCCTCTTATCTTGCATCTCCTTCTCTGTCAGCCTCTTGAAATTTTTCCCACTCCCTCCTCCTACTGGCTTCTCCCGGGTGGTCTCATTATTGTTGCCTGATGCAGGCCCCTTGGGTGCTAGAAGAGTGGTCGTCGTCCTGTAAGAGCCTCCTGAGCAGTTTCCTCGAGCCCCTCTTTCTGTTTTCTTTTGATCCTCTACCAACTGCGCCAGCTCCATAGCCTTTCCCAGGTTCCTCGGCTCCAGTACCTTGACTGCTGTTCGGATCTCTAGTTTCAACCCCTTCATGAAGTTCCCTTCTAAGGCTGACTCTGAAATGTGATCCAATCTGCTAGCTAAGTACTCAAACCGATCTCGATAATCTGCCACAGTTCCTTCTTGAGTCAAGGCAAAGAATTGCTCATAGAAGTCTCCTCCCCCGTCGGTTTGGAAACGCTCTAATAAGCAATCCTTGAACTCTCTCCAGTTCCGGATGGGCTCCCTCCTGTCACGCCACTGATAACATGCAAACGTCTTCCCTTCCAGACACAATCCTGCAGCCGTCAGCTTCTCATCATCTGTCAACCCGTTGACTGCAAAGTAACGCTCCACCATGTATATCCAACCATGGCCATCTTCACCCTCAAAGATGGGCATCTTCAACTTCCTCACCTTCGGATCCCTTCCGTTACCCCGGTACTCTCCATAACCTCCCATTCCTCGAAGAGGAGGTGCTCCCCAAGTGTCCCGATCCTCCCTCCTGCCATGGTATCCAAATCCGTCATCATATTCCCCTCTTCCCCTTTCAAAATCAGCACCTTGACGCTGAAATTCAGCACCTCGACGCTAATATTCTTCTCTTCTTTCGCAAAAATCTGCACTTCCCTCATATTCCCCTGATGTAGAACGGGAAAAATGATTTTGCTAGGGAGAGGATTTCTTCTCCGAAATCTGAGAACAACGTCAGTTTTGTTCCCCCAAAACCTGAGAGAATTCAGATTTCCTCTTCTTTGTCTTGCTTAGACCTCTTGAGATGAATGAAGAGAAAAAGTTTCTCTTGGAATGGTGAACGGTTGAGAGCCAGCAAACAAGAGAAAAATCTGAAGTAAGCTTCAAATTTTTGGTTGGTAGAGAGAGCTAGTTGAGAGAGGGGAAAAGTTGACAGAGAGGGAGAGGAGCGGGTAGGTTGACGGGATTGAGGGGCTGAGGTGTAGTTAATTCTTAATTCCCTTAATGGGTTTAGGAAAATAAATTAGGAATTAAAGCTTCAGGGAATTCAGCCACTTACTTTTTAAAAAAAAAAAAAATTCCAAAGAGCTGTTACGGGAAGGAAGAAATAGTAGAGGAGTTATACTTCAATGAGGGAATTCAAATTCCTTGAATCCGGGATCGGCTGAGCATGAGAGGAAATTCTGGAATTAATTCCAACGGGAAAACTGTGAGTTGGGAAGGAAAACTGAGCTTAATTGCCCCCCAATCAAAGCAGGTTGATTGGAAGGGAGTTACGGGCATGAAGAGGGAGACATTAATGTATAGAGAGGGAATTTATTTCCCAAATTCCAATCAGATTTTAGGAAAGAATTGCAAGCATAAGGTGATTGGAACTTCGGCCAGATGGGGGAATTGGGAGTTTTGAAATATTTCCTAAGGTGTTGGAGTTAGGAAATATTTTGAGAGGGAATTACTGGGAGAGGGTATGAAGGCCGGCGGCATGCATGGGTGGGGATTGATTGGTGGGAGCAATTAAAGGCTTCCTAAGTTAGAACATATATTTAGGAAATAGTCAATTTAAATCCTCTTGAATTTAAAATTCAAAAGTGGATCTACATCAAATACTTTCCTAAAATAGACTAACTAAATTAGGAAATAATTTGAATTCAAATTTGGATGAATTTGAATTTCAAATTAATCCCAATTAATTCCAATCCAAATTAAGAAATAAATTAAAGGGGACCAAGGGAAATGGAGCCGACGGATGGGGTCTTGGCCGGCGGCCAATTGGGGACGGATGGAGGTGGCCGAGGCTATGGGGAATTTTTAGTAGAACTTGGTGTATGGAGGAAGTTGGGGGAAATTTGGTAGAGTTGGATGTGACGAAGACAAATGATGGAAGGTGGCGAGGGAAGACGAAAATACAAAGACGGAATAAAGAAAACAAAAACCAAAGATAGAAGATAAAACGAAAGAGAGAAAACAAAAAAAAAATGCGAGCCTCGGACTCTTCCGACGACTGACGGGTGATGCTTTTCCCTTCTCCAAGGGAGTTTAATTCACGAGCCCGGACCCATCCTGCGGCTGGTGAAGACTCCGATTCCTCTCCATAGGAATCCAACTAACGCTCTCTCACAAGAAGAACAAAAGTGGGGAACACAAAATTTTTAATATCAATCAACCATCCTCTTACAATAGCTTAAGGCCCTATATATAGGCCATAACATGAGAGAAAAAAAATTACAAAAATGCCCCTTGGGCCATAACACTCAAATAAACTAACCTAGGGGTAAAACATGAAATAACATAAAATAATAGCTAAAATTCATAAAATAAAATTTAAATAACAATTTAAATTAGAGCCGTCGATTTACGACGCCTCCTGTGATAGATGCGCCAGATCTTCGTGCCGATGTCCGCATCATTCTCCCCAGGTGGAAGAATACTCGACTCCGTCGAGTTAGCATCACAACTGTCCAGGTACAACTTTGCACGGTTCTTTGGAGACATAGTTTCATCCTCCGAAATGGGTAATAAACCCAATGGGCACTTAAGCTCGTCAATTTCCTTAACCCGAGTCAAGGGATCACCTTCCAAACTGTCGCACTTCTTTTCGCCTGCAGAAGCTTGTTCACTCTCCTCGATGGTTTCACTGGCGATAGGATCAATATGGAGTTCGATGGATATCACCTCCAGAGCTTCCTCAACCTTCTCTGTTATAGTGTCAGGAGCAACCTTTGCTTTTGTAGGAGTTGAAATTGAGCCAACCAAGTCTCTCTCTGCAGGATTTGCTATCACGCATTTTTCCCTGTCGACCAATTCATCTTCTTCTTCCTTGATCACCTTATTTTTTTCTTTGATTTGCACCGTGAGTGGGAAATAGAAAGCTTCATTGGCCTCCAGCCATTTGTCAACTCTACCCACTCTTTCTCTGTTTCTTAAAGCCTTTTTCCTATCCTTTGATGAAGGGGATCTTGAAGAGGTGTAGAGCGATGGGTCCGTCCTACCTTGCTCAAGGTCATCGAACCGTTTGATTGTCTGACGGTGGTAGTCGGCTAAGTCTGCTTGAGTCTCCTTGAGATATTGACTAATGGCGGCCACTTGACCCACCATCCAGTCTAGAGTCCTTCCAAGTCGATCCGAGTCCATGCTCTGATACCAAACTGATGTAGAACGGGAAAAATGATTTTGCTAGGGAGAGGATTTCTTCTCTGAAATCTGAGAACAACGTCAGTTCTGTTCCCCCAAAACCTGAGAGAATTCAGATTTCCTCTTCTTTGTCTTGCTTAGACCTCTTGAGATGAATGAAAAGAAAAAGTTTCTCTTGGGATGGTGAACTGTTGAGAGCCAGCAAACAAGAGAAAAATCTGAAGTAAGCTTCAGATTTTTGGTTGGTAGAGAGAGCTAGTTGAGAGAGGGGAAAAGTTGACAGAGAGGGAGAGGGGCGGGTAGGTTGACGGGATTGAGGGGCTGAGGTGTAGTTAATTCTTAATTCCCTTAATGGGTTTAGGAAAATAAATTAGGAATTAAAGCTTCAGGGAATTCGGCCACTTTCTTTTTTAAAAAAAAAAAATTCCAAAGAGCTGTTACGGGAAGGAAGAAATAGTAGAGTTATACTTCAATGAGGGAATTCAAATTCCTTGAATCCGGGATCGGCTGAGCATGAGAGGAAATTCTGGAATTAATTCCAACGGGAAAACTGTGAGTTGGGAAGGAAAACTGAGCTTAATTGCCCCCCAATCAAAGCAGGTTGATTGGAAGGGAGTTACGGGCATGAAGAGGGAGACATTAATGTATAGAGAGGGAATTTATTTCCCAAATTCCAATCAGATTTTAGGAAAGAATTGCAAGCATAAGGTGATTGGAACTTCGGCCAGATGGGGGAATTGGGAGTTTTGAAATATTTCCTAAGGTGTTGGAGTTAGGAAATATTTTGAGAGGGAATTACTGGGAGAGGGTATGAAGGCCAGCGGCATGCATGGGTGGGGAATTGATTGGTGGGAGCAATTAAAGGCTTCCTAAGTTAGAATATATATTTAGGAAATAGTCAATTTAAATCCTCTTGAATTTAAAATTCAAAAGTGGATCTACATCAAATACTTTCCTAAAATAGATTAACTAAATTAGGAAATAATTTGAATTCAAATTTGGATGAATTTGAATTTCAAATTAATCCCAATTAATTCCAATCCAAATTAAGAAATAAATTAAAGGGGACCAAGGGAAATGGGGTCGACGGATGGGGTCTTGGCCGGCGGCCAATTGGGGACGGATGGAGGTGGCCGAGGCTATGGGGAATTTTTAGTAGAGCTTGGTGTATGGAGGAAGTTGGGGGAAATTTGGTAGAGTTGGATGTGACGAAGACAAATGATGGAAGGTGGCGAGGGAAGACGAAAATACAAAGACGGAATAAAGAAAACAAAAACCAAAGATAGAAGATAAAACGAAAGAGAGAAAACAAAAAAAAAAACGCGAGCCTCGGACTCTTCCGACGACTGACGGGTGATGCTTTGCCCTTCTCCAAGGGACTTTAATTCACGAGCCCGGACCTATCCTGCGGCTGGTGAAGACTCCGATTCCTCTCCATAGGAATCCCACTAACGCTCTCTCACAAGAAGAACAAAAGTGTGGAACACAAAATTTTTAATATCAATCAACCATCCTCTTACAATAGCTTAAGGCCCTATATATAGGCCATAACATGAGAGAAAAAAAATTACAAAAATGCCCCTTGGGCCATAACACTCAAATAAACTAACCTAGGGGTAAAACATGAAATAACATAAAATAATAGCTAAAATTCATAAAATAAAATTTAAATAACAATTTAAATTAGAGCCGTCGATTTACGACGCCTCCTGTGATAGATGCGCCAGATCTTCGTGCTGATGTCCGCATCATCCCCCCTCCTGCCTTCAAAATCAGCACCTTGACGCTGAAAATCAGCACCTCGACGCTGAAAATCAGCACCTCGACGATCATTTCTCATGCTCATCTCCTCTCAAGAAAGTGGCTCTAGAGGTGGCATGTCGTCCTCTCCCTCAAGGATCTCTACTGCCGGATTCCTCCTCCCCCGAAGCGGGTTCGGATTTCCTCCTACGCCATGGTCGCCAACAGTCTCTCTTGCTTCCGACGCCGTCGGATTAGTCTTCATCTCAAGTAATTTCTTCATCATCTCTTCCATCACCGCGAACCTCCCTTCCAACATGTCATTGTTGGTGGAGATTTCCAGAAACTTTTCCTCCAGTTCTGTCTTTAGTTGTCCGAACTCGCCTTCCAATACTTCCACCTTTCCGACCATCTTATCTTCCGCGAGAAACCGGAAATCTCCCTTTGAATTCCTCCAAAAACCCGCTGAAATTCCTGATTTTCAGCCACCACAAGTCCCATGACGACGCTCTGATACCAATTTGATAGGAAACACTGAGTTCGCAAGTATTCCTAACCCAAACCAGTAAAATTACAGCAGCCAACTGCTGTCCACAGCAGCAAAACAGCAGAAAAACAGGGAAAACGCAGCAGGAAATTGGGAAATGAGGAGAAAAACACAAGATTTCGCTTGTATTTCACTAGAAATCAAAGAAAATAGAAAATATACAATTGATCCTCAATTCGAGAGGAGGATCGATCTCTCCCAAATCTCTGGCAACGCCAAGAGCCCAAAGAAAACCTAAATCTATGAGATCTCAAATTTCAGCCAAATTCAAGATACTCAAACCCTAGAAAAAACAACTATTTAATGCATAAAAATCAAAAGGAATTCCCTAAACAGTCCATACATTCAAATTTCCCTCTTAACTCCCCAAAATTTCTTTCCTATTTGGCTCCCACACACCGTGCGGCTCGCTCGGCATCCCAACGGGTGGAAGTTTCTTCCGCCCTGTTCGAGCCTGAGCCGGTCCCGCCTGGACCGACTGGACCGGTCCAGTGGACCGGTCTAACATAATACTACAACCTAAAATTTTCAACTTATAAGTATTTCTATGAATAAATTACATGATTTATAAGGCCCTATCTTTCTGGTTGTTAATTTCTCAAAAGCTCCAATAGAAAACCTCTAAAAAATCAGATGGATCATTATCTTATCATTTGATATGAATTCCATATATCTCAAATTAGGATCTCCATCAAACTTACACATGTGATCATTAAAAGTAAATTTTAAACAAATACTTTCACACAAATGACGATTCAATGATGTAAAATGATATGATGCAACTAATGAAATGCTAAATTATTAAAATGCTTCCTAATGTATACTAATAAAGACATTATAAATAATTTCGAGAGAAAAAGATGATGAAAAAAACTTAAAAACAGGCAAACCAGAAAAATATAATATGTTTATTTAGATGGACGGCCTCTTTCTTTCTTATCTATCGTATCATTTATTAAACTTCTACCAAAATGTTAGAGGACTGAGGAAGAGAAAACTATAATATACTATATTCAATTATAGTGGAAACTTTTCTCATTGCAGTTGTGGACATGTGTGAGACAATCCTAACGTCCCCCAAAAATTTCTTGTGCTTATATGTTAGAAAAGTCACTACCGCATTGTAATGATTAATGCTGGTTTCAACAATCAGAAACTGCAACAAACTTCTGAAATGATGTTTCAATCTTACACGAATCAAACTTGAAGGATGTCTATAATTAGACAAATTCATACTCCAAGGAGAAATAAATTCCAGGCAATGACTTGGCATGAAACTCACTAAACGTAAACACCACAAGGGCGTCGATTGGGTAACATACAAAGACTAAATAGCTTAAAACGCCTTATCCAATCCGCGCATCTCGCAGTAAACCCAGCAGATTTCGTACGTGAAAAAGGAAATCCCAAATCAAAGGGAAACTGGGTCTAAAGCAACTAATATTCAACAATAAGTTACAGATATCGCTAAAAGCTAGCACTAAAACACAAAGCACTCCTTTCCCACCCACTGAACCACCCAATACCATAAAACAGCGCAGCAATTCAGTTATAGCCAGTAGAAACAGAACAATCCAAACACCAAAGAACGAAGAAAACAGACCAAGGACATCAGACCTCAAAGACCTAAACTATATCAATCACCACAAGTAGAAAGATAAAAACAGGAAAGAAAGCTGTACAAGATTAAAGATCTACCAGCTTCGATCAAAGCTTCGATTCCGCTGCTTGCTTCCTCAGCTATGTAAAGATCGTTCGAAAACTCCCTTCTTCTACCTAATGGCCCAGTCATCGGCGCCTGCCGGAGAAGAGACGGCCATCTTACAGGGCTGCTAGCGTTCGAAGCACGCCTCGTCTAGCATTTCACAGTTTCATAGCGGTAGACCCGAACGCGAAAACAAACCCCTTTGGCAGGAGAAAAGTCATTTACGAGTTTGCCAAAAACATGGGAACACAGATAATAAAATGAAGGAATGTCTCATCAAATTTATAGTAGGGGTCTTCATACATAAATATATCATTTATTTATATAAAATTTAATTTCTAAATTGTATTCAATATATGCATATAAAATTTAAATTTTATTACATAAATTAATATTAATAATATTTTTTTTATTTAAATTAGAGTATTATATTAATAAATATAATAAATTTAGATTTTTATATACATAAATATAAAAAAAAAATTGGTATATGTACATAAAATCTCCAATTTTTAATTAGGATGTTATTTCAAGGTATCTGAAGAGAGTAAAAAAATACAAAAAATCTTTTTTGGAGAATATAAAATGCAGATATCTTTTATTTTAAATTAGTTTAAACTATATGAATTCGTAATACACGAACTGACATAAATCCCCACAACCCTAACAAAGCTCATCACTTTGTACAGTTGCATCTTCTTTCACACGATTTCGCATGTGTATCTTTCACGATCTCGCTTGTACCCTCACTAAAGGTGTAAGTGAGTCAAATCAACTAGTAAGACATCTCAAACTCGGCTCAATAATTGGATCATGAGCAGACATCAACCAGCTAATAAGTTAAATTTGAGCAAACTACTCTCAACTAGTTAGCTCGAGAGTCAATTCATTTAAGAATTCTTAATATAAAATATATTTGGATTCAAATTTTTAAATATAAGCCTATTGAAAAGATTTCAAAAGTTATATTCCACATCCTTATATAAAAACTTGATGGTCCTCACCCTTAATTTTTTTTTTCCTTTTGCTGAATTTCCCTTCCTCATTCCAAAGCAATTTGAAGTCAACTTTCAAAGTCTAGTCTTTATTAGTTGTGGACTTTGCAGTTCGGTTAAATGGAGCACTAACACGTGGCTTAGGCTGGTGAGAGTCATATTTTGCATTATTTATTTTAGGGAAAAAGTATATATAAATTAGGATATATTGAGTGAAGTCAATGCATTGTCATTCCAGCATAAACGTGTCAATTGATCTGAGATTTGATGGAAATTTTGATCTGATTATTTGACTTGATTTAAGCTTGCTTAGCCAAGTTGAAATTGTTAGAATTAGTTGTTTACATTTTTGGTAGTTTAATGTTGACCTGTTCGGTCGACCTGAGAGTTTAGTTTTTAAGATGATTAGAGATGTAAATGTGTAGGTCGGATCTGAGCCACCACACTTGACTTGAATTTTAGCTTGATTAATTAATCAAGTTCAAGTTGCAGCTCAACCTTAATTCAATAAGTTAAGAGCTAAAGAAATTGTTATAACAGAGAACCAAACATAGTGAAAAACTTGAAAGCATGGATTAACTAAGGAATAGAGAGAATGAAATATTGTTTTACTTCATCATACAAAACTCATGTACATAAGATTTGTATATATATGAGATGCATATAGTACACTTTTTAGAATGTACAGGGTATATGTGGCTAATAACAGATGTGGTAGGTGCAATATAGGTAAGTAGAGCTATGCTATAGAAGAGTAGTGAAGACCTAGAGTTGTGTTGTAAAAGAGTTGGAGAGCTGTTAGCATGCTTATGAAGAGAGCTTATTTGTAGATAGCTTATCACCACCCCGCAAATTAAGGATTCAGAGGCTGGAGAGTTAAATTTGGTACAAAGTTGCTGGAAGTGGAGAGATGGTAGAGCCTTGGTAAGGAAGTCAGGTCTTTAGAATGAATGTGATGAACAAAAATTTTCCTATGCTTGATGTGATCTCTGATAAAGTGGTAGTTTATGTCGATATGCTTAGTACATGCATGAAATATGGGATTGTTTGCAAGTACTATGACAGAGATGTTGTCATAATATAGGAGTGTAGGTGACGAGAATGAAATATGGAATTCAGCAAGTAGATGTCAAAGTTAATGTATTAAAAGGAGGCTCTTATTAGTTGATAGATTGTAAATGAGATCGTCCTATGTTGTGTATCAATGGATGATATTGTTGAGTCTAGTGAATAGGTTGTTAAACCTAAGTTAATGTCCCAAGGCTATCAAGAGGGGGTGAATTGGTATTTTAAAAATTGCCCCTCTTTTAGATGAGTTGAACCAAAATTAAACTTTAATGAATTTTTATAAAAAGTTTTTTTCAACCACAACTTTTTAAATAGAAAAATGCAGAAAATAAAAAGCAGTAAAAATAAACGACACAATATTTATAGTGGTTTGGTCTAAACCAGACATACATCCACTCCCCAGAGGCACTCTCTGAGTATTGCATTAATATCAATAGTGTCTCTCATTTTGCACCCACAGCAAGGCGGAGAAGCCTTTACAAAACACTCTTTTCACCACTACCCGGTGCGGCAAAGAACCGTCGTCCTTTTACACTATCCCCAGTGTTGGCAGAGAACCGTCTGTCCTTTCACACTCTCCTAGTGTGGGCAGAGAACCCTTCGTCCTTTCACACTCTCCTAGTGTGGGCAGAGAGCACTTCATCCTTTCACACTCTCCTAGTGTGGGCAGAGAACCCTTCGTCCTTTCACACTCTCCTAGTGTGGGCAGAGAACCCTTCGTCCTTTCACACTCTCCTAGTGTGGGCAGAGAACCCGATCTCCTTGACAGATCTGCTCACAAGAAATCTAGAAGGAAGAAAGAAAAAGAGTGAAATAATCTCAAATCACAAGTAGAAAATCTTATCTTTGAACACCAAGCGAAGCCTTCACGCTCCAGTGGTAGAAATCCTTCTTTGAATGCTCTCTCTCTCGCTCTCTCCTTTACTCTTCTTCCAATAGGCACGAAGATCAAATGAGCAAAAAGATTTGGTGGCAGTCTAATTTGGACTATATATACAAAAGACAAGAAAAACTACCCAAAAACTGCAAATTTTTAATTATGTACGCAGTGGATCGTACCGGACGATTTTACTTAAAGTGTCGAAAACGATCCTAATGTATATTGGTACGAATTATGTTCGTACACGACTATCATCCTGTACGAACTAGGTTCGTCCAGTACAAAACGGTTATTCCATAGGTCGGTTCCCAAATCCCTGCAGTACGTAACCAACTATGGTAAGTCGGTTCAGTTCGTCCTGGGACGAACGTATTTCATCCTGGACGATTGTATACAGAGAGTTTCGTTCAGGGACGAAGGTTAATTTCATCCTGTATGATCTTGAACAGAGAGTTTCTAAAAGTTCGATGGGGATGTTAAGCTCTATGAACTTAGTCCCAAGCTAACCAAGAGGGGAGGTGAATTGGTATTTTAAAAAAATTCTTTTCACAAAGAAAGGAAATTGCATAAACCAAATCACACCACAAAAATAAATGCGTAATTTAAAAGTGCGGAAGTAAGAAAAGGAACACAGAAATTTATAGTGGTTCGGTCGACTCGACCTACGTCCACTCCTTGGAGGCACCCTCCAAGTATTGCACTACAAAACGTGACTCTCCTTTAGCCCCCACAGCTAGGCGGAGAAACCCTCACAATAACCTCCTTTTTGCCACCCCGGCAAGGCAGAGAACCTATCTCCTTTTGCTTCCTCCTGAAGCTGGCAGAGAACCAAAACCAAAAGAAAACTCCTTACCTCTACCGACCCTTCCACGGACGAGAAACTCTAGACGAAGACGACGCAGAGCGATCCTTGAAGCAACCCTTATGAATCCCCTCACAAGATCCTCTCTCTCTCTCTCCTCTCTCTCTTTCTCTCCTCAAGGTCTTCTTAGATCAAGGCAACAGCCAAAGGTTTTTTTAAAACGTTGAACAAGAGTTCTTAAATAGAAGAGCTTCAAAAGAGCTCATTAATTGCAAGTTGCCGACAATATAGTCCAGGCCGATATGGACATCGGCCTGGCCGATCAGTACAAATCAATGAAGATCGGCCAGAGCATCGCCCTGGATGGAAAATAGGACGATTGAAAATTGGCTTGATCGTCCGGGCCGATCTCATGATCGTCCGGGCCGATCAGTTCAAATCTGAGAAAAATCGTCCTGACAATAGCCCTGGATACGGGCTGACCGATATTGATCGTCTTGAAGTAACTTAAGGTTTTTGACTGGATCGTCCTGGCCGATCCTGTGATCGTCCTGGATGATATGATCGTATCAATCATCCTTAATTACTCCCTTGATTTCCTGAACAATTATGACATAATTTGTGAATATCGTCCAAGCCGATCCTAGGATCGTCCTAGCCAATAATTTAAAAACACAGTATACCATAATTGACTATGGCGGCTACTTCTTTCTGTTTTGAGCTTATCGTCCTGGCCGATACATGTATCGTCCAGGACGATCTGTTAATGTCGGCTGCCTTAATTAAGAATCCTTAATTAGACTTTATGTTTTAAGTTGATCGTCCAGGCCGATTCAAAAATCGTCCTGGCCGATATGAGTAAAAATAGAAATTCTAAGTCTCTCAAGTGTGTGTGTGTGAAGGGTTACATAGCATCAGTCTCTTTGACTTATTACAAGTAGACTCAAAAGGTGAAAAATAAACATACAGACTGACTCAACCCTAAACCTACGCAATCCTGAACTTGGCTCCTTGATCGTCCGATATTCGATTCCTGAAAAGTTAGTAGCAATAAGTAGTCTAAGAGAAACAGTGTTTGTCAATCATCAAAACATAATCCATGAAAAATAGATTTGCAACAGTTTCTTCCAGATACGAACCATACTTTTCGTCTGGACGAACAGTGCAAGGGGAGAATCCCGAGACGTTCGTCCTGGACGATTAAGACTTAGAAAAATTTTCTCCCGCCTGTTCGATCCATTGCTCTTCTTAGGGGTTAATTGACATGATCGTCTCGTACAAACTAGCTTCGTCCCGTACGATCAGTTCACAAAAATTATTCCCCCAAGTGTGTGTGTTGTGATTTTTCACTCAATTACAATCACTCCCTCTCATTTCAAAACTTATAATTTACAAATGAATATTTGATAAATTTGATTTGAAGTCTTCATAGCTTGGAGTTGATTTTTCTGAAATGTTAGTACACACTAGAGCAAAAATAAATCTTCCAAAAAGTGTTAGAAGATATATATACATAAAACAATAATATTTGAAATCATCAAAATAATACAAGTTGCAAGAATGTAAAACATGTTAGAATAGTTGCTATTTGAATGCTTTACATTTTTGCAACTTATGTAGTTTTGATGATTCCAAACATTATTGTTCAAATGTGTAGTTATCTCCTAACAATTTTAGAAGATTTGTATTTGCTCTTGTGTGTACTAACATTTCAGGAAAAAATGAACTCCAGACTACGAAGACTTCAAATTAAATTCAGCATTAGATACTTTGTAAAATTTGAAGCTTGAACTTTTCTTAGAAATCAAATTGAAAGGGAGTGATTGTATTTTGAGTGAATAAAAATATACACACACACATAAGGAGTTCATATAAAATTTATACTGATCGTACGGGACGATCTCAGTTCGTCTTGGACGATCAGACAGTTATCTCCTATAGAGCACATGGAACGAATAGGAACTTGCTCGAAAAATTTTTCTATGTCCTTTTCGTCCAGGACGATTGGTTCACTGTAAAATTTTCATCCAGACGAATTTTATTATCGTCTGTGGCGACTGGTCCTCTGGAAAAATTTCATCCATACGAAATTAAAAATCGTCTAGGACGATTTGGTCTCTGAAAAATTTTTGTCCAGACGAAAATAAATTATCATTTGTGGCCATTGGTCCTCTGGAAAATTTTTGTCCAGACGAAGTCAAGAATCATCCAGGACGATCGGTTCTCTGTAAAAATTTCGTCCATACGAACATATTTTCGTCTAAATGATTAACCGACTTAGAACAATTTTCAGCAGTTTCTAGAACTTACCTTATAATAACTGTTCGTACTAGACGAACCTAATTCGTACAGGACGATCAGCTGTACGAAGACATTTCGTACACATATTCAAATAGGGTCGTTTCAGATCGTTTAAGTAAAATCGTCTAGGACGATCTACGATCGTACAGGACGATCTACTGCGTACAGAATTGAAAACTTGCAGTTTTTGGGCGGTTTTTCTTGTCTTTTATATAAATAGTTCAAATTAGACTGCAACCCAATCTTATTTGACTGATTTGACCAAGTCAAACTTTGACTTGGTCAAATCAAGCCCTAAATAAGTCAAAATCACCTATTAATGCCCATTTAAAGCCTAAATTAATTCTCTAATGAATTCCTTTCGTTTTGAAATCAAAACCACGGCCAAATCTGATGAGTTTCCCTCCAAATCACCTCAGGATTAGATCTTAGCTGTTGGCATTAGGTTAAGGGCTTTAAATACCTAAAATCAAAGCTATTTTTGAGATCTTTTCACAATTGCTCTTGCTCCAGACCTCCTTAGGCCTTGAGGTTTTCTGTGAGAGCTCCCACATCTTCCCTCGAGCTTCCCCCATTGAACCCCGACGGTCAAAGCCAGCCGGCGGCGAGATTCCGGCGATCCGAAGCTAGATCCGGTCAAGGCATTGATCCAGTCGATCCATAGCCCGTTTGATCAAGAATTCAAGAAGGAAAACATACGAGGACAGTCTATAAGCTCAACCGTGTCAAAGATTAGAAGATCCAACGGTTAGATCTTCTTAAAACCCTTAGACTAGGTTAAACACTTAGAGCTAAATAGATATCTTTATACTTTGTTTTAGATCAATCCAATATACCCCCATGATTTCTGTTCATTAGTAGAACCTATGTTTAAAATTTTGCGAGATTTGGTTGAGTATCGAGCGAGAACGAGGCCAAATAGGATTTAGGGTTTCGGTCCGGCGAGATCAGGCCCTAGGGGCGTCCGGGACCGTTGATCCCGCCGATCAACGGTCCGGATCGCGCGGTTTCGCACGGTCAGGCGTGACCGCTGGCCTTCAGTCGCAGTTCCGTGGTTCGGGTGGCCACGTGGCGTGATCTGGGCCCTCGATCCCGGACCGCGGAGATCGGACGGTCGCGATCGACCGCTGACGTGGATGAGTGGGAGACTGTCGCCGCCTATCATCCCGCAATCATTGCGGCCAATGATTACTGGCGGAGCAATCATTGGCCGCTGACCCGCCAATGAACGCGCGCAACTTGGCGCACCGAGGACAGCCGCCGATTTTAATATTAAAAAATTAGTTTTTAAACTATATTTTAATCCAGAAATCTTCAAAAATTTGCCAGAAATTCATTTTTCGTCCGATTTTCGCGTACAATACCTCGTTGGATTCGTATCGTCGTCCTCTACATGATAAAAATAACTTATGGATTTTAATTTATTTTGAAAATAACAAGATAGCCTTTTTTTATTATTATTATTTAAATAATTATTTTTATATAATTAGTATTATATTACTATTTTAATAATCATTTATCATAATAATCATTATAAGCTTATTGTTTTGTATTATTATTATTATTATTATTATAAAAAAATGTATTTTTTACTAACTAAATATTATTTTAACTATTTAGATTATTTTAATTACTAATATATATATATATATATATACATATATATATATATGTATATATTAATGTTATTATTACATATATATATATATATATATATATATATATATATATATATATATATATATATATATATATCTAAATTATTTTAGGCTTCAGAACTATTAAAACATTATTTTATGATATTTTATTTTTTTTATATATATATTATTTATTTTTTGATTATTTTAAAATCTATTTATTGTTTTAAAACTTCGAAAATGCATAACTTCTTCGTTCTAAGCCCGATTTTAAAGCACAACGTCTTGTTTTGAACGTATTTAGATTATGCACATTCTGGATTTAGCTTTACTCAAAATTTCTGGATCTGTCTGCATTTATTTTGAAAACAGTCAGTTGCACTATTTTAAAACTATTTAATTATTATCTTTAAACTTTGAAATTGTGTAGATTTCTCGTTTTAAGTCGGATATTTGTGCACAGCACCTTGTTTTGGGTTTATCTGAAATTCTGTACAGTTTGAAATCATTTTTGGGGTGAAAATTCTGTTTAGATTTTCTGATATGTCCAAAACAGTAAAACAACACTATTTAAAAATATTATTTTATTGTGTTTAAACTTCGGAAAATCATATCTTCGTCATTTTAAATCAGATTTTTATGTGCGACCCCTCGTTCTTTTCAGCAAGACGAGCTTTATGTTTTGGAACCATTTCCAGCCTCTGATTTTGGCTGTATGAATAGATTTCTGTTTTGATCCAATTATTTGGGGATTTTGATATTTATATATTAATATAACAACTACTTTCAGGATACAAACTACTTTCAAATCGTTTGAAAGCTTCGCTTGAGTGACCAGTGGATCTTTCCCATACTTATATGTATTATGAATCAACCTATCTTTCAAATATATATTATTTTTTATGAAATCTACATAGAGTTATATTAGTAGGTATTTTAAATTAATTTTAAATTACTTATAGTTAAATTCTAAATTTGGAAAGATCTACTTCGCATGAAATTTTAGACATGGATTCTATGAACTAAGAGCAATCATGGGGGAGAGGATTAGTGGGTGATTGAGTTCCAATCATTCACTAATTCCTTCATTAGGTGTCTTTCCTTTTATTTTTTGTAGATTGCATGTGTAGGTCGCACCACGAGCACTTAGCTTAGGCTCTCCTAGACTTAAGGACATGGTGTGTTTATTTTATTTTTGTACTCCCATGCATTTATTACCTTGAGGGTTAGCTAAAACTCCGATTCAAACCCATATAACGTAGTGACATCCTAAGGACAATAATTAAGGACCCATCTAGCAAACTTAGAAGTTTTCTAGGAGCTAGGATAGATCCCAGATTGATATGAAAACTTCAACACTTAAACTTAGTGACATCATAAACCCTCAGAATTTTCTAGGATTTTTTAGGGCTTGTTAGACCCCTTTGTTAACCAACCCTAATTAACTGGTTAAATAAGGCCCCGAGACCTTTCAAAAAATTACAATAAATACATATTAGGTCAGAAAATTACCCATAATACCTCAAACTGACCAGAATTTGATCTTTTACCTTAGATAAATAGGGCTCCATAGTTTGACTTCAGGTTGACCCATAATTTGACCATAGGTGGAAATTACCATTTTGCCCCTAATAAATCATTAAAAATTATTAAAAATACCAAATCTTCTCCAAACACTTGGGAATACATTCTCTGGTCATTCCTGACCTTTGGGAGTGATTCCAATCAGTTTGGAGCCTGTTTGGAGCAAAACAGTAAAAAAGGCCCTTTGTTAGGAAATTTAGAAATTTTCCTAAATACCCCAATCTTAGAAAATTCATAACTAATTGTAGAAAACTCCAAATTAGGTAAACTCATATGCATTAGACTCCAATTAGGACATAGTATTTATAAAAAATCTTAGGTTTCCAGAAACTGGCCTAGATTAGAAAGTCAACTTTTTTTGGTCAACCGTAGTTCATTTAGGGCCCGAAACTTAGAAAATTCATAACTTTGCCCAGAGAACTCCAATTTCAGTCTACTACCTGTCTAACTACTCATATTAAGGTCTAGTATTTTCCTAGAATGTTAGGAGACTTAGACTTAGCCTTTTTTTCCATAGTGACTTTTTGGACCCTTAGTCTAGTTCCTAAGAGGACCCGGAACTTTCCAAAATTGGCTAATATAACTTTAACTTCAAATATCATCACCCTAAGTTCCTAAAATTGATCAACAAACTATATTAACTAAAATGCACCCCAATTCACTAATATTTGAATTTCAACAAAAAATTCCTTTTCTGACCTTCAACAGACTTGAACTTTAGATAATTTCAACTAACTACCCATCTTAGGGTCTATCCAAACCACACTAGCCTTACACACACATAGAATGGTTTGTTAGGGCACCACTTCTAGATCTAGGTTAGGCCGCTGGGTTTTATTTTTCTACTGTGTGCCGGAGCTTTCCGTGGTTTTCATTGCATGCTGTTTGAAAAATGATTGGTGTGTTTGCTTACTTTTTCTGCACTCTGGATGTGAGCGTTAGACTTACCCATAGGTTAGGAGAGCTATATATATATTGTTCTTCCGTGCAGGTGGCAATGCTCATGCTGATAAAAGGGGGGAGCAATGTCATGATTTCTAATAATGTGTTTTATGCAGGTGCTTGCTCAGCTCCCCCTGAATAAAAATAAGGGCTAAATTAATTATAAATGCACAGGTGGAGCGCTTAGCCCTCAAAATTAAGAGTATGGCTTGGCACAGGGTCAATGGTGTTAGCATTTTCATTTTTCATATAAACTGCTTGAGATTTTAGGATAACCATGCAGGTCCTTTAGAATTTTTCTGCTTTTTTCATTTATTGTAATAAATCTGTAATAATTGTTAAGAGTTATGAAAACAACTGTTGAGTTGGGATATTCTTATCCAGCTCGGATTCTAAAAGAAGAAGGCATCCCCAAGGGGAGGGTCTTCTTCCATTTGGAAGAGCGAGCTGGATGGCTTTAGATATCCAAAGAGAAAAGGCAATACCCCCATACTGGGGAAATTGTCTCTTCGTTTGGATATTCAAGCCACGACGGATCCAAGGAGTCCAAGGAGAAGATATCCATAAGACTAAAGATTTGAAGACCCAATATCTCACTCAAAGTTGTTGGCGTCTGTCATAGGCTTAGAAATCCGGGTTATTGGCAGTGGTGCCCGGCCACTTTATTTTCTGCATATCTGGGGTGTAATAAGGGCAATTTGCATATGGCCATTTAGTTGATTATTTTTTGGATTTATATTGATGTGTTTACTTGATTGCGCAGTAGAAATACCTGCTTTTCTAGGTTTATTCATTGCATGCCGATTTTTGTTTTCGCCTGGATATCGTTAGGCTCTTTAAGGATTATAAAATTTTTATACTCATAACTAATTTTCTAATATTTTAAGGCTTTAAATAACATAGAAACCCAACGAACTTAGGGAATTGCCGGAATCGTCCGGGGTCGCATGCATATTACTGCATTTCTCTTTCCTTGCTATAAGACATCTCCCTGCCTGCGGGTAGAGTCCGGATAATCTGGCCTATGAGGATGAAGTGCCGGACCTAGGGAGACCCAGTCTTTTCTAAAAATTATTTTATACTAAGCCTGTTTTTAAAATCCAAAGCATTCATGAGCTGACATTTCAACTAGCATGCATTGCATTAGAAATCAATTTAATTAAAATTTAATTGCATTAGTTAGGGGCATTCACCCAACATAAGTCCAGGACCACTTAGGAAATTCTCTAGATGTCGGTCCTCTTTCCAATAAACTGTACCTCCTACCCATCTTTCATAATTGACCTGATAGCATGGTTTTGAAGCGATTAGGTGGTTAGCTGGCTCCCCCAATCCAGGCCGGGATAAGTTCAGATCTTTGCATCGCATTAGCTAGGACACTGGTCTTAGTGTGTGTCGAACACTAAAGTCCAAACTAGATTTAAGATTCAAGGTTACTACATTCGATCTCGTAGTATGTCTTAAATAGTAGGTAGGTCCCTTCTTTTTAGGACCCTAAATCCTATTCATCCGCGTCACAGGAAGACGCCACATCTATCCTTCTCTCACGCATGTGATTGAGTGCTTGATTTTACTTTTTTCAGTTTCTCTCTAGTGCCCTAGAGCCTCCGAATGTTGGTTTGAGCCACGCATGTCGATTCAGCCCTTCGGACCTTTCTTCCCTTTGAGTAAGATTTTCTAGTCTATACCCTTGTGTCGATCCCACTTTAGGAGAGGATAATGTATAATCTTTAATCGAGAGTTTTCTCAGGCCCCAGCCTGTGATGTAATTAACCACGGAGGCTTGCGCCCGTGGGAAACTCGGTCCCACATCTACTAAATCCCATTCGAACTCTTGCATCGGGTGGGGGAAACACGTGACTAGGTCGTGTATATTACTACCCATTGGGGTGTGTTGGTGAAAGCCTCTATCCTCATGTGATGCCCCAGGCATCCATAGTGAAAGGATTCGTCTGACATTCTGATCGAACTCCATTCCAGTTGCCTTGCTCGGACCTGAAATTTGTTAACCACATATAATGAGCTTAAATAGCCCAGCAGGTCACCTAATACCTATAACTGAAATCAAAGCACGGTACTGCTATCAATATGCATGTCAGTCAATCAAATCCATAACAGTCAATGGTCAATGAGTCTATACAGCGGAAATCAAATCAGTAGTCAATGCAGTACGGAAATCAATAGTCGATAAAATCAATAGGCGATGAAATCAATAATCGATGAAATCAATAGTCGATGCAGCGATAGAAGAACCGATAAATCAAACTCAATCAATCAGTACGTCAAATCTCAGAAGAATCCGTCAACCAGTCAAATCAATCGTATCAAATCAATCGATCAAATCAATACTATCTAGTCAATGCAATCGATTAGAAAAGCAGTACAATAAAGCTCAATCTATACTAGCAATGAATCAAATGCAGCAGGTCAATATGGTGCAGAAACAATAGTATTAATGAATCTATAAGCAATAATATCAATGAATCAATACAATATCTATATCCATCCATATCAATATCTATGCTCAGTAGTCAATCAATGAAATCAATGAAATCGTACGATACAATAAATCCATAAATCCGATCAAATCTATGAAGCAGTAAATCCACATGTCAAGGCTGTACACATGCAATACATTAATACTGAACAAGTACAAACAACTGGCTATGTTGCTGTTGTAGAATCCATATTGCTGTTGTAGATATCCATACACATTGGTTCTATCAATAAGAGTCGTCACTCTTTTCACCCGTCGGCATATCAATAAACTCCTTATGACTCCCATCCATATATCCATAATCAATATTTAAAGGAAAGCCCGTCGGCCCACCATCCTGTACAGGTCAATTCAATCTCCAACCAATGTTCAACCAGGTTCCACTTGTGATCAGTATCAATAATCAATCAATAATCAATTCAATAATCAATATAATAACAATATAAAGCAATCACATCAATATCCATATGCACATCAGTCTAATCTATCAATTTCAGACAAATCAGAAAAACTACAAAAATCGGGCAGAGTAACGGCAGTCTATCAAATTTACACAAAAATCCTGCAAAATCATAATTCACCAAATTACAACAGAACGTTCACAACATCAATATAAGACTATACTTCTACTGAATCAATATCAATAAACATCCTGATAATTTTCTATTCGATTAAAATCGCGTAGAACCAATTCCGACCGGTAAAATCATCGTAGAAAATACTCAAATAGTGTACAATATTCATATCTATAACATTCTAAAAGTTGTGCGGTGAAAGTTGTCTCAATATAAAACCGGGTCCAAAATTCGACTACGAAAACACAAAACAGTGCACAACTCGATCAAAAATCAATATCTCTGAAAACAGAAATAGGATTCGGAGTCCTTACCGCGAGATAAACAAATCTTCTAACAGCGTCGTCGGACAAAAAGCGCTCCGCGGGCTCCAAAACCAAGCTTCCCTCTTCTCTTTCCTTCTCTTTCTCTCTCCTGCCTTATCTCTCTCTCCAAAATGAATCCAAAATATCTAAAATCCGATATTTATCAACACTGATCGTCCTGGACGATCCAAATTCGTCCTGGTACGATGGGTTCTCTGGACAAATTTCGTACAGACGAAATTAAAATTCGTCCCAGGCGACTTGCTCTCTGGACAGATTTCGTACAGACGGATCGTCCCGACTGCTCCAGGTTCGTATAGACGAAAATGACAGATTTCTTCACAAATTTCTTCAGTTCGTCCGGGACTAAAGTCAGATCGTACGGGAATAACAGCAAAAAAAAAACAGCTTTTTAAGGGTTTTACACCTCAATGGTCAGTCGTATGCGCGATCCAATCTGTCCCTTCCAATTGGCCCGTTTGCGCGGTGCTCTTTCGGAGGTCCACAGTGACTTAGCACAATTAAATGCCAAATGTTTAAATAGTTTCTTTTGTGCTTTAAAATCTGAAGACTACATGCGAGTTTCCACTTATAAATGCGGAAAGGACATATGGGATAGACTTTGTATAACTTATGAAGGGACAAATGAGGTTAAGCAATCAAGACTCAATATCTTGTTACATGACTATGAATTTTTTCGCATGAAACCTAATGAATCTATTTCAGACATGTACATAAGATTCACTTAAATTGTCACTTCTTTGCATGCACTTGGTAGGAATTAACTAATGCTGAAATGGTCAATAAGATTCTTCGTTGTTTACCTACTGCTTATGATGCTAAAATTACTGCAATTACAGAGTCTAAAGATCTAAACATTTATTTCATTGACAATCTTCTTGGTTCACTCATTGCTTATGAGCAAGGAGTAAGTCAAAGAATGATTGATGCAGGTGAACCACGAAAGGACAAGAATATTGAACTAAATGTGGAAGAGTCAGAAAGTGAACACTCACAACCTGAGGATGAAGATGATATTGCATTGATGACTAGACAATTCAGAAACTTTTTAAAGAGGAAGCATAAGAGACGCCAGTAATGGAATAGAGGTAAGTATAACAGAAATGACAAGGTTTCTAATGAAGTGATTTGTTATGAATGCAGGAAACCAGGTCATATAAAGACTGATTGTCCAAAACTCAAAGCCACTCCTAGCAAGGAGAAGGTAGAGGAGAAACCAATGGTAAAGAAGGGAAAGAAGAAGTTTCAAAGAGCCTTCTGGGCGGACTCAGCTTCAGACTCATCTGAGACTGAAAAAGAAGAAGAAGTCATCAACCTTTGCTTGATGGCAGATAATGTTGAACAATCAGATCAAGAAGAGGTATGTGATTTAACCTATGATGAATTGTTTGAAGTTTCTGAACACATGCATGATGCATATAGGAAAATGAAAAAGATGCATGTTAGTTTAGGTTTAGAATTGGAAGAGCTTAATAAGGAACATGAAATCCTTAGGAAAGATCATACTTTAATAAATAACAACCACATGAAACTACTTGATGAATATGATGACTTGAATAAAAATTTTGAGAATTTAAAATCATCCTATGCTGAACTTAAGAATTTAAGAATTTTAAGAATGAATCTGAGAGCAAGACATATATAATCAATTATATCAATCGAATCTTGGAAGATATGAATTCATTTTACAAACTCATAATAAGAGCTCTCGAGGATAATAGGAACCCCCCTAAACTTGAAGATTTTACAAATCCTAAATATTATCCTAAATTCATGAAATCCCTTAGAAGACAATCATATGAAAGAAAACATAGAAATATTTTTCCTAATGCTAAATGTAATAATTGTGGATTTTTGGGACATATATCTCACACCTGCACTTTAAAGATGAAAACTAATTTGGTGTGGAGAACTAAGATGCATAAACCTAGACATATCATACATGCATCTGATTATAAATTTCATAAAGGTGAACCCAAACTTGTTTGGGTTCCCAGGTCTAATATTTGAGAATTTTGCAGGTGTACTCTCACACAAGACCTCGTGAGAGTATATGGTACCTGGACAGCGGATGTTAAAAGCATATGACTGGAGATACTGCTCAATTCATAACGCTGGAAGCCAGGAATGGAGTCAAGGTTATACTTGGAGATAATACCACAAAGAAAGTGGTTGGATCAGGTATGATTGGAAATTTGAAAAACTTTTTCATAGACAATGTGTTATTAGTTGAAGGCTTAAAATATAATCTGTTAAGCATAAGTCAGCTATGTGATAAGGGCTATAATATAAAATTTTTACCTACTAGCTGCATAATAAGCCTAAATGGAAAAAGTGTTTTAAATGGAAAAAGGATAAACAATGTCTACATGCTAGATTTAAATTGTATTTAATCTCCTACTGCTTTTTGTTTGAAAACTGTTTCTGATGAATCATGGCTTTTGCATAGGAGACTTTGTCATTATAGTATGAAAAACCTTAGGAGAATTATCCAAAAGAACTTAGTGAGAGGTATACAAAAACTAGACTTTACTAAGGACCACCTTTGTGATGCATGTCAATTAGGAAAATAAATGAAGTCCTCATTTAAGTCCAATAAAGATCTTAGGACCAGTAAACCTTTAGAAATTCTACACATTGATTTTTTTGGACCTGTAGGCACTGTAAGTCTAGGAGGTAAGGTATACGGATTTGTGATAGTGGATGATTTCTCAAGATTCACTTTGGTTAGATTTCTCTTTCATAAGAGTGAATCGTTTAAGGAATTCAAAAATTTTTCTACTTGGATTCAAAGGAAACTAGGGAGTGAAATAATTTCTATACAAAGTGATCATGGAGGAGAATTTGAAAATGAAAGATTTGAAAATTTCTGTAAAGAAAAGAGGATTGATAACAATTTTTCTACACCTAGAACCCCTCAACAAAATGGGGTAGTTGAAAGGAAAAACAGAACATTAATATAAGCCGCCCGAGCAATGTTAGCAGAATACTCACTTCCTAGATATTTTTGGGCTGAGGCAGTTAGCACTGCATGTTATGTTCTGAATAGGGTGAATGTGAGATCAAATTTGAATAAAACACCCTATAAGTTGCTAAAAAGTAGAACACCTAATTTGTCTCATTTGTATGTATTTGGTTGCAAGGTGTTCATATATAATAATGGAAAATCTGCCTTAGGAAAATTTGATCCAAAATCAGATGAATGAATTTTTGTTGGATATTAAAGTGTTGGAAAATCTTATAGGGTATTCAACAAAAGAACTTTAGTCATTGAAGAAACCACACATGTTGTATTTAATGAAAGTGAAAATTTGGAAGAGCCAAATGTTGTTGAATAAGAAATTGAAGAAAACTCCCAAAAGATTGATAGATTAAATTTGGAAGAAAATGTGGAAGAAAATTTGGAAAGAGAAAACCCTTTGCCTAGAGATTTGAGATTTTCTAAAAACTACCCAAATGAATTGATTATAGGTGAACCAAGTGAGGGTGTTAGAACTAGGCGTGAATTAAACAAGGAAGTCAATCATTCAGCCTTTATTTCAACTATTGAACCCACTAACATTGATCAAGCACTTTCTGATGAATTTTGGATAATGGCCATGCAAGAAAAGTTAAATTAATTTGTAAGAAATAAAATTTGGGAATTAACTATAAGGCCAAAAGATCAAAGTGTTGTTGGAACCAAATGGGTTTTCAAAAATAAAATGAATGACTCAGGAGTAGTCATTAGAAATAAGGCTAGATTAGTTGCTAAGGGGTATAATCAAATTGAAGGAATTAATTTTGAGGAGACTTTTGCCCCTGTAGCTAGACTTGAAGCAATTAGAGTTTTACTTGCCTTTGCCTGTTTTAAAGGTTTTAAATTATTTTAAATGGATGTAAAAAGTGCTTTTTTGAATGGGGTTATTGAAGAAGATGTTTTTGTAGAACAACCTCCAGGTTTTGAAAATTCTAAATTTTCAAATCATGTTTTCAAGTTAAAAAGGCATTATATGGATTGAAACAGGCACCTAGGGCTTGGTATGAGAGGTTGAGCACCTTCCTACTTGAAAGATCTTTTGAAAAAGGAAGTGTGGATACAACTCTCTTTTTAAAGAAAATCGAAAATGATATACTTATTGTTCAAATTTATGTGGATGACATCATCTTTGGATCTTCAAATAAAAATCTTTGTGATGATTATTCTAAAACAATGAGTAGTGAATTTGAAATGAGTTTAATGGGAGATTTAAATTACTTTCTAGGATTTAGCATTAAGCAACTTAAGGAAGGTACATTTCTTAGTCAAACTAAATATATTAAGGACATCCTCAAAAAATATGAAATGGACAATGCTAAACCTGTTAGTACACTAATGAGTTCCTCGGTTCAGTTGGATAAGGACCTTAAGGAAAAATCTGTTGATAAAAAAAAATTTAGAGGGATAATTGGATCTTTACTTTACTTGACTGCTAGCCGACTAGATATTATGTTCAGTGTTTGCTTATGTGCTAGATTTCAATCAGATCCAAAAGAATCACATTTGACAGCAGTGAAAAGGATTTTAAGATATTTACTAAGAACTCAAAACTTAAGAATTTGGTATCCTAAGTTTAACTCTTCATTTGAAATTATTGGTTACTCAGATTCTGACTTTGCAGGCTGTAGAGTGGATAGGAAAAGCGCTTCTGAAACATGTCAATTCATTGGAAATTCATTAGTTTCATAGTCTAGTAGAAAACAAAATTCAGTGGCACTATCTACTGCAGAAGCAAAATACATTGCATTAGGAAGTTGTGTGGCACAAGTACTTTGGTTAAAACAACAGTTGATTGATTTAGGATTAAATATAGGCACTATTCCAATTTATTGTGACAATACTAGTGCTATTTGCATATCAAAAAATCTTATTCAACATTCTAGAACCAAACACATTGATATAAGGCATCATTTCATAAGAGATCATGTATCCAAGGGAGAAATTGAACTCATACATGTTTCAACTGAAAATCAACTTGCAGACTTTTTTACAAAACCTTTAGCCTTTGATACCTTCAGTACTTTAAGAACAAGACTTGGTGTTATTGATTTGAATGCCTAAACAAAATGTCTTTGCAACATTGATATTTTTTTGTTTGTTTTGTTTTTGATTTTGTGAAATCTTGTGTGTTTTGAATGAATTTGTTTTTGGGTCTATGGTTTTGTTTTATATTTTCTATGTTTTTGAATGTTTAGTTTGATTTTCTTAAATTAAAATTCAAAATTCGAAAATTGGAGGAAATCGTCCGGGACGAATTTAGCTTCGTACTAGACGATATGTGATAGAACAATTTGCGCGAATTTTAACCGTTTTGAGAGCAGTTTTTAATTAGATCGTCTGTACGATCTAACGATCGTCCAGGACGAAAATTTTTTTTTCTCTCAAACGTCGAGACGATTGAATGTAGCGGTTGAGTGGATAAGACAGTTTTAAATATGGATTTCGTCTGTACGAATTTTTGGTTCGTCCAGACGAACAGATGTCGTTTCATTGTAAGGGACGGTTTTCAAGAGACATTAAAATGAGTTACTTTTTGATCGTCTGTACGAAATAATTTCGTCTGTACGATCGATCAAGTCAAAAAGCCTGTACGAAGGGATGCATCGTAAGTTGTGTTGATTACGAAAAGCCGTTATATTTTGGACGAAATTGATCGTCTATACGAAATATTTTCGTCCAGACGAACGATGATTTTCGTCCAGGACGAAGGTTTTTCGTCCAGGATGAACGTATCATTTTTCTTTAAATATGAAGGCTTTCTAATTTAACAATCACACTTCCAAACTTCACTTTCAATCCCTTTCTACTTCAAATCGACAATGGCCTCCTCAAGCAAGAGACAAAAGGTGTTGGCAAAGAAACCTAATAGGAATGCCTCAGAAAACTTCCTGTCTAAGGCGAATGAGGAATCCTTTCCTCGTTTTGCATCCGCCAAAATAACTCCCTCTCACATTTTAATCCAAAGCGAGTTAAATTTTAAGGTAATGCACCTTTTTGCCTCAACCCAATTTCATTTCATACATTCTCTCGTCCACTTCTACAACAAGCAAACCTACCACTATTTCCTAGCAAATATGAGTTTTAATTCTGACCACTCCTCCATAAGTTCTTATGTCTTCAAGCAAAAAGTTGAAATCACCAAGCACGATATTGGTGCCTTTTTGAACTTAAGAACTGAGGGATATAGAGCTCACACCCTAATGACAGAAACCACTTTCAAATGATATGATGTCAATAGGGTAATTAGACAAAATGGTCTTGACTATCATGTCGCTAGAGTCTCCGGTATGACAAAAAATGCCTGAATCATCCAGCATATCCTTCGATCTTCAATCATTCCTAAAGCTGGTGATAGGATTAATATTACCCCTCTCCTTTTTGCTCTAACCTTTTTGATTATAGAATGTCATCCTATTAACGAAGCCTAACTTATCATAGATCATATATGTGGGCTTTCAGAAATAGGACATGCAGAATAGAAGAGAAAAAGGAACATCTCATTAGGACACTTAGTCACATACATTTTGGAAAAGAAATACAACTTAGTACATCCTGATGATGAATACGAAGAGCCAGTATACTATAATGATGCTTCCTTCAGATTGCTTTTCAAGGAGGAAAAAGAAAAAGCACATGCCAGTGCTTCAGAAGAGGAAGAAGAAGGAGAGCAAACTTCTGCACCTCAGTCAGATTATCAGAATCTGATTGAAATATTTGATAGATTAGAGACTCACATTGATCAAAGGTTTGATCAATTTGATGCTCAGCTTAAGCAGCAGCAACAAGACATTGGTAACATTAGAAATGAAGTACATGAAATTAATATCAATGTAATGTTGATGGCCTCCTACTTCAACCTTTTTGGCGGCATTCCTCCTCATCCTCCTCCAGAACAGTAGAGATGAATTTCTTTGTGTTTGTTGTACTCGTATTTTATGTTTTGTTGTGTCAGTTTTTATGTTAAGTATTTTGTTTTTATGTTTATTTTTTCTTTTAAGTTCAGTGTATTTTCTTACTTGTTTTTAGATATTATGAAATATGTAATCCTTTCATTAATAAAAATGCATGTTGTACTTATTTCAAATTTGATTTGTTTTTGGAATGTGGTTAATTTTTATGAATTTCATTAGTATTATTTAATCTTTATAGTAATTAAATTGGATTGTAATTTGAGATTATCTACATTAGAAAATCTAGTCTTTCTAAATTTAAAAGTTGTTTATAACTTGTTGTAATTAGAACTTTTAAATTTATGTCTATTCATTTAGACTACATAAAAGTTAATATTATTATTGCAATTTAGATATTTTTTTTTTTGTATTTCTATGCTCAAGTGATATTTATGCATTTAGAAATATTTGAAATTTTAGATTATTGATTTTGGAAAGAATTGGTCTCAATTACTCTTGAAAATTGTACAAAAAGTATGAAAATCAAAAGGAATGCGTAAAGATTTGCAATGTGAAAAAGAGGCACAAAATAAGCCCAACAAGGGAAAAAATGCACAAAAATGTGCACAAAAAAATTTTTTTTTTGAAAAAGATGCGCAAAGCGCCACATGTGGTAATTCTCTTCTTTCCAAATTCTTTCAATCTCTTAATTCAAATTGATCTTATGTTCATTTATATTTCATTGAACTTTGAAATATAAAATTTTTTTTACATCTCTCTTGTAATGATTTTCTATATTCGAATGTCTAAATTGAATCATGTCTTTGAAAAATTCTTATTACTTACAATGTTATATCACTTCTCAAATTTTATGAATTTCTATGATTGACCTAATATTTATAGTTTAAAATTGCATACCTTATGTCAATCACAATTTAGATTAAAATTTCAAATGAATTTCATATAATTACTTACATTTCTCGTCTATTTCTTCTTCACTTTTTGTTGTTGTCAAAAAGGGGGAGAAATTATTGTGTTTTGATTTGTTTTGTTTTGATTATTCTGTTCGCATTTTGTATTTTGCTTTTGTGTGTTTGACTTTGTGATTGTTTGTGTTAAAATTTTTTGAAAAATAAAAATATTATTCTTTGCTTCAAAATGCCTCCTTATTTTCATGTATTCATCAATTCAGGGGGAGTTTAGGAGATAGGAGATTTGTTTAAATTGAAACCATACAAACAATAATTGTTTTGCCATCATCAAAAAGGGGGAGATTGTTAGAATAGTTGCTATTTGAATGCTTTACATTTTTGCAACTTATGTAGTTTTGATGATTCCAAACATTATTGTTCAAATGTACAGTTATCTCCTAACAATTTTAGAAGATTTGTATTTGCTCTTGTGTGTACTAATATTTCAGAAAAAAACGAACTCTAAACTACGAAAACTTCAAATAAAATTCAGCATGAGATACTTTGTAAAATTTGAAGCTTGCACTTTTCTTAGAAATCAAATTGAAAGGGAGTGATTGTATTTTGAGTGAATAAAAAATAACACACACATATAAGGAGTTCATATAAAATTTATACTGATCGTACGGGACGATCTCAGTTCGTCTTGGACGATCAGACAGTTATCTCCTATAGAGCACATGGAACGAATAGGAACTTGCTCGAAAAATTTTTCTAAGTCCTTTTCATCCAGGACGAAATTAATTATCGTTCAGGACGATTGGTTCACTGTAAAATTTTCATCCAGACGAATTTTATTATCGTCCGTGGCGACTGGTCCTCTAGAAAAATTTCGTCCAGACGAAATTAAAAATCGTCCAGGGCGATCTGGTCTCTGGAAAATTTTCGTCCAAACGAAAATAAATTATTGTCCGTGGCGATTGGTCCTCTGGAAAATTTTCGTCCAGACGAAGTCAAGAATCGTCCAGGACGATCGGTTCTCTGTAAAAATTTCGTCCAAACGAACATATTTTCGTCCAAATGATTAACCAACTTAGAACAATTTTCAGCAGTTTCTAGAACTGACCTTGTAATAACTGTTCGTACTGGACGAACCTAATTCATACAGGACGATCAGCTGTACGAAGACATTTCGTACACATATTCAAATAGGGTCGTTTCAGATCGTTTAAGTAAAATCATCCAGGATGATCCATGATCGTACAGGACGAGCCACTGCGTACAGAATTGAAAACTTGCAGTTTTTGGGCAGTTTTTCTTGTCTTTTATATAAATAGTCCAAATTAGACTACCACCCAATCTTTTTGTCATTTGATCTTCGTGCCTCTTGAGAGAATAGCCAAGGAGAGAGTGGAAGAGAGCATTCAAGGGAGGATTCCTACCACTGGAGTGATAAGGCTTCACTTGGATTTCAAAGGTAAGAGTCTCTACTTGTGAATTGGGATTACTTCACTCTTTTCCTTCTTCCTTCTAGATTCTTGTGAGAAGATCTGTCAAGGAGATCTGGTTCTCTGCCGACACTTGGAGAGTGTGAACAGCCGAAGGGTTCTCTGCCTACACTTGGAGAGTGTGAACAGCCGAAGGGTTCTCTGCCTACACTTGGAGAGTGTGAACAGCCGAAGGGTTCTCTGCCTACACTTGGAGAGTGTGAACAGCCGAAGGGTTCTCTGCCTACACTTGGAGAGTGTAAACAGCCGAAGGGTTCTCTGCCCACACTAAGAGAGTGTGAAAGGAAGACGGTTCTCTTCCAACACTGGGGATAGTGTAAAAGGACGGACGGTTCTCTGCCGCACCGGGGAGTGGTGAAAAGAGTGTATTGTAAAGGCTTCTCCGCCTTGCTGTGGGTGCAAAAGGAGAGTCACTATTGGTATTAGTGCAATACTCAGAGGGTGCCTCTGGGGAGTGGATGTAGGTCTGGTTTTAGACCGAACCACTATAAATCTGGTGTCATTTACTTTACTGTTTTTACGTTTCCGCACTTTAAATTTTAGTTTTAAAAACTCTGTGGTTGAAAAATATTTTTCTACAAACTTTAAAAGAAATTTTTATTTGGATTCAATAATCTTCAAAAGGGGACTTAAATTTTTTAAACTACCAATTCACCCCCCCTCTTGGTAGCCTTGGGACATTCACTTAGGCTTAACAACCTAATTACTAGACTCAACAAAACATGCAAATAGCAACTCTCTTAACAGATGTCTTAAAAAGTATTACATTAGTTAATGTATTAAAATAATTTTTTCTCTGACATAAATCTTAAAATATAAACATTCAGTGTTGATGCAACATAAGTAATATGGGTCCAAATGGAAAACCAAGAGACCTATCCCCAGTGGAATCTAAAGGTATTGGTTTTAATTCACTCATATGGGATGGATCTCACATTCAAGTATCTTTCTTTATTTTGGATAGATCTCACATTCAAAGTCTAAATCTCCATGTTCGAGGATCAATCTCTTGATCGGGATCTAAATTCACTCATATGGGATATATCTCCTATTCAAGTATCCGTTTCTATTTATTTAGGATAAATCTCTCATTCAAAGTCTAAATCTTCCTGACCGAGAATTGATCTCTCAGCCAGGTTTTAAATTCACTCATATGTGATAGATCTCCAATTCAAGTATCCATCTTTGTTTGGGATAGACCTCACATTCAAAGTCTAAATCTCCCTATCCAAGGATCAATCTCTCTGTCAGGTTCTAAATTCACTCGTTTGGTATATATCTCCCATTCAGGTATCTATCTTTATTTGGGATAGATCTCTAAATCAAATTCTAATTCTTACTGTCCAAGAATCGATATCTTGGTTATGTTTTGAATTCACTCATATGAGATAGATCTTCTATTCGAGAATATCCCTTTATTTGGGATTCATCCTATGGTTCTGAAGCCTTTATCCCACTACGTGGGGTCGGCTACGACACACACACACACACACACACACACACACGAACTGTATAAGATCTGAGACATTGATCTCTCGATCAACAACCTTGATTTGGACATTTTATTCCACGTTCAGATCGCACTATATGCCCGATTGCATGCATCTCCGTCTAATGTTATCACAATCGCTCGCTCCAAATCACACATGATCAGATGGCTGAGGAAGTTCACTGGCATGGCTAAGTGGAAAGCATGTATAATGATTGCACCACCATGCATGACTGATGATCAGTCGCCAACGATTTAATTAATAAAAAAATTATTTAAAATGGTTTAAGAATATCTTAAACTTTGAAAATTCATAGTAATTTTATTTTAAACCCATTTTTAATGATTTAAAAGGCTGTGGATTCATAATAATCCCTACTTTCATTTAAAATTAAAATTAAATAAATACAGTAACTATACAATGAATAATTTCAATTATATTTGTTACCATTTTTCATTAATAACTTATTAAATATTCATCCATTTGACATTTGAGCTAAAACTTGGTAGGATTGATTTTAAGCATATTTTTAACCTAGCATAATTTGTTTACCTCTGTTAGAGTTTTATTTTAATTATAGTTGAATTTAAAAAATCATATATCATGATTTGACTTTTAATTTTGAAATTCATTATAATTATATTTCAAATCCATTTCAAACACTCAAACCCATCATGGAATTTTGAAATAGAGCTTTCTTGATGAAAAATATAGGCATGCAAGTTTATTGAATATTTGGAGAGTAATTTCAATATTTGATGTTTGTTAATTTCCTTCAGTTAATCTTTAAATATTAAATGAATTAGATTCAAAATTGGTTATGTGGAAATTTTATATATCATTGATGCAATATAACTTTCTCAAATACATTTGATGCATGATGATTAGGTAATTGAATGCCTTAAATATTTTAGTCATGATTTGACCTAAATACTTGCAAATTTGACATACCTAATCCTCTTAGATTTAAGACACATGATTATTGTGAAATGATTAAAAAAATGATTATTGTAAAATGTTTGGAATACAAAAAAAAAAAAAATGGGTGATGTTTGCTCTACTAGGATTTTTTCCCTACCTGACTCCATTCGTTGATGCTTGGGTGGCCTCCATCACTAGACTCTTATTAAGGGAAGCTCTTTTCTTTCCTTTTTAGTTATCTGTGATTTTTTTTTGGTTTTATGGTGTCTATTCGCCTACGTGACCTAGGGTTTTTGAATGGGTATTCCTCTTCTTTATCCTTTAAAGATGCTTTGTCTTGGTGCATCTCCTAGTTCGACTTCTTTTCCATATTTGAAAATTATTCTTACCATGGGCTACCGGCATTGTGGATTTCATAGAAGGAAATCCAAGCGCTCATTAAACCTTTTGAAATTGCATTAGTCGGCAAGTTCCCGGTTGAAGGCCTTCCATTGTCGCTATTAAAAAATTTTCATTAATTTGAAATTAAATGGTGATTGTTCGGTCAGTCCTCAACCAAAGGAATGTTTGATCAAGCTTTTCAATGATTTGGATTATTGTAGGATTTTCGCTCATCGTTCCTACTTTTTGAATAATTGTTTTTATGAAACTGTTAAATGGACACCATCTTTAGACATTGAGGTTGATTCTCCTATCATCCTATTTGGATTTCGTTTCCTAATTTATAGCCTCACTTGTTCTCTCTCTGAATATTCTTTGGTTTGGGCTCTTTGTTCGGTTGGACCTTAAAAACTGATTATGCTACAGTTTCTGGTTCTCATCCATATGTTGCACGTATCCTTGTGGAGTTGGATGTATCCAAAAAAATTTCCGACAAAATTTGGGTGGTTTCTGATAAATTTTGATGTAAACAATCAGTCTTAATGGAAGAATTTCTTGATTAAAACATGCATTGCAGATCTCTTGGCCATTCAAAAGAGAATTGTTTATTTTACATCCTCTTCACAATCCTCCTGTTAAATCCCTCCCAGTCAAAGTTGCAACCCAACCCTCTTTAGATGCCCTTGGCATTGTTGATGTTAATGTGGAAAATCCTCTTGCCATTCATGTTAATTCAAATGTGAATGAGGTTAGCGGGAAAATTGCACTAGGGCTGTTGATCCTGTTAATAAAGGTCTTGACCTGTCATTTGTTGCTGATCTTAATGAGAAAGTTGATTAGATTAATGAGCCAAATCATTGCTTAGCTAATTTGGTAACTAGTCCTATTATTTCTCTTACTTCTAATGTGGATGTCAGTGATGATGAACCTACGCTTTTCGATGATGATGCACCTAAGGGTGAGATCAATGCGTACATTCCTATTGAAACTCATGTTGAGTGGTGAGGTGGCTTTGATACTACTACCCGATTAAGTCTATTATTGCATGAGGTGTTGATCTTGTGGATTATAATGTTAATGTCTCTTTGGTTGATGTGCTTATAACCATTATTTCGAGTGAGGCTTTATTAGCTCAACTTGATTGTAAATCAAGGGATAAGGAGGTGTTGAATGGTGACTGGCTTGACGATGGCATTTCATCTACTGGTGAGGACGAAATGAATGATAAAGATTTGGAGTCACGGGATAATTTTGATTTAAGTGTTCTTCAAATTGATGACTTGGCTTTTTTTAAAAAGAGAGATAAGCATAGAAAAATGAAATAAGAAAAGAAATGATTGTCTGTTTAGGTTTGCCTTCTTTCTTCATTGATTTATGTGGGTGTTGCTATCATTTTTTTAATGGAATATTTTGTGACATTTTTTAATTGCCCTTCTCGGTTTGAGGTTTGGGTGATGATGTGGTGGTTATGTTTATCATCATCGGGATGTTGTGGCATGATGGCAACCTTTGGTGGTGCCTATTTTACTCGGTTTGGTGGCCCTTGGGATGTTAGTTTATGATTTGACTTCTTCAACTGTATGGGCATTTCCTCCCCTAAATGGTCCTTGCTCAGCATTTGGGTGATGGTATAAAGCTTCTTGCCAATGATTGAGTCCGACTGACTTTTGTCTTTTTCATTGATGTTGTTCCCTCTTTTTTTTTTTTTTAATTTGTATAGTCATTTTGGCTTTATCCTTGGCAGGACTTGTATCTGGTCAACGCGTAAGCCCCTCGTGGGTTTTGTTGTAAAAAAAATGATTATTGTGAAATTTTTATGTATATGTAAGGTTAAACACATCGATTTACAAGCCCATTCAAAAAGTAATGGCATCTTATGATAATAATTAAGGGCAAGTCTAGCCAACTTAGGAAAATTCTAGGAATATACACATACACCCAATAGGGGTGAAACCTCAAATATTTAAACTTAGTGAGACCAAACACATTAGGATTTAAATCCACCCTAATTTGATATTAATTAATCTTCAAATAATAATTAATCAAAATTAACCCTCAATTAAGAGTTGATTCTTCAATAATTCATAACAACTCAAATAAAATTCATAAAAATATAAAATCTATTTCAATCAACATTAATTTGCTTCTACAATCAAACAAAAATAAAAATAAAATTCAATTGTGATAAAATTTATTTAATAATTAGCTATCCTTAATTAAATATTAAATAAACAAATTCATTAAAAATAAAATATAAATCAAATATATAAATTTAAAGTAAAATAATTAATTTATTAATATAATTAAATAAATATAATTCAAAAAATACATAAATGTTCAAATAAAATTAAATAAAATTTAGAAATTAATTATTTGAATTAAAATAAATTTTTTGAATAAAATTTAATTATAATTCAGTAATAATTAATTAATAATTAATTAAATTAAATAAAAAACTCAATGATTAATTAAAAAGTTCCAAATAGTTCAATAAAAATAAAACAATTGAACAAAAATTTAAATATAAGAAAAAATTATTTTAATAATTTATTTTATTAAACTTTCATTTAATCAAATAGATTTCATAATTAATCGGAATTGATTAGTTAGGCATTCATGCTTGTTGTTTGGAGGTTATTTTAGCATTAATTTTGAAGCCTTTAATGCATATTAATTCACTCCATAATCTCCTTATATGATACATAACTCCACTAGTAGAAGGCATTCACATATTTAATTACGAGATTTTAATAAATTTTAATAAAAAAACTAAGGGTGTCATATACTATACTAGTCAGAAATACAAACACCAAAAACTTCGCCGGAAATACAACCGCCAGAAAACCACCGAAAATTCTTCTGAAAAATGGACAACCAAAAAGCAACCAGAAAAATCCGCCGGTAATGAATGATTTTCCTGTAGTGCTACTTGTGGAAGGTATGGTATATTGGATTCATAACTCTTAATCAAACACTAATAAATTATCAACCTTATACATCATGTTTGACTCCACTTGGAGGGCATGTATATTGAATTTAAGGGTCCCTTTTCTATCACTAATAAATCATTAATAAATCTTCAAGGGTTTTATGTGATCAACTATCCTATAAGAGGGATAATTGTGTTACATTTATAAACCATAGGATTTGTAGGTTAGTAGCCTTTGCACTTGTGATTATTAATCTATAATTTTTTTAAAATTAAAATAATCAACTCTAACATTTAAAACTCAAATAATAAAATTCAAATACATAAAAGTTAAACTTTTAACTAAAATCCCCTTTTGTCCTTAATGAACAAGCATATTAAACTCAAGCAACTTAAACACTAAACTTCTACAAGACATACCAAAACCACAAAACTTACTTCACACACTTATATGATTTGTTAGGACAACCAACTTTAACCTAGGTTAGGCCTGTGGTGTGAATTGTTTGTTGGGTGATTTGCTTAGAGAGCACACTGTGTCTGTTTATATTATTTTCATGCAATCTAGATGTCATGCATTTTATGTTTCTAACGGTGCACTTAGGCTCTTTAAGGATTGAATTAGAAGCATTGGGATATTACATAATTGCTCTACACTTTATTTTAAATGTTCATGCTTCTTATATGTCTTTACATTCCTGCAAAAGTGAAAGTCAAATATACCTAAGAACAGCTGTATAGATGTTCAAGTGCTTGTAAATTGTAGTTTATATATCGATCGAGTTGTACAACATCCTGAGTTGTAAAAGAATCATATACACTTGCTTATATATACAAATGGAGCTCCAAAAGATAATACCCTCTCCCAAAAAATAATACCCTTTCCCATGGAGGATATTCTCTTTTGGAATTCCATAGAAGACCTGGAGCTCGAAGACCTTAAGAAGATGTATTTGGTTCTCTATATATATTAGACTTAGAAACCTATATTTAATGTGGTGGAGCCTAACCACCTTACTTTCCTACAAAGTCTGAGTCTGTTATATACATTCAAGACAATAAATGAATAAAATTTTATGTTATTTATATTGTTCTTTTCTTTGCATCATTCTATACATTACATGTATATGGGTGGTGGCATATTAAGGGGTAGCAAATTTTCTAAGATTTTCCTCGATGTGCATATTTCGGACTTTATAGAAACATTTATACTAGTTCTAAGATGATATAGCTTCGGGTACTATAGATACCAATCCCTTTACCTTTCCATACATACATGCTTATTTTACTTCTATTATGTACGTTAAAGACTATGATTTTTATGCCTGTCATTGCCAAGGTAGCGGGATCCCCATTACACACGGGGATGTTACACTTTTTCTGTTAGTATAGGGTCGTTATGCTGCCAAAATTCATAAAAAAATTTGGTAGTTAGAAAATTTAGCTAGGTAATTTAAATAAGATAAAATTTAGAGTTTTAACGAGTCTTCTCTTTAGCGTCACTTAAACGTAAAGTCAAATCTCGAGTCATTGATTTAGAGTCTGATATATTCCTTTGATCTCCTAGGATAGAGCTAACCTTATCATGCATTATATCTAAGTCAAATATGTGTGTATTAGGTTGTTAACTGGTAGCTCATTCCAAGCAGGCGTAAGCCCAAAAGTATTTGCACACCTCAACTGTATGATAAGAATAATATGTTGCATTTAAATATATTTTCTATTATTTTCTATAAAAAGCTTAAAAATATTTTTAAGAGAATGATTGATATTTTCAAATATATAAGACAATTTACATTAAAATCAAAATGAGTCTAATCTCGACTTTAATCGAAAATTTTCCCTTTAGAGATGTAATTAATTATAGGGGCTTGACGTATAGAAACCCAAGATCTCAGTATAAAATAAATCTTATCTTAATTTGCTAAGAGAGGAGAAAATTTTCTGAACATCGACTAAAGCCTATCCTGGGTTAATTTCATATTTAAAATGATAGATGAATGTGAATTTTATCATTCAGAATAATTTTTACAATTTCTATGTCGAATTTGAATATGAAAATAAATCAATTTTTTGCTCAAATAAATAATACAATATTAGTTTATCTTTCGAGATAATTAACATTAATTATGAAGATTTTTTAAGGAAATATTAAATTTCAAATCAATGGTACATCATCATTAAATTTGTCCACACTAATCATTAGGGTAAAATGGATAATAGAAAAAAAAAATATTCACTCTTCGATCAAATATCAAAGGCATCGAAGAGAATGATATGTTTAACAACTATTATGATCATGATAGAATTAAAAATATTAGCGAAGAGAGTTCCACTTACTAGTAAAGCACAAAACAATCAGAGTATAGTTGTTGTTCTTGCTTATTTGTATGATTTCCTAAACTCCATTGTGATTTTAATTCTACAAAAAATTGTCTTAGAAATTTACTTAGAAGAAGATTGCATCAAACACTGTCGTTGCCAGGTCCGAAGCCCTAGATGAGAAAAATGGAGGGTTGTGTTAGGTAGTCAACAGTCAGCGTAAAATTTGTCAAATAATAATGATATGAATCTTTTAAGAAATTGTGTTTATGTTAGGGCATCCCCTGGAAGCGACGTGTTGTATGACCTGAATACAGTGACAAGTGTGCAAGGGCCGCTACACTAGCGCCCTGGTGTAGTGTTAAATAGGCAAGGGTTCCCACATCAAGGATGGATGTGGGTAAAGAAGCTAGTCCATAAAATCAAAATTAGGATAAGAACTTGAAATAAAGGTCCCCTTACAGGAAATTTAATAGAATTAATATATATTACGATTTAGAGGAAGTTAAATATTCTGTGTATTCAGGAAACTAAATGGGTTAGAAAGAATGCTAAGGAAATTGATAATTTAGGATTTAAACTTTAGTATTCAGGTAGGAGTCTTACTAGAAATGGTGCAGGTGTGATTATAAATAAGAGTTTGAAGGATAATGTTATAAAATTAATAGAATTGTAGATATAATTATAGCTTTAAAGATTATTGTTGATGCTAAGATTGTTAATATTATAAGTGCTTATGCTCTTCAAGTAGGTTTGGATATGAGTTCAAAATTAAATTTTTGGAATGACTTAGAAGATTTAATACAAAAGATACTTCTTGAAGAAAGAGTTTTTATTAGAGAAGATTTAAATGGACATATTGATAAAGAGGTAGATGATTTTAAAAACATTTATGGTGGCTATGAGTTTGAAACGACAAATGATGGTGACAATATCATATTAGATTTTTGTTTAGCTTATGATTTTTTATTTTTTTTTTATTATGGATCGTTTTCATTCATGTTCTGATTGGTCTGCTTTTTGAGTTACTGGTGATTGTGCCAATAAGGGTTCTGTGGATGAAAGCCCAGTTTTCCTTCTGTAACATGATTGGGCTCTCGGTTTGATATTTCTAAAGATCTGGACAAGATTGGTTATGATGGATCAGATGGCACCATTGGTGGATGAGAGCTGGTGGGAGAAGTTTGAAAGAGTGAGAGAAGATGGATTCTCAAGATTGAGAAGCTTTTGGATTCTTCGCGAGATTGTTATCCCCATCATCACCAAGCTACTAACTGCACTTTGTGTTCCCTACGTCTTTGCAAAGATTTCATTGCCAAAAGATTTCATGTTTGGTTTATGAACCTCCACTGCCGTTCGTGATGATCGCTATTTGATTGGACGAAGATTGCACGACTTTGGGGATAATGCAGTTTAGTGGAGGAGAGATTATTAGGTGCGGAGTGCGGACGGGGAGAACCGTCTGCACAAGTATTGGGTATCTAGCGGTACCCGCACTGAGTACCACTGGGTACCCAGTGCTTGTGCGAACGGTGCGAACTCCGCACCTAATAATTTTTCAGAGTTTTCGAGGGGCAATGAACTCTACGACTCGCCTGATATGGAGTTAGTTCATGATCGTGGAGTCCATATTGGATTGAGGTTGAGAGATGCTAATCAACGTGCGAACCTGTAAGGCAAGCTCCGTAAATTTGAATGCACTGTTGAAAGTTTTTTTATTGGAGCTGCTGTTTACATTAGTTCATCATGTTTTGTTGTATATTTTAGCATTAGAGGTGGCATGTTTTATGTTGAATATAAATATGTAAACAAATTCATAGCAGTTTGCGTTATGGTTTGTGATACATTGGTAGTGTTTTGCACTTTCATGAGAGTATTTGAAACGATATTCTTATGAGATTCATTGTGCTCCAAACAGTTAATACACAAAAAATTTATGCTCTAAAAATGATTTTTTAATTGCTAATACATTATTTAAGAAACTGAATGAGCATCTCATCACTTATAAAAATGGATATAGTACAACTCAGATTGATTATTTTCTCATAAGAAAATTCGATCGTATAGATTGCAATGATTGTAAATTTATTCCGAGTGAAAATTTATGTACACATCGATTATTATTTTTGGATTGTAAGATAAAGGGGTAGAAAAAGTGACTAGTGATATTAAAAATGTTGCAAAAGATGCGCTTTGAGTTTCAAAGGAAAAAACTCATAATAGTAAACATAGTTGGTGATGAAATCCAAATGTACAATATAAGATTAAAAATAAGAAGATTTTTTATAAAAAGTTAGTTTAATTATAAAAACTTTGATAATCGGAAAAGATATAAATAGACACGTAAGGAATCTAAGAAAGCAATATGCGATGCAAAGATCTTAGCTTTTAGTGATTTATATGATAGATTAGATACTAAGGAGGGAGAAAGATATAAGTATAAGTAAGCCAAACAAAGATATAGGAGTAGTAAGGATTTAGTTTAAGTTAAGTTGATTAAGGATGAAGATCAAAAAATACTTTTCTTAGAAGATGATATTCAACAAAGGTGGATGAGATATTTTGCTAAACTTTCTAATGAAAAATGTGAAAAAATGATTGACTATAGTTATCTTAGCACTCTAAATAAAAATAAAGATTTATGTTTTTATCGGTATATTAGTAAAACCAAAGTTAGAGATGCTTTAAAAAAAATGAAGGCTGGTAAAGCTGTTGGACCTGATGATATTCCAATAGAGGTGTGGAAATGCTTAAGAAATGAAGGAATTTCTTAGTTTACTAAACTTTATAATACTGTTTTGAAGACTAAAAAAATGCCAGATGAGTGGAGAATGAGTGTGTTAATTCCTATTTTTAAGAATAAAGGTGATGCACAAGATTGTACAAATTATAGAGGAATTAAGTTAATGTGTCATATTTTAAAACTGTGAGCGCGTTATGGAGCATAGGTTGCGACGTGATACTAATATTTTTCAAAATCAATTTGATTCATGTTGGGTAGGTCAACTATGGAAGCCATACATTTATTAAGAGGTTTGATGGAGAAATATCGAGAAAATAAGAAGGATCTACATATGATATTTATTGATTTAGAAAAAGCATATGATAAAGTTCCAAGAGAAGTGCTATGCAAAGTTCTTGAAAAGAAAGGAGTTAAGAACGTTTATATTCAAATCATTAAAGATATGTATGCAGGAACTATTACTTGTGTTCAAACAAAAGGTGGTTTGACCAAGTATTTCCCTATTTAGGTTGGGTAACATCAAGGATCAGCCTTAAGCTCATATATTTTTGCTTTAGTCATGAATGTTCTCACTAGACATTTGCAAGAGAATGTACCTTGATGTATGCTTTTTGTTGATGATATTCTTCTTATTGATAAGACTAGAGAGAGAGTTGAAGGTAAACTTGAATTATGGAGGTCAACCGTAGAGTCTAAATGTTTTCTCTTGAGTAGACTTAAAATGGAATATATGGAGTGTAATTTTAGTAGTAATAGACCTAGTGAGGGGTTGTGACTTTGGGCGATCAAGTCATTAATAAGAGTACACGTTTTAAATATCTTGGATCTATTGTTCATAGTGATGGTGAAATAGATGGGGATTTTATCAGCAGAATTCAAGTTGGATGGTTGAAGTGGAGGAATGCATCGGGCTTGTTGTGTGATAAAAAAGTACCCCTCAAACTTAAGGGAAAATTCTATAAGATGGTGGTGAGGCCTACAATGCTTTATGGTGCCGAATGTTGTCCATTAAAAGAGAAGCATAATACTAAGTTAAGTATGCCAGAGATGAGGATGCTCAGGTGGATGAGTGGATTTACCCTTAGAGATAGGATACGAAATGAGCATATATGTGAAAAGGTTGGAGTAGCTCCAGTAGAAGATAAGATTAGTGAGAGTCGCCTTAGAAGGTTTGGTCACATAAAACGGCGGCCTTCTGATGACCCGATTAGGAAAGTAGATGTATTAGATTTGACTTATGTTAAGAAATGTAGAGGCAGACCTAAAAAGACTTGGTTAGAAAATATTAAAAATGATATTTATTTGTTAGATTTAAACAACAAATTGACTTTTAATAGGATATAATGGAGAAAAAGGATTCACGTAGCCGACCCCACGTAGTGGGATAAAGGCTTGATGCTATTGTTATTGTTGTTGTTGAAGTAGTATATATAAAATGTTACGTATGAAGCACAAAATCCTATGTAAGATTTTATTTTATTTTTTATTTTTTTTGAACTTTTGAGCTAAATAAAGACAAATTCATACATATTTCATATGTAAGTCTGGAACCTAAAACCTTTTAGTTGATAATCAAAACTCTCAACCAACAAATTATGATGAGCTACGTGCAAATATTATTTTCATTAAACATATTACAATGATATTTGTAGAATTAGCCTTTAGTGGATGTGTCATGTGCTTGGTGATTATAGGAGCTCATTTTCATTGAGATTTCTTGATGTTTAATATAAAATAGAAATTTGATTTATTTAGCTTACAAGCTACCAAAATAACCATTGGTAATTTTTATGTTTAATTTATCAATTTCCATTTTAGTATAATATTTAACTTGTTATTTTACTTGTTTCATTCCTGATGATGATAAATAACTGAGTTGAATTATGGATTACGGATTTTTTATTATGGGATGATTTTGTCAATTATCCCATGAGACAAAAAAAATTCCCCATTTAATTTCTCTTTAGTGGTTTGTTCGATTGCTACTTTTTTATGCTAGGTTGTTGCTTTCGGGTTTTGATGTAGTTGGTTGTAGGGGTGGAAGTAAGCCAAGCCGGCTCATGAGCCGGCACGAGCTCAACTCGTTAACGAGCTCAAGAGTCGAGCTTATCGAGACACAAGTTCGAGCGCGAGTCTATACTCGAGCTTGTATGTTAAACGAGCTCGAGCTTAAGCCTAACTCGGCTCGAAAGCTTATTGAACCACTCGATTAAATTAAAATGTATTTTATTATTAATTTAAATTATTATTATATACTACCCAAATCAAAGAAGCTCAGCAAGCCAATGGCTCAATGGTTCTCACCATTCACAAAGAAGTGTCTAGAGAGGGGTGTAGAAAAGAAGAAGGATTACAAACATTATTTCTAGTCTAGATTATCCTTCCATTTAGCATCACCATAGGATAGCATAGTTTTCACGTGAGCGGCAATGTTCAAGCGAGGAAAAACTTACAATGGATACCTAGTCACCCATAGATGAGGGAAGGTGTAGCAGATGACGAAATGCTTCGGGGAGTTGAAAATAAACATACACCCATAGATTCCCGAATATTAACCTTTCAAACTAGGTGCTTCATAGAAAAACTCTTTATCTTAGCCCTTTCTATGCCATTGCACCTTGACGTTGGATCCAATATTATCCATAGCAAGTACAAAGAACCTTAGCACAATTCATTTATTTTCTTTGGTGTTGCAAAGTTTAAAAGAAACTCCATTAACCCCTTAGAAAAAGGGTGAGCCAGAACAAGTTAAGAGACAGTGTAAAGCAAAATTTTGAGAGATTTCAATGAGACCGTGTTTTAACCTACTTATAGTTTCATGTTAAGTTTAGCATTATAAGAAGGGCTACATGAGCAATTAAAAAGAAATTGATATTATTGAACTGGATATAAAAGTAGTATAGAGGACGAGATATAAAAAGTAGTATAGAGGACGAGCTTGGATGACAGTTGTTTAATTAATGTGAATTCTTAGTTTGGGGACAAGCATCCTTAGCAACTTAGGCTTTGTTTGGGACGACTTTCTTATTGCTTTATTATAAAGCAATTTTTAGTATAAAAAAATTATTATTTTACTGAAAAAGTGCTTTAAGAATCAGCAAAAAAACCTACCCCAAATGAAGCCGGATGGCTTCCTTAATGCATCTTAAAGCGGCTTTCTTGCACAAAAAATTTAATCATTGCATTAGAAAGTCACTTTATGAAGCAAGAAGAAAGTCGTCCCAAACGAAGCCTTATTCTGATGAGAACCACTAATTGCCTAGCGATTACTTCAAACAAATCTTCTACACATTCAGACATTAGTAAGGCAAATGTCACTAGATATTGATTCATTTATATATATAAATCCTTACATTTCTAGATGTATATATGTATGAGTGCAAACATCTATATTAAGGTTCGTTTGTGACAGCTTTTTTAATGCTTTCCAAAATAGTATTTTAGTTTAAAAAATTTTTGAATTAGAATTTCTTGTTATAAAAAAAACTGTTTTAGAAAACAATGAGAGCTATCTCAAATGAAGCCTTAGTCTAAGAATTTATCTTATAAGGTCAAAAAGCAATTGAGACAAGATCAACAAGCCACGACTGGACCAAAGCGAGGTTGGATCAAGCCCAACTTCAATCACACTTGACTCAACCAAATCGAATCAAATGACTTTTAGCCGATATTGAACAAAATCGAATCGACTCGAGGTAGAATCACTAACAGCCCTAATTCTAGCCATAAGCATGAAAAGATAACATGCAGGAGTTTGTTTACCTTGTTCTTCATCTGCAGCTTTCTGATCAGAGTTGACACATTCTCACAGTACAGAATAGCAGAATACATGAAGTAGCAATCTTGTTGATAATAGTAATAATAAAAGAAAACTGCAAGAATTTGAGTTTATATTGCCAAATAACGATAATAAAAACACAACAATCAAAGATTACAGCCATCTAGAATGAGTAAAAAGTAAAAAAGAACAGTTTTTTACTTTATGTGCTCATTTGATGATGAAACAAAGATGATGGGTTTATTAAACAAATAAAGCTCAAAATAGTATCTGATTATTCATATGAGATCAAATTTATCCTAGAATGTAACATTTCTTCAATTTAACCCTTGACTAAACATAATGGATACCAAATAATCCCTCGAGTAGAAATTTATAGAAATTATAATACAAACTTGATCTCAATTTTGTTCCGGAAAGCTTAAATTGAAGAAATGTACTCGAAGATTAAGGCTTCGTTTGGGATGGCTTCTTACTGCTTTCTAAAGAAGCTTTCTAGCTTTAAAAAGCATTAAGAAAACTGCCCAAACAAAACCTAAATTGATTATATATAAATAATCGGGGACTATTTTGAAATTGAACCCGTTTATTAAATAAACAAAGCAAGAAATAATGTTAAAGCGTTTTCCAAAGGAAGAGTATAACAAGTATACAGCCTTGGCATGAGCTGATAATTCTGATTAAGATGATAGCAAACTACACCAATCTGTACCAAATAGAATATTGAATCGATGAAAGAAAAATCATGCAGTCAATAACAAAAGAATCTTCGTGTAGATTTTATCATTCTAAAAAATCATGATTGATCATCACAGGAATATATTTGATAATCATCAAGAGAAAATATAAGGTCAAAAAATGTCAGTTAAATGCTACTCATTATAAATATTCATGGACTGACCCAAGAACATCCAAGCATAGTAGAAATAATTATGCAAAGATTAGCATTAAATCTGTTTAAGTAAACTTGTTGAATGATATTTGTAAACGAGGGTTCTGATAAATGAGATCTATTTTAAATCTAAGTAAAAAAAAAAAAAAACTTGAACAATGGACGAAATTTCAATCTGTAAGGGGCTTAGAGTTAGCAGCATAAAGTTATAAGTATAATATACAGTTTCAGTGCAAGCAATATTAATATTTTATCAATTTGAAAGCAAGATACATGTGATTTACAATTCGAGAGGTAGACTGCTCTCCCAAACAACCTAGACATCAATAAGAAGCCCTCAAAAAAAAAAAAAAAGGCTACAACAAAACAAAATCAAAATCTACATAAAACAAAATCAACAGGCCTTCCTCAATTCCGCGTACTCACTTTTCGAGCTGCTCATCAAGTATTTGAGCCGAGTTTCATTCGGATCGAACTCGGGCTCGAAATTCCAGCGAGCACGAAAATATGCTCGAACTCGACAAGCTCAATTCGCGAGCTCATTAACGAGTCGGCTTGACTCATTTGCATCCCTAGTCCAGGTTCAACCCCTTTGGTCCGTCCCTCCTAGACCGGGGTCTGATGGATCGGTCGATCCAGCTCTTCCCTGGTCTACCCCTTAAGGGTTGCTGATGTATCAACACCAAGGTTTAAAATTGCGTAAATAAGCCTCGAGGCGTTTTTCATCCGTGAGGCGAGGCGTAAGCCTCGAGGCGGTGTGAGGCGTAAGCCTCACCGACGAAGAATTGCGTAAATGAGAATTTAAGGGTTTTAGCAAGTAAAAAATAGTAAAATTCTATCATACAATAAAAACATCTAAATGACAATTAAAATTAGGGGAAAGTAAGAAAATAAATGCAATAAAATCAAAACTCCCAAAGTACAATTAAGAAAGAACATATATAATCCAATCATATCCCATCACTAAATGGGTCTTCAAGAGAATCTTCTCACCCCTTCCTCCTCTCCTATAGAGTCCAATGTCTTCCAATCAAAGCATGCACTCATGAACAAGTAGACTAACACTAACAACTATTACTAAAGATGATGAATAGAACAATATGCCGGACTGCCGGGGGTCCAAGGGGGCGCTGCCCCCTGGCGGGGTTTGACCTGCCAGGTCAGGTCGCGAAGTCAAGGGGCAGCGCCCCCGGAACAAAATTTTATTGTAAGAGTAATTTTGAAGTTCGTAAGTTGTTTTTATGGGAAGATACCGAGCATGTTCCTTAGCAGTACTGAGCATGCACCTAGCGGTACTAAGCAGTACCGAGCATGTACCTAGCAGTACCGAGCAAATACCTAGCTGTACCAAGCATATACTGAGCGGTACCGAGCATGTACATAGCAGTACCGAGCAAATACCTAGCTATACCGAGCATATACTGAGCGGTACCGAGCATATACTGAGCGGTACTAAGCATATATTTGAGGTGTACGCCTCAGCCAGAATTGCGCAATTGCGCCTCTGAGGCGCGCCTCAGACCAAGTGAGGCGCACGCCTCTGCCAGGAGAGGAATTGCGTAAGCCTCAAGGTGGTTTTGGGTCAAATTGCGCAGAGGCACGCCTCAAGGCGCACCTCTTATTGCGCAATTTTAAACAGAGATCAACACCCCTAAGTATCACCTTGTCCTCAAGGTGGAATGAAGGGAACTGCTGCTGAATAATAAGGTAGGACTCCCACGTGGCCTTGTGCTCTGGTACGTCCATCCACCTGATCAACACTACCTTGCCTCCTGTTCCTCCATGTCGTACTTCTTTGACCTCCAATGGTTCCAATAACACCTCCATGTTGTCCGTCAAGGTCGGGAGAAGTGATGAATACGGAATGTGCTCAGCTATCACCCGTCGCAATGGGGATACATGAAACACCAGATGAATGGTTGATGATGATGATAATTGTAGACGATATGTCCCTGCGCCGATGCACTCCACTATCTCTTATGGACCAAAATACTCAAGGGATAACTTATATTATGTCTCTTAGCCAAGGCTTTCTGTCTGTAAGGACGAAGCTTCAAGTAAACCTTATCACCCGCCTCAAACTAAATGTCTCTCATTTGAGCATCTGTTTTCCTCTTCATAATTTGTTGAGCTCTCAACAAATGCCCCTTCATCTCCCCCAAAATCTTTTCTCTATTCTCCAAGTACTGATCTAGTGAAGTCAGTGGTATGCTGCCTTGTCCATAGTATATCAAGTGAGGCGGATCTCTTTCGTATGACACTTTGAATGGTGTAGACTAAGCTGACGAATGATAGGAAGTGTTAATACCAATACTCTTCCCAAGCCAATCATTTTGCCCACAACTTTGGTGTATCTGATATAAAGCACCACATATAAATCTCCACACTACGTTTGACCACCTCTGTATATCCGTTTGTCTGAGAATGACAAGCAGCGCTCCTTTTTAGAACAGTCCCCTACATTTTGAACAATTCATTCCATAACTAGCTAAAAAAAAAAATTATCTTGATTCGATACAATCGATTTTGTGATGGCTACTGTTACTGGTATGAAGGGATGGCGAAGGAGAATGGGCATATGTAATGCCCCAAAATCTAATATAAAAAAATTTTCTTTTCTTTTAATTTACGCAACCAAAGCCATCTAACTTCTTTTATCAATCTAAACAACGACAAAAATAAAACTATCTATCAAAACATTAATATATATCTAAATTCATTTTCCAAAAATCATATACACTACTCATGATATATATAATCATAACACAACTACTCTGTCTTGAGTACAAAAGAATAACTAAAATAAAAAAGAAACAAAACCTGAAGAATCATGATTAATCTCACACTCCTGAACCTTTGCCCTGACATGAAAATATTTAACCATATATATTAAGAAATCATCATATTAATACTATAATTAATAGAGAAAATATATAAAACATCAAATCAAAACAGCGATAAAACTGTCAAAATCATATCAATATAGTAAAATCATATAAAATAACTATATTCGTGTATCACATGCTCAGAAATATCATATCAATGTCAACTCAATATCAGTGTCCAAAGCACATGCTCAATATATATATATATATTGATCAGCATATTAATAATAGTAGAACAGTAGTAACTTCAGCAACATGAGTGAAAGTAACAATAAAGTCGTACAGTGATAGTAATTCAATAGCATGCATTCTAATAATCATAATAAACAAGTAAATATCCTGGCTATAGCGATGTTTTCCTAGTTTCAGTGTCAGTATCAGTAACTCGTTGGCTTAGTAAGCAGAGTTGTCACTCTTTCCTTATCGGCATAATAATCATGTCTTTATAGTTCCCAATCAATATATCACGTGAATCAATAGAGGATAACACCCAACCATAATATTTAAAAGAAAGCTCGTCAGCCCACTATCCTGTACAAGTCAATCAATCTCCAGTCAAAGTCAATGAATAACCAATCTTTACTTGTTTTCCCACCAAACATATTATTATCCACACTCCTTTTCAATGCATTATAGTAAATAAAGTATAAGAAGACTAAATTTAGAATATGTTAAAATGTCCTACCGATAGTAAAGAAAATCCTATTGAGCAAAAATTCATATTTTCATAAATTAACCAAATTAGCAGAGATTGTGTAAAACATCATTTTGAAGTGTTAACTGAACTGAAACATTATTTTTAGATGTCAAAATAAATTTTAGAGAATACCAAAAATGCTATTTTTTAAAATCAACTGAGGAAAATTTTCTAAAATGTACTCAAAATATTCATAATCTCGATCTCTATAATATATAAAAAGTTAAATGATTAAGTTTACTAATACAAAATTATCCTCATATTTCGATAACGAAAATACAAATTTGATAAAAAAATATCAAAAACACAATATTATTGAAATCAGAAATACAACACATTCCTTACAACAAGACGAGCAAATTACCCAACAGGCCTGACTGCCAAGATTCACTCCACGACCTCCAAACCTAGGTTTTCTTTTTCAACTCTATTTTCCTCATTGTCCTTAAGCTACTCTCTATTTAGCAAAATGAAGGAATGTGAAATGATTTAATAATTTAAGTTAGTGTTTTATGTTTTTATTATAAAATATTAATATAATATTAATATAATTATTTAATTTAATTAATTTTTCAATATAAAATTCATCTAAATTATTTGAGGGCTTTAAAATTATAGAAAAATATCTTTAAAATAAATCATATCATTTAAAAAATATTAATAAAATCATTTTGCAGAACAAACATCTGACGGTCCCAAAATTTTCACTTGTACTGCTAGGTGCCAATTTTTTATGGATTTGCACCAATGCCCAAATATTATGAAAAAAATCATGTAATTAATAAATACTATAATATCAATGTTATGATGAAGACAATTTGTGATTTTGATTTATATTGACTCCTGAAAAAAATTATTTGTTTGAGTTAAAATATGGGCTCTACATATACTTAACTGATCCACTACCACCAATATCATAGTGTATTCTTTTGACTTCGGCAGCCCTTCAATGAAGTCCATGGTCACCTCCCCCCACACTTTTTTTAGTAAAGCTAACGACTAGTGGAGCCCTCATGGAGACATATATAGAGACTTGTGTCTCTGGCATATATCACAACTAGCCACCATCTTCTCGACATCCTTCAACATACCCTCCTACAACAATTTTGCAGAAATCCGACAATGTCTTTTTGGCCCCTGAATACTCCCAATGGTCGTCCCATGACATTCCTGAAGCAAGTAAGGAATGTAAGAAAAAGGTTTTTGGAAGCACAAAACGACCTATAATGAAGCAACTTCTATCCCACCACTAAATATCCCAGATGGTTATCCTTATTTTCTTCCAACTCCTCCCTAATTTTCTTCAACCCTTTATCATGCTCGCTCTCTTCTAAGTGCTTCTCACTCAATCACCAAAGGTATAAACAATGCCATCATCTGTTGTTCCCCTATGCACCAGGACAAACCATCTGTTATTTTGTTTTCAAATCCAAGTCTGTACTGAATCTCGAAGTCATAGTTCAACAACTTGGAAAGCCACCTTTGATGCTCCTCAATGACCATTTTTTGCTCCAACAATTTCTTTAAACTCCTCTGGTCGGTTCTTATGACGAAATGTCTTCCCAATAAATAAGGCCGCCACTGAATGGCCAACACTATTTCCATCGGCTCTCTCTCATAAACTGACTTGAGCCTTGCCTTGGACGTCAACACCTGACTGAAATAGGCACTAGTCTTCTGTTATGTATGAGTACCGCTCCCAACCTAAAACCCGAGGCATCTATCTCACCTAGAAAGGGCTGGCAAAAATCTGGAAGAGCTAATATTGGCACGCCGATCATAACCTTCTTCAACTCCTCAAAATCCTAGGTTGCTAACTCTCCACACTTGAAGTTGTCCTTCTTGAGCTATTCGGTCAATGGCCCCGCTATGGAATCATATCATTTCACAAAATTTCTATAGTAGCCTGTGAGTTCCAAGAATCCTCTCAACTCCTTTAATGTTTTGGGTACAGGCCATTTGAGCATGGCCTCAATCTTACTCTAATTAGTTGCCACTCCCTCAAGAGATATCATATGTGTTAAATACTCCACTCTGGACTGGACGAAAGAACACTTCTTATGATTGCAAACAAAGAGTGATCTCTTAAGGTGGGTAGCACAACTCCAAAATGCACCAAGTGCTCTCCCTCAGACCTACTATATACCAGTATATTGTCAAAAAATACTTGCACAAACCTTCGCAGATAGGGCTATAATACCCTAATCATCAGGGACGGTAAGGTGGCCAATACGTTAGTGAGACCAAAATCCATCACCAAGAACTCATAGTGTCCCTCGTGCGTCTATAAAGCTACCTTGTGGGTGTCACCTTGTCGCATTCTAATCTAATGGTATCTGAATCTCCTCCCTCGAAACTCTGGATCTCCACCAAGAATCCTCCACATTCCTTTTATAGGGCGTGAACCAGGATATTCAAAGAAGCCATGGCTTTGGATAAGCTGATGTCTCCTTTAATTACCACCTTTCTCCCCTCCACCTGGATCTCCATAGCTAATGCCTTCAATTTATCTTGGTTTTCTACAAGGTTTGTAGCCACTTCATTTCTAGAATCAAATTAGTACTCCCCAACTCCAATGAGAGAAAATCCCCCCTGATGTGAATCCCCTATAGCTCTACCACCAAACCCTGACATATCTCTCTGCTCTTCTCCACCTTTTATATGCACATCATCACTCCAAAACATTCCTTTTCTACCATTTCAACCCTAATTTGTCCACCACCTGATTCGATATGAAATTGTGGGAAGCCCCACTATCGACAAGGATTACCACCACCTATCCTATTTGTTTTTTTACCTTTATAGTGTGATTCGGGGTGAATCCCATTATAGAGTTTAATGAAAATTCAGCCACCTCAAAGTGCACAGGCTCTTCTTCCTCCTCACTGCCTATGCCTCATCCACCACCTCATCACACACCAAACAAACCTGCAAGGTACGATTTTCACATCTGTCCTGATATAAATTTTTCATTGCACCTGCAACATAACCCTTTTGCCCACCTATTATGTACCTTTCTGTGAGGCACTTGAAATTGCTTCCTGGGTGAACTCCAATACTCTTCTCCTTTGGTGCTTCCCTCTAAAAAGGCACCATCTAGCTCCTCGATGCCAAGATCGTGGAGGTATTCTGTAAGCAAGGTTTTAAAAGGCGAAATCGGGAATCGAGGCATTTTTTCTAAACGAGGCGAGGCGTAAGCCTCGAGCCGGATCGAGGCGTAAGCCTCAAAACGATTAAAATAAATTAATTTAAAATTATAAATAATGACAAAAAATAACAAAATATTATGTCAACTATGAATTTGAAGATTTGTTTTAAGATAATATTACTGAATATAAGATTTAAAATAAACTCACTTAAAAATAAAACATCCCCTTAGGATCAAGACCCAAAGCAGGCTCGTCATCACTTTGATTGTCTTCAGAAGAATCTTCATAATTAATGTCAAAGTCATTCTCAAACTCTTCTTCATCTATAATATTTTTTCCTTTATCTCCTATATCAGTTAATATTTCATTAGCTATAAAATGAAACAATAGTAACATACAAAATAATTCATTATATTTAAGAATACTTTGAATTTTTTGAAGCTTCAATCTCACTTTGTTTCTTCCTTTTATATACTTGGGCAGTTGCTTCATTATCTTCTTCATTGACATGAGTTTTTCCTTCTACTTCAACTTCAGAAACATCAGCATTCTTAGGAGTAACCCATTCATCATCAGATTGTAACTCATCAACAAGCAAATGATCAATTTCATTCTCAATATTTCCTTGATTCTGCAATTTGAGATATCTATCTTTTAATTTTTTGTTAAACATAGCATAAACTAGTTTGTTCATTCGATCTGCCGCCGAATCCAACGAGGCGTAAGCCTCGACGCGCAAATGCTTCGCCTCGCCTTGAGTCGCGTCTCAGTGCGTACGCCTCTTCCGCCTCTTTAATCGTTGCCTGTAAGTGCCTCCCATAGTATTGCTTGTGTTGGCCTTTTCCCTTTGATGTTTATCTTCCACCCTTTGTGCTAGTTCCATTGTCTCCCTTAGTCCCCTTGGCCTCAACACCCAGAGTTTTGCACTTATGTATTCCTTCAGGCCATTCATGAAATTCCCCTCCAACTCTTCCTTAGTAATTCCCCTCATCCTACCCAATAGCAGCTCAAATTTTTTCTAGTACTCCATGATTGTTCCCTCCTTGATCAAGGCATATCATGATGGTCTCCTTCTCGGATGGTTTAGAGACATTCCAACAATCCCTCTTTAAATTCTGCCCATGAATGGAGCAGGTACCTCGCCTCCCTCCATTGAAATCAAGATAAGGCTTTGCCCTCCAAACATAACCCTGCCGCCATGAGCTTTTCCCCGTCCATAAACCCATTGATAGTAAAATAACACTCCACCCACTCCACCCATCCTTAAGCATCATCACTTTCAAAAATTAACATTTTTAGCTTCCTCGCCCTAGCATCTCTACCCCAATTTCCTCTCCCACTATTATCCCCCTCTCTCTCTCTCTCCCCCCCCCCCCAACTCTCGTGTATCATGGGTGAGAACCCCACCAATCTTCCATCCATCCCCTATAGTGGTCGATCAAACCACCACCTCCGTCACAAAACTCCCTACCTATTGTCCCTCCATTTTAAAAATCCTATTGCATCCTTTATTGGAGTCCTAAGAGGTGGTTCTTGATTAAAAGAAACTCTCCTCGTCGAACTCAATCCCGTTTGACTCATTTTCTCTTGGTTGTGGCAAGGGAATCCTGATCGAATCTGGATCGGGGCTAGCCATTGGAACCACCAGTGGAGTTTTTATTTGCATCTTTAAGATCCTTCTTAACATCTCCACCCCTCCAAATCGATTTTCCATACGATTTTTTATAAATGAAAACCTTTATTCCATGGTAGCGAGCTTCTCCACCATGCCAATTTTGAATTACTCCATCTCGCCTTCCAACACCACTATCTTCTTTGTTGTTATTCATGGATATACATTCCAAACCACAAAAAAACAACAAAAAATAGCAACTTAAGTCTTCAAACCTCAAAAATTCGCAAACTGGAGGAGATATACAGCAGAAATCTATGAGGACAATGAAGATTTTGAAAGGTTTTAAAAACTGGATCGAACCGATTGGACCGAACTGATCGGTCCAACCGGTTCAACCATAAACTGCTCAAAAGGCCGATCCGGACACTTTGAAAATCGCTTCTGCATCAAAGCGGAATGAACCAGTCAAAAATTCATTTTTAAAAAGCTATACAAACAATAACAAGAAAGAATTTCCAAGTGATGTGGGACTAAAAAAATGAGTTGAGGTTTATGAGCTCATAACATAATACTATCCATAAAATCCATTTTTAAATAGATTTTTTAATTGTTTTTTTAATAATATGAATAACATTTATTTATTAATTAATAATAATTTATTTATTTATTTATACACTATAAAAAATAATTTTATCTATTTATTAATGATAAATTATTTTTACATAAATAATTTTTAGATATAAATTTATAAAATAAATTTGGTATATAACATATAAATGTAAAATATGTTCAAACATATAACCTAAATTAATAATAATTTATATTAAATTCATAAACTTATATTTGAATTAAATTTATATTAAATATGTAATATAAATTGGTAATAATTTATATTAAATTTAGATTAAAAATCAATTTAAAATTTAAAAAAAAATTAAATTTAAATTTATCATATTATTATGAGCGTAAATTCTTAGAATTATGACATTTGGGACTTTTTTTGCTCTTATGTGAGATTTTAAAAATAATTCTTTTAATTAATTATGTAAGTTTTATGTTTCATAGTTTTTATTTTATTTAATTTTTTATCTCATATTTGAAATGATAACCTCATTATTATGTTAATTTTATTAGTTTTTTAATAATATTATTATTTATTACATTATCTAATTCGATCCCGGTTAGACCGGTCGAACTAGTCAAACCGTGAACCTCTCCTTTCGGTTTCGTTGTCCAGTCCGATTTTTAAAACCTTGAAATTGTGGCCCAAGACACTGCTTTGATATCAATTTGATATTCCTTGGAGACAAAAATAGCTAACGAACAATAGAAAAATTGCATAAATACTAATAATAATGGCTGATTTTGGATTATAACTTCAATTGAAAAGCAAGATACAGGTGATCTACAATTCAAGAGGTAGATCGGCTCTCCCAAACAACTTAGACGCCGCTAGGAAGCTCTCTAAAAAAACAAAGCTACTAAAAACGAAATCAAAATCTGCATAAAACAAAATAACCCCTAAAGTTAGCCTTAAATAAGCTTCTCCTACTTCCCTCCAAAATCAGCCCCCATTCCTAATATATTTCCCTCTCCAATCTGAGTTTTAATTAGGAAATTCTTCCTAATGAATCCCTTAATTCCTCTTCTAAAATTCCCCTACTAACATAATGAATTAATGTTTTATTGGGTCTCACAAAAGGAGCCAAAAGATGTCCAGGTTTACCCTCCCCCCCACCCCCCAATAATACTTATACAGAATAAATGAAGGGGAAAATTTTATAAAGCCAACCTAATAAATTGAGAAAAGCTAATTATGATGATGACATATGACATAAGTTTGACATGCTTATATATCTACAATCCCTTGTTGCCTTTTTCTGGGCTCTAAATTTAATGCAAGCATCTAAAACAAAATATTCTCCAACAACTAACATTGCATGATTTGTGCATGTGAAACAGAAATGAAGTTTTTGAAAATAATATGGTACCATAGCAAATTTGATAGGATATGATAAATTTTATCATTTAGACCATATTAACTTGTCAAAAGAACAATGAAAAAAAATAAATAAATAAATATGATATATCTTCTACCAGTACTTCACCATTGCTGAAATAATAATCCTGTCTGGCATTGGCGTGGAAAAGAAAGGATTTGTTACCAATGTTATACTGAACCCCACTTGAAATTTTTTTTGTATCTTCCTCTAGTTGCATCCGTTTTAAATTTGGCTTTATTGTAGCTTTCTTTCTTGAATTCTTTTGTAGACGGGATTGTAGGGAGAAACAGGGGAGAGTAAATGCTTCTCAAAATTCTTGGGGAATCAGAAATTCTATTTTCTATAAGAGTCAGGGCGGCCTTGTGAGTCATTCTGTCGACAGAGAAGAGGGAAAATATTATATGTAAGAGAGGGATTGGAATGGAGACTTCCAATGGAGAGAGATCTTCAGAGTGTGAGAGGAACAAGAGGAAGAGAAAAAGAGGATAGAGGAGAGAAGACAGGGAATCTCAATTCAAACGTAAATTCATTATAAGATTAAGCCATAAAATCATATCATTTAATTTAAAATAAAAATAAATATTAGAATAATTTAGAAATAATATAGAATAATCATGATGTATATCTTACATTCTTCCACTCCCATGAAACTGATAGAGCTCTTCACCTAAAGAGAAGCACTTGCTTAGAGTTTGATTTACACAATGGAGGAGGTGATAACTGATTTATGAAGACCACTTGGATTTTCATCATGTGCAGATTGGCTGCAAAAAGTAGAATATGTCATATGTTTTTTAATCATTGTTTGATTTATACCATAGAAGTAAATCCCATTATATATATGTGTAGGAGTAGAAAAATAAGACTTCTAAAATACATAGGACAACCTACATGTCTAAAGAAAATAATATTGAAATTTGCTTATCAATCAATTTCTTCAGCTCAATAATAAAAAATAGCATAAGATATATTAGCCTCAATATCGTCAATGGGCTTGAGCACTTCAAATTTAGGCTAGCCTCAAGCAAAACCTCAAAGTCAAGCTTAGTAAAATATTCAATTAATAGTGATTGATCTCTCATTAAGCTCATTTGAAAAGCCCAACAACAACAACAACAATATCAAGCATTTATCCCACTACGTGTGGTTAGCTATATAAATCATTTTTCACCATTGTGTCTTGTTAAGAGTTAAATTCTCATTTAAATCTAATAAAGAAATGTCATTTCTAATAATTTCTAACCAAGTCTTTTTAGGTCTACATCTACCTTTCTTAACATAGGCCAAATCTAATACATCTACTCTCCTAACAGGGTCATCGGAAGGCCGCAGTTTTACATAACCAAATCATCTAAGACGACTCTCTCTAATCTTACCTGTCACTGGAGCCACTCCAACATTTTCACATATATGCTCGATTTGTATCCTATTTCTAAGAGTAAATCCACTCATCCACCTGAGCATCCTCATCTCAGCAACACTTAACTTAATATTATGCTTCTCTTTTAATGGCCAACATTCTGCACCATAAAGCATTGCAGGTCTCACCACCATCATATAAAATTTTCACTTAGCTTGAGAGGTACTTTTCTACCACACAAAAAACCCAAAGCATTCCTCCACTTCAACCATTCAATTTGAATTTTTCTAAAAATATCCTCATCTATTTCACCGTCACTCTAAAAATAGACCCAATATATCTAAAACAAATGTACTTATTAATGACTTGATTACTCAAAGTCACAAACCCCCTACTAGATCTATTACTACTAAAATTACACTCCATGTAAGCCCAAATAATCATAATAGCAACTTTCATATGCTTCCTCAATGCAAAGATCAGGTTTTTGACCTGGTGAGGTGACAAAGTGATGTAACGCCAACATACATAAACATGCCAGTGACCGGATCCCAAAACATAGCACTTTATCAAGATTAAAGTTCATCATCATCATTATTCAAAAATCTCAAAGCAAGAAGCATGATCAAGAATTATTGGCCCCTCACTCTTTGGATTCCACCATATGCATAATCAACAAGACAACTCAACTTTCCAACCATACTTAGTCAGCCGCTCAACTTAATTTGCAAGTAACATGTTCAAATTCTATCCAAAACAACATGATTGGACACTCTAGGCGAAATCAACTTGATTTCAATTGATCGAAGGCTAAGTCAAATTGGCAAGCTATTCTATGTAACTTTTTCTTTTTTGCTTGTGGGACAACATGTAACCCTTTCCATGATCATAATGAAATATTAAAGTCATTTGCTTGTGTTCAAATTATGGTGAAGCTTTGTGATCAATCCTTCCATGGAAGCATTGGTTAGTTCCTAAGATATTCACTCTTCCCTCTCCATCTCCACTCATGGTTATACTAAAACCTAGCCCTAGTCACCTCGTCCTACATCGCAGCCAACAGTCACCATCTATGACTCCAAATACGAATACACATAGCTCTCAAGTAACCGTCCTTTTACATAGCCCTAAGCCACCTACAAACCTTCACAAGCTTCTATACTTCCTCTCCTTATTAGAAAACCTAATACCACCCTCTCTCCACTCTTGAAGCCACAATGCATCCCAACTGCAGCCCTCATCACTTCCATTAGCCATAAAAATATCCTCCTCTTCACATCATCTTTCGGCCACGCTTCCAACCTCCATAAAACACAACCCTAGCTCTTCTATATAATCAGCAAGGCATCTCCCATATCATCACCAACCAACACAAGCAAAGTGAGAGCCTTCCTACATCAAAATGCTCCCACCACCATCATACAGGGCCTTAAATTTATAGATTTGGCACATGTTTTTGAACAATTGGAGTATGAGAAATTGATGCATAATATAACATATCATCATAAGATGGTTTTAGAAGGAGATGTAAAGGTTAATCATTTGTATAGTTGTTGTAGCACATTCAATCATCATTGAAATATTGGCTGTCATATGTATAGTCATCATATGATACTCAATTATCATGGAAAGAACGGTTATGAACATATGCATTAATGCTAGTCTGTCTTAAAGATGAATTGTTATCTTCATGAGATTGACAATGATTAGAATGATGGCCATGATTGCCATATGATTCATTATAGTTTCATGTTGATAAGAATAATTATGAACATGTGTAATCAATCATAAGAGTTATGATGCGACCTAAGTTTCTGAAAATTTTATGGAGAACACTTAGGAAAGCAACTAGGGAATTCTTCCTTTCAATAAATCATAAACATCCACAAAATAGAACATAAAGAAGAAACAAGTCAATTTAGAAAACTGCTACAAAATTCGAAGGGAAAAAACAACTAAAAAGTAAGATAAAAAAACTACCCTCAGAACAACAAACTAGTCACCTCACCGGCAAACTTTTAAAATATAGGATAGGTGCTCAAAGAAAGATCTAACCCGGAATTCACCACTGAATTGATCCGGCACAAGTCCACCATTCACAAGCAAATATCAACCAAAACGTGACAGCAAACAACTTGAAGTTCACAAGAGAAGAAGGATATAGTTGGACGGTTACCGTGAAAATAGAAGAAGATGAAGAAGACCAAAACGAAATATAAGAAGAGAAGGGAATATGAGACTAGCTCGCGAGCTAAAACCCGTAGGTTTGTATGTAAACACTTCACCAAAAACTCCCTCCAACAGCAGCAAACAGCTCTCATATATAGGAAAAAAAGAGCCCAACAACCCCATAAATGTGCCGCCCCCCAAGCAACCAATAAGAGCCATCAATACATAGGAAATAGCAAAGGGAGGGGAACGGACAACATGAGTAAACAATCAACCAAGAAAATCTACCTAGGAAACCAACAGTCACCACATTTTTTGAGCCAACATTACATAGGAAATAGCAAAGAGAGGGGAACAGACAGCATGAGGAAACAACAGCCAGAAAAATCTGCCTAGGAAACCAACAGCCACCAACAATATTAGCTTTATGGGAAATGGACAGCAACCAAAACAACACACCAACACACAATCGAAGGGACAAAGTGAAGGAAAGGAAGAGATATTTCCAAGAGCACCAACCAAGCAAGATCATTGGTTGACTTCCATCATAGGGAAAAAAAAAAAAGAAACTATACAATCATAAAAGTTTACATAATGTTTTTCTACATCAAGTTATATGTATGATTATTATTTAATTCATTAACTATTTCAATCATTATGTTAATTCAATAATCCACCCATTCCTTAATGTCCATAAATTGTATAAAGTCACCTGACATAAGATATTATTTTTTAGGCTTATTACAATATTGAAGAAAAGCATATCTATCAATTAAATCTAAATCATATCTTGATATCTATAGCAAATGTGCTGAACTTAGATGCTGAAAAGATTTATAAAACATCTTAATAAATTTGTAGATTTGATTCCAAATTAATAGGACACAATAGAGAAATAATTCATGTGATCGACATCACATAGTGGGATAAAGGCTTCTTGTTGTTGTTGATGATGATTCCAAATTGGGTTAGGAGAATTATATAGTTCCACTGCCAATAATATATGAATGTGATGCTCACAAGTATAATTATCACATCTTATGCAAGTCATTCTTTTTTATTTTTTTTAGTTTGAATGCTTCAAGCTAATAATTTAAGAAATTAACATGACTTAACTCTTCAGCCTGGGCATAATGTTACAATTTTTTCACAAATTAAGGTTACAATTAAAATCAGCATTTCCATTTTCTTCATTTTTTTTGATGAAATTTAGTGTATGACAAATAATGGTAAGGGAAAGATATAGTGCCAAGGATTTAGATGTAATTATCTTCAAATTTTAGCTAGCAATTGATATAAAAAAGAATTTCTTGCCGATTTGATAATTACATTTTTTATTTTCCTCCTTGAATTTAGTTTTGATCGTAGCTTTGTTTTTTTTTTTTTTGGATGTGCGGGATTTGGCGAGGAGAGAAAGAGTTGGAGAAGAAAGCTTCTCAATATTCTTGAATTACCCAAAGAAAGAAAGTAATTAAAAATCTTACTTTTATAGGAGAGCTGAAGAAATGCTTTGGGAAGTTGTTTTCCAATAAGGACTTAATGAGAGATGATTTCATGCAGTTAGGAGAGAATACTTTATGGAGGACTGAGATTGATATGGAATCGGAGGTTTTTAATGAAGGGGTTGTTTGGTTGTCTGTATTTAGAGTGTATTGTAAAGTAAATGCAAGGTTTTTAACTTTTTATGTGTTTGATTTGATGTAAAATAAACACAAAGTAAATGAGCAAAGTATTTGAAACTCCTTGGATAGCCAATTTGCGGTGTATTCCAAACCCACTCAAATCGGGCGAGTTCCGAATACCTAGCACGAAAGACTCTGTAACATAGGAATGAGGCACGAAAGAGACTCTTCGTCTCTTGCAAAACCCAAGCTTTTTCGGTCATTTTCTCTTACAAAATACAGGAAACATAAGCTCTCTCCATCACTCTTCCTCACGAAATCCAGCTCTCACGAAATCCTGCCATGCTCGTCGTTCTTCCTCACGAATCCAATCTTCGGGTTTGTGCTTGACGTTCTTCATAATCGGGTGTGTTGCTTTATCTCTCACGAAATCCAACCATGAATCAGATATTCTTCCAACAAACTATGGTATTACCTTGTGAATCTATTGTAGTTTTATTCATCATTTTGGTAGAATATAGGTTAAATATTACTCAAATCAGATTTCATTTCTAAACTTAGATTCTAAAACCCACTCGTCTCTTTGCCCCAAATCCAAATTCTAGAAACCCTGAATCATCAAGAAGAGAGAATTTTTCAAAATACATTGTTTTTACTTTACACTGCATATGTCTTACTAAACAAGAAAAACAGTTCCCCTATATTTACTTTACAGGCAACCAAACAGCTCCAAAGTATTTTTAATACACTTCATTTTACACTGCATTCCTTTTTGAAGCAACCAAACAGCCCCGAAGAGAAAAAGAAATATGTACAAGTGTGAGAAGGACTTGATGGAGATATAGAGAAAAGAAACGAGAGATCATCTTGATTCAAATGTTCTCTATTATTACATTATTCAACTTTAAGCAATAAAAGCTTTCTTTATAGAATAAGGTTACATATAATTCAAACTATATATTTCCAAAAAAGTTTATTATCAAATTTAAAATAGGAATCTAAAAAAATAATCACAAAGATTAGAAATTATATTAAAATTATCTAGAATAATCTTCATGACTAGAATAAATAAAGGTTATTGGCATGCTAAAAGCAACTATTTTAATGATTAGCCTTTTTCACAAAATTACAAATTCAGAATTATTTTTCTTGCTTCAATGGCACGTCATATTTTCATGAATCTTCTAAGGGTCTAAGATTCAAAGCTACAATGAAAACATTTTCAACATACATGGAAAAAGTGAAGAAATAAGGCACCAAGCCCCAAAGCTTAAGGAAACAGGATATATATCAAGTTTACAACAGTTTTAAATTTTAATAGGAGAATATTCTAAATCAAATTAAGCACTCATTCCACATTTCATGTGAGTGCAAGGAATCTTTAAAGAAAATTTATTTAGAAGGTCAAAGCTTCAAGCCATTAAAATAACCTTTAGAAATATATAGTTAATCTTATATATGTCAACCCTTCACACAATTCATTGCCAGAAATACTATAGAAACATTAATGCTGATGATTTCCGATTATTTGATTTTTCTCTCTTCCTTCTTAAATTTGCCATTAGAATTACTTGATTTATACCAATTCTTGAATTCAATCCTAAGGATTGAGAGTATTTAAGAGAGGAGATTTCAAAGGAGAGAGCAGGGTATTTATTTCTTACCAATAAATTGCAAAAGGCATCTCAAGAATTAGTAATTTTTATGGGCATAAAAGAGCCTAAGGAATCTCAATTGTACAGCACGAGAGAAAATATCACCGTATGGAGATAGGAATTGGGATTTACTAGTTTGTCAATGGGGAGAGAATCGAACATTTAAGAAAGAAAGAAAAATACAGAATAAAGTGCAAGAATCTTTTAGAAATGTTTTCATGATTGGATTAATCAAATTGTAAGCAATAAAGAACTTATTTATAAAAGCAAGTTCAAATTTAAAATAAATTTAAAACTTAAATCTTGAAACTTAAATCTTGATACTAAAAATATAAACATCTATTTCAAAATAAAGATAAAGCAAACAAATAAATATACAACAATATCAAGCCTTTATCCCCTACATGAATCATTTTTCTCCATGGTGTCCTGTTAAGAGCCAAATTCTCATTTAAATCTCATAAAGAAAGGTTATTTCTAATATTTTCTAACCATGTATTTTTATGTCTACCTCAACCTTTTTTAACAGAAGTCAAATATAATACATCTACTCTCTTAACAGGGTCATCAGAAGGCCGTCGTTTTATATGACCAAACTACCTAAGGCAACTCTCTCTAATCATATCTTCCATTGAAGCTACTCCAACCTTTTCACGTATATGCTCGTTTCGTATCTTGACTCTAAGAGTAAAGCCACTCATCCACGTGAGCATCCTCATCTCTGCAACACTTAACTTACTATTATACTTCTTTTTTAATGGCCAATATTTTACACCCTAAAGCATTGCAGATCTCACCACCATCTTATAGAATTTCCCCTTAAGTTTGAGGGGAACTTTTCTATCACGCAATAAGCCCGATGCATTCCTCCACTTCAACCATCCAACTTGAATTCTACTAATAATATCCCCATCTATTTCACCATCACTTTGAACAATAAATTCAATATATCTAAAACATGTACTCTTATTAATGACTTGATCTGCCAAAGTCACAATTCCCCACTAGATCTATTGCAACTAAAATTACACTCCATATATTCGATTTTAAATCTACCCAAATGAAAAACTTTTAGACTCTAAAGTTGACCTCCATAATTCAAGTTTACCTTCAACTCCCTCTCTTGTCTTATCATCAAGGAGAATATCATGAACAAAAAGAATACAGCGGGGTACAACCTCTTGCAAATGTCTAGTGAGAACATCCATGACTAACGCAAAAAAAATATGGGCTTAAGGCTAATCCTTGATGTAATCTAATTGAAATAGAAAAATACTTGGTCAAACCACCTTGCGTTTGAAAACAAGTAATAGCTCCTCCATACATATCCTTAATGACTTGCATATAAGCATTATTAAACCGTTTCTTTTCTAGAACTCTCCATAGCACTTCTCTTGGAACTTTATCAAATGTTTTCTCTAAATCAATAAATATCATATATAGATCCTCTTTATTCTCTCTATAATTCTCCATCAAACATCTCAATAAATGTATAGCTTCTATAGTAAACCTACCCGGCATGAATCCAAATTAATTTTGAGAAACATTAGTATCACGTCATAACGTATGCTCAATAACTCTCTCCTATAGTTTTAAAGTATGACACATCAACTTAATTACTCTATAAGTCACACAATCTTGTGCATCACCTTTATTCTTAAAAATATGAATCCACACACTCATTCTCCACTCATCTGAAATTTTTTGTCTTCAAAATAATATTAAAAAGTTTAATAAGCCAAAAAATTCTTTCATCTCCTATGCAGTTTCACACCTCTATTTGGATCAAATCCAACAGCTTTTTCACACTTTATTTTCTTTAAAACCTCTCGAACTTTAGTTTTACTAATAGGCCGATAGAAATAAAAATACTTTATTTCATTTAGAGTACTAAGGTCACTAAAGTCAATCATATTCTCACAATCTTCATTGAAAAGTTTATCAAAATATCTCATCCACCTTTGTTGAATAACCTCTTCTAATAAAAACACTTTTTGATCTTCATCATTAATACACTTCACGTGAACATAAATCCATATTCTCTTTGCTTGAATAACTTATACAAGTATATAATATATTATATAAATCATTAAAAGCTAACAATTAAATATAAAAAAATAAAATTAAATCCTAAAATTAATTTAGAAATATCTAGGGGGGTGTTTGGTTGCAAGTATTTAGAATTCAAGTGTATGTAAATAAAGTGTAAAGCAAATATAGTGTAAAGCAAATATAGTGTATTAGTAATACTCACTATTGTTTGGTTGATAGTAAAACAAATTTTGGATATAATCTTTGTGTTCAATCAAAAGAAAATTAATATATGTATATCACTATTAAATACATAAGCCAGGCGAACAGGAATTGTTGAAGCTAGTGGAGTCAGGCAAAGGAAGTCGGGCAGACAAGGAGCAATTGGTGGGCACAACAAAGAGTTATTGATGATTTGCGGGAAAAAAGCAAGGTCTTTGTGCAAGGGAGAGTATCCCTATTATGATAAGATGGGAGCGTCTATGCGTGTGAGGACAAGAGAAGGAAAGCAACTCAATCGCACCAGATGCACAAGAAAGTATTTACATCATCTATCTTGAATTCACCTAAATTGGGAAAATTTGTAATACATAAAAAGTGAACTAAAGCAAGGATTTCATCTCAAAAAATACTTTCTATTTGCTTTTCATACAATCAAACACCTAAAATTACCCATACATTTGGAATACAGCCAACTCAAAACCCCTCCAACCAAACAGAAAAGACTAGAATAATTTTGATGCATGCCTTTTATTGCATCAAAAATCTTGTGACATAAGTAGATATTCTCCTAGAGGATTAAAAAAGCGCTTTCCTGGAAATTTAGTTTTTATGATGTTGGAGATATAAACCACTTCATGAATATCTCTTAAGTCTTTTGTGTATACAAATTGAACACATTAAATAGAATATGGAGGCTTCATTTTAGATGTCACAATAAAAGATCCCATAATCACATGACATTGGCAACAACAATAACATGATCACAGCCTGTGATTTGGTGAGCCACGAGATACTATTTTTGAAACATAAAAAACAACCTCATATAAAGGAAAAAGAATAGTAAAAGAATTTTAAAATATATGGATCAATCTCTTTTTCATCTTAATATAAGTTTCATCATTAAACTAGGATATAATCTTAGATTTAAGCTCAAGTACAATCAATTCCACAACCACAAGATTAGGCTAAATAAATGCCACAATTATAAATGATAAATCATCATCATCATCATCATCAAACTTATGCGATAGTAAACTTCATAGGCAACTCAGCATGAGGAATTGTTTCAAAACTAATGGAAGTGGCAGATGCAAAACCTTGACAAACATGCAATCACAATAAGAAGATTTTGGATGGGTTAATGAAAAATAGCAAATAAAAAGTAAAAATAAAAGATTTTGGATGGGGAAGAACTGAATGATTATAACCATCTTAAGATCAATGCTAATGATAATATTCATTCTCTTCATGAGACACCCAATAATCATATAAATATTGAAAATGATCATAGGCATCAACATTGGTATGCCTTGAATATGATTTATGATATATATGAGATTATTGATGAAAAGAATGATAGTCTGGTTGTAACACAACTCGTTATAATTATAAGGCTCAATATAAGATGAGTCGTTGTAGTTATCCTATTAATAAGATCGAGATTATGATCATACATGTAACCATGAGAGATGCATAATTATTGTTTGATTCTACATTTTTTCCATTTAATATCTTGACGCAATATTTTAAGTCATCATCATATGATATGCTTATCCTTAAATCAGATTAATATATAATGTTTGAGACTTGTAATAACGTAGAGAATATATTTGACTGGCATCTAAACAATGCCCATAAAATGTTCTCAACTTAGATGCTTATGCGCTAGATAAAACATACTAATAAATTTCTAACATCAGTTCCAAAGAGAAAAAGGAGATTTTTTAAGCTGCATAGGTGAGCTTATATGTTTTTGATGCATCACCTGAGCATGAAATATGCATCTTACATAGATACATTTTCATACCTTAATGGATTTCATGGCAATAGGAGAAGAAATTCATATGACTAAATGATATTAAGTGCAATTTTTTCTCTTTTATGGAAATTAGTGTTGGTGTGAAATAGAAAATGGGTAGCTAGCTTAAGAGAATTCAGCTTTCATAACAATTGATGTTGAAAGGAAATGAACTTGTTACAAATATGATTACAAGGATCTAGCTGATGATCTTCCATAGTTTGATTTCTTCCATCTTTGAATTGGCCGTTAAAATTAAGAGGGCAGATTTGAGAGAGGTCATATCAAATTCTTCAAAAAAATCTAAATAGCTTCTATCGAATTGATGGGAGAGATAAAGAAGCCTCGATAATCTCAATTTTATGGCAGGAAAAAGATTAGCGGAGGTTGCATTCTTGATTTTGCAAGTGGGGGGAGGAGAGAGTATAAACTATAAACCATACACAAGAGAGAGAGAGAGAGGAGTGAGAGAGAGAGGAGTGAGAGAGAGAGAGAATAAGGAGAGTAATCTTTCCAAATTTCACTACTAATTGGATCAATCAAATTCCAATTTGCAAGTAATAAAACAACTATTTATAGAAATAATTTAAAATTTAAACAAAATTTAAAACTTGAATGCAGACAAATCACTAAAAACATATCATCTAATTCAAAATAAAGAAAATTCTAACAAATAAACAAAAAAATTGGGGATGTTCGATTTGAAATAAAAGGCGTGTAAAATATTTCAAATGCAAGTATTTGGTTTGAAGTAAAAGAAATGCAGTATAAAATTTTGATGTGCTTGGAATTCACCATCTAGTTCAATTTTGGTGTATTTAAAAATCAATAAATTTGGCCAATTTTCAAACACTGTAAATTCTCTTCCATTGTCGCCACTACCGGCCTATTTACAATTATAAAATAAAATTTCAAAGAATTTAGAATTTATCCTCTAACTCATTTTTTGTGTATTGAAAATTAATAGATTTGACCCAATTTTGAAATTCATTGTAAATCTCTCACTGTCGCCGCTGCCCTACACCGCCATTGTAGGCCAATTCCCACCACCGCACTTGCCATTCTCACTGCTTGTTGTCAGCCATCCACTAGCATTGCCATTAGACTTTACACTTCATTCATTTTAATTTAAGCCAAATAAAAAAAATTATCACTTGTATTTATTTCACATTCATCCAAACAATTCAAAATATTTTAAATATATTGTATTACTTTTACTCTGCATCTCCATTTACTCTACATTACTTTTTTAGCAAGCCAAACGGCCCCTAAAATGAAAGAAAATTTAATCTAAAAATACTAGAAAATTCTAGCAATTGATAAAATAATTTTGAAACATGTATTACATAGCATCATACACCATATTAAATAACAAAAAATAAAATTTTAGATTATACACCTTGATAATCTCATCCAAAGTTTTATAAAACTCATTTGATTGTTGTAAGCATAGAGAATTGGGATATCATCATTTAATTTCCAAAAAGAAGAACAAAAAAATTATACATTTATTTATTACATAATAATTGATTCATGACTAGCAATAAATGCAACACTTAATAGAAATGAACGGCAAAGGATTCATAAATTATACAAACAAAAAACATAAAAATTATACACCTTGATAATCTCATCATAAGTTTTATAAAACTCATTTGATTGTTTGCAAGTATGGAGAATTGGGATATCTTCAACTAACTTCCAAAAAGAAGAACAAAAAAAGTTATACATTTATAAGTTACATATTAAGCTGGTTCATGATTAGCAATAAATGCAACACTTAATAGAAATGAATGAAAAATGACTCATAAAGCTGTCCCCAACAATACTAAGTGTGATCACAATGATAATGATAGTAAATTAAATTTCAAGGTGAGTGCACGCCAATGGTGGGACGCCCCACATATCAAAAATTCATCCTAGCAGAAATCAAAATTTTTAAATGAACATGCAAGGATAGCATAAAAAATTCCACCTTTCCCATTAAATTTTCATGGTAATTATGCACTAACTAAAAAAAAAAAAAAAAACATAACACTGAATGCTATCAAAAGAAAAAAAAAAGGTGAAGTCCTGAAACTTAAATTACAAATTCCAACAAGTAAATCCTCATATCACACAACAAAACCATGGAACTGACCTCCAATGGCAATGAAATTGAACTTCAAACCATCCTCTCCAGCTCATCCAGTTTTTATCTTATCCTGGAGGTTAAGGTTTTCCTTAGCCTCCAAAGGAGTAGATGTCTCGTTCCTGATCCTCTTAATCTTCGGACTTGACAGCGCTTTATGTGCAAAACCATATATCTTGAGTACCTGATTATCAGCAAAATTGAATGCCCTTTCCATGCTGCTGATGCATCTCTCAACTGGATAATCCCCATAGCTACCACAGGGCTTGCATCCTACAAAATGGGTCACAAAAGGCCATCTTTCATCACCCAAACCAGGATGATACTTTTCCATCATCTCCTCATACTTATCCACCAGCCCAGCCCAGAATCCATGCAGGTAGTAAGAATTTTCTATGAAAACTTTAGCTCCCCATGTCTCCTGCTGAGAAAGAAGAAGATAGATGAGCGCTGATTGGTCATCAGCCTCGAATGCTGGCCGCCCTTTTAAACTGGCAGTAAGAATCCGACCAGCCTCATCCCTAACTGGTCCTTTCGGGCCCATAGGCGCCCAAGTGTCTAGCAAATCTAGCGACCATTGGCAATTCCGGAAAAGGAAACTCCCAGTATTAAGGGCGATCCAAGAATGCTGGTCAAAAAGAAGGTCGGGGTAGCCGTGGATGACGAGATTATAGCCCTCGTATTTGTTTACCGGGATCTCGAAGGCCATGTCGGTGAAAAGCGCGTCACTGTCCATCCACCAGATCCACTCCACCTCCGGGTGAGAAAGCATCAAGCGACGGATCAGGGGGAGCTTGGCCCAATAACCAGCCAGCTCCCGATCGAGGTGAGCCATGTTGTGGATGATCTCAATCCCGTGAATACGGCAATAGTCGATCTTGTTCTTGGTGGCCTTCAGAAGATAATGGTCACCGAGAGGGTTATCACAAGGATTGGGCGGTGACCCCGTAACAAGCAAAATCTTCGGCTTCCCGCCTGCTATTCGACTAGGAAATCCAGGATTCGCGGTCAACCACTGCCCTCGCTGCTGATCCCAATCAGAGACCTTAGGGCCTAGCTTGTAGCTCTTACCCGCGGCATAGGCCGCTGCATCAGCTCCAGCCAGAGTGATGTTGTCGACGGTTGTGATGTTGACAACTGCGGCAATGGAGAATTGAGCAGCAACAACCTCATCAGGTTCGGAATCGGAGCGGATCTCGAGGAGGATGCGCTCGATGTCCTCGACGACCCTAGGGTCGGAGTCAGCGTCAGAAACTCCGCCAAGGTTTCCAACCCCGATGGTGCCGCGGAGGACAAGTATAGTGACGAAGCCGCATAGGATCGTGATTTTGATGTTGTTGAACGTCTTCTGGATCTGCCGTCTACGTGATCCTGCGACAGATCTCGTGGTCGGAAGGCCCGACCTCTTCACCTCCTGCAACATTCGATGTCCGCGCCTTGCTTCTCTCTCTCTCTCTCTCGGCGATCTCGCTTATCTCTGGAAAGAGAAGGTCGCTTCGTCGGCCGAAGGCGTGAAGTTTAGAAGAAGAGAAGAGGGAAAAGTTTGGGGATTGTTGTTAAAACAACCCCGGATGGGAGATTCTACTTCGTCCTTAAATATCTAAGGGTGGTCGGACAGCTCAACATCTACTTGGCATTTAGGAAAGTAAACGATCGGGGACTTAGGTAATTATTAGGTGCGGATATTATTGGACGTAGTTCTAGATTCAAATATTAATAGAAAGATGTTATGTTGTGCTCTGACGATTCGACAGTCAGACTTATAAAAAAGTTAAAATTTAGCACGTGCTTTTTCATTTATCGTGTGACCCAACGACCTGTCCAGGATCCAGACGTGAATAGTCACTTTTTACTGAAAAATAAACTGCGGGCATTGTCGCAAATTCAATTTGGAGGCTGTTCAGTCTTCCTTGTCGCAGGGTCTGTTCATCTACGGCGATCGAAGCTCCTTCGTTTGCTCATCAATTTCGTTGTAGGAAGTCATGCCTAAGGTATTTTCTTGCGTTGAAGTACTTTTTTATAGTGTGAAGTGTTTGTTGTATTTTTCTCTACAAATGTTTAAAGGATTTAGGATTTTGTTTTAGGGTTTCAAAGTACTGGTGTAAATCATTTTTCTCACACAATGGAACTATTGATATAACATAATGTTTGTTGCAATAGGATTTTTAACTCGGTATTGTTCTATACTGAGCAGCAGCCTATAGTTATTCCGTACCAAGCATGGTAATATATTTGATATTTCATGGTACCTTACTCGGTACAGATCGTACCGATGAAATATGATATATTATGAACTTACCTAACTTAAATATTGTACATATGAAAGTTTGAAATATATTTGGACCGATAAATAGTGATGTCAGTATCGTTTGGTACCGCTCAGTACATGTCGGTACCATGTTCGATATCGCTGGGTATAATGCTTGTTATAGCTCTAGACCAAGCTCGATACCATGCTCAGTTGCATGCTCCTTATTCTCAGTACCATGCTCGGTATTGCTCGGTACCATGCTCGGTAGCTCGGTACCATGTTCCATTTTGCTCTTTCAACTTAGTATGATTAATATTTTTGAGATGATATTCTCCAAAGATTCATTTCTGTTGCAGAGATTCGACATTTAGACAAGTTTGTGATCATTTGGTTAGTACATTTGACAAACAATTCGTTGATGGTTTGAGGCACCTGCACATTGTTCACTTCTTATTGATGCCTTCATTCCGCCAGAATGTTCCTCTAGTCCATATGTTGCTTATCAAGTGGAATATCCATAGGCAGTGCTTCGTAATCAAATGAACAAAGTTACATTTCACTGATGATAAGGTTGCTCTTATCATTGGATTACCCAATAGGGGTGCCGAATTTGTCCCAGATAGTGACAGAATAAGTAGGAAAACATCCAATGATATTAGACATGAGATTGATAGTCTGCGTCTATCCCAATTAATGATCTTAAGTAAAAATTCACAATATTCTTAATGTTAAATCTTTTTTTTCCACTAGCGAACTTCAGAAAACATGCAAGGATCTTAAGTGTTGTTGAGCATGTGGATCAATTCTTAACTTACAATTAGCCAGCATCCATCAGGATTTTTCTGGTGGTGGAATTCGATGTTATTTCCATGAAGCATTCGAAAGGCAGTCCCCTCGGATATATTAATGAATTTGTAATTATTTTAATTTTGAGTTTAATTATTATGTGTATTAAGTAATTTTGGGATCCTAGAAATGTATTTAGTTGCCTAAAAGATTGCTTATTATACTCGTAAATTTGGTTTTTAGAGGATACAAATACATGCACCATTGGATGAGCATTCCCGTCCTCATTTTGTTCGTTGGGATAGCCATATCATGTAGAACGAGAAAGAAGTAATCATATTATTAAATAATCTTGACGATATACAGATATTCATTCTACTTGTTGTATTATTTATTTGGATATGAGCTCCTTATGAAAAATAATATTTTGTAGGTAATCAACAAATTTGAAGAAGTAACTAACGAGGAGATAAGACTTTTACAAAATTCTCCCTCTCATTCTCCAGAAAAAACTTCAAATGAACCTCTTAAGAAACTTCGAATTAAACTCCCTAGACCCACAACCTCCCCTAGGTCACCCTAAGCTTCCACTCCCCCCATCCCCCCTAAACTCGTAGCCCACCACCCCAGGAAGTACCTACGCCCACCATTGTTCTTGATGATGCTAATCGCCACTCCCATGACGAAGTCATGCACAAAGTAATTGCACAAAATAAAATTCTCATCAGTCAACTCGTAAATGTTGAATTGACATCTACCCTACTTGAGAGGCATGTACAAGCATTGGAATAGTTAGTTTTCGAACTTAAGCAGAATGATATGAGATATGAAGAAATACAAAAATTTCTAGAAGAAAACTTTACAACTTCTTTTAAATTTAATCAGACATGAGTGACTCTGGAATCTTCCTCAAGAATAATAATAGCTGATGATATTGCAAGCCAGTCATATGCCGAGACTACCGAGGAAGCCCCACAACAAGAAGAAGTTCAAGTCCCGCTTGTCAAAGTTGATGTGGGAAAAACTTCTACAACAACGGATTTAACTATTTCACCTAAAAAATTATTAAGTAACACCAAAATTGCAGAAGACATCGAGGCTTCAGCTGCTAGTATTGGCATAGCAAAACGTGTACACAATGGGAAAATTGTAAGAGGAAATTGGTGCATAGCCCATTTACCACTGGTGAAAGGAATAGCACAAAAGTGAGGACTAGCTATGCGGTGATATTTCTCATAGAAATTATTCTCCATACATTTTTAGTCATTAACATTTAGGAAATTACCTATTCTGTTGTGTATAATAGCGATAGCCTCTCTATACAAAATTTGGAGTACACAATCACAATGCTCGTTCCAGCTGTGTACACAACATCTGTAAACTTGATTTTCCCTTGCTAGTTGCTCAAGTGGACCATCAGAAGATTTTGATATATGTTCATGCATCGCACTAGTTGCAATGTTGAAGAATACTTTGGTCGGCATAACAAGATGCAGATTAGTATCCCGTAAACGTAGTTTGTAGACCATTATCGTAAATATCAAAATTTAATTATAATTTATTTTATTCTAAAAGAACCTATGGTTTACTCTAAAAACATGTTAGCTGTAGTGTAGATTAATGGTTTCACAACAAACAAACATAAGGAGATTTTACATTGATTATCAAAATAAAGTTAAAAATGGTTTACAATGCAATTTTTTAATGATTTAACAAAATAGACGAGACACTAAGCTACAGTACATGAAACCACTATTGAAAGATGAAAGGTATTTACATTCCATGAATCTAAAGGCATTTGCGCGTCCAAGTCTAAGTCATTCAATCTTCAAATTCCTTTCGCACTAAGGAAGAGAAATTGTCAATCAGAAATTGGTTAACGTAAATGCCTTTTTGATGCATGGAAGAGTAAATACCATTCCTCCTTGGAAGCGTAAATGCCTATTTAACTTTAGCAACTTGAAAGTGGTGAGAATAATTAAAAGGATTATAGAACACGAATGTGTGGAAAATATAACACAAATACTTCTTCAACTTACGCACATTTTAAAAAGAAGAACTTTGATATGAATAACTTAAATATTACACCAACCCTTCTTAAATAGCTTACCTTACCCATCTGGCCACCATTATTGATGGATTATTTTAAAGGAACATTATTGGAACCTATTGGTACCAAGTAGTGTTGAGGAAAAATCAGCGATACAGATCGGTACTGAGTGGTACTGAGGGATACCGAGCAGTGCCTCCTGCAATATAGTTGTAGATATCAGTACCACTCAGTACCAATCTGTACTAAGCGGTACTGAGTGGTACCGAGTGATACTGGGACGTAATAATTCATGAAAATTTACAACGATTCATAAAAAATTACAATTAAATATAACATCCCAAATGTGATGCATGCATTTATAATATGTACATAATGAATCAAACAATACAAAGTGCAAGAAAAAATTGGAAATGGAAATATCATTCTTCACTCATATTTCTCTGTGTCAATAATTCCCATAACCATTCTTGTATATATACTCAATTGATGGCTGGCTGGTTGGTCGATAAAGAATGAACTCATCTATCAATCATTCTGGTATGTTTGTGAATTTCACATGCTAGCTTGTTTGTCGGTTGTACACTGTTCTGTACTATGAGGGGATGGTGTGCAGGTTTCATTTTCTTAGTTCTCCTCTTCTCCTAATGACTCTTCAATCTTGTATTAGAAATGTCTTTACGCCTTCACTTCAGTGGGTCTTTCACTTTCTTATGCCCAACAACTATTGTGTTGCCAATAAATATCTGTCTATTTTATTTCCATCTAGGATGAAGTCAACATTTTCAACCATCTTGATCATTGTTGCCAATATATAATATTATGCATCCTCATTCCCCGGTGCTCAAGAATTAATTTGATATGCAAATCAGCTAAAATAATTTATAAATATCATACAAATACCGCCCTCTTGAGATTAGCTTACCTTCTTTATCATACATGTAATCGTCTGGCCAGAATAAATATATTTAATGGCTCTAGATGACCATCAAAGCAAGTGGTATTGTGAATGAATTCTAACTATATCTAACTGCCTGATAACTCTCATGCAATGAGAACACAATAATGAGGATGCATTCAATGGTACCCTTCATTGAATTAAAATGAACAACCAATGGTGCGACTATTAACTTTTATCCATGCTTTTCCCAAAAAAGGTGGATGAGTCACTTGAAGCATGATCTATGCATATTCCACTTACACCCTGTAAGAACTAGTCCTCAAAAAATGAATATAATTTTCTTGAATAAAATTTGGTAGCTTGGTTCAATATTGGGCTACTTTTAATTAATGTACTATGTCAGACTGGATGCATCTGAAATCTTCATCATATTCATTCTAATGTCAGGTCATTATTAGCTTCTCTAAGCCTAGAAAATATTAAGTTATAGAGCTTGTTTGCTTGAAAATTATATGACACACATTGTTAGTGGACTCGCTACACTATGTTGAAAGAATGTCAAGGTTAAAATAAATTTTATTGTATGTTATTGACCATTTATTTCTGATTCCATAAAATTCTTTCAACCAGTCATGACTCTGGAGGTCCCCTTTACTGATCATTTGAGCTCAGGTTTTCTCAAACTCTTCCTCAGAATCATACTTGCTTAAACACCTATAAAAAATCCTCTAATTTTGTTTTTTCTATTGAAGCACCACACCTTGGACGGAGCCTTCTTTCTAATGTACCATTGGCACAACCTATGTCGTATTTGTTGCATTGCATTTGTGGCTAGCCTCACGGGAACATGCATAACTATTTAAGGTTTCTAGAAAATTATGTTTCCTTCCGTAAGAAGCTCGTCTCCATCCAAATCCAGCTTCAACTTCACCCTTTAGATCAGATTGAAACCTCCATTCACAATGGCACCCACTCGCATCGATCTCCATGGATCAGCAAATCCATAGCATGTTGCAGGCGATGGGTGTTGTCGCCTCTATGACCGACCCCACCGCTGTTGCAACACCCTACCAAGCTACATATTAACATCTCTACCACCAAGAACAACAAGAACAATAGCAGCAACTTCAAATCTTCTAGGTCGATCAATACCGCAAAATCGAGCAAACCATTAATTTCAAGAACCACAATCTCCCCTTATCTCGCATTAAGAAAATCATGAAGGCTGGTGAGGACATGCCGATGATCGCCGCTGAGGTGCTAGTTGTATTCGCATGTGCCTGCGAGATGTTCATCCTCGAGCTCACCCACAGAGGATGGGCTCACGCTACGGAGAACAAGCGTCAGACTCTCCAAAAGAATGATATCTTCACTGCAATCACCCGAACTGACATCTTTGACTTCCTTGTGAATATAGTGCCGCGAGAGGAGGGGAGGGATGAAGCTGTTCCTAGGGTGATCCTTGGTGGGCCAGCTGATCCGTTGTACTACTACGTTCTGCAATAATTGAGGTGACAAATTGAGTGCCCTGATGCCTTTTATGTCCTGACTGTTGAGGTTGTTGTTACCTTTAGAAAATTATCATGGCCTTGCATTCTCTAGTTTGCGTAGTTAAATGTCTTTGATTATCTAAACATAGTTTATATTTGATTGCTAAATTATATGTGGAAAAAAAACCTATGTCGTGTTTGCGGTAATGCAATATCTATCACCCTAGCCATTATCTGGTCTTGACTAGTAAACATCGTTATGGGATACTTATCACTTATTATTTATAAAAATATTTTAAATAACCAAGTAAATGATTCAATGGTCTTCTCTGATAAAAATGCAACCCCTAAAAGAATATTTTGCCAATGATTATTAACTCCAACATAGTGTGCACAAGCTAAATTATATTTGTTAGGCCTATATCTAGCATAAAAAATAATCACATTTTCAAAATAGTCATAATTTATCGTCCCCAAACCATCAACCCAAAAAAAATCAACAATCTATCATTCTCATCAGTTTATACGTCCCATGCAAATATGTTGTCATGAACTAGTCGTTCTTTAAATAGTTCAATTAGGGAATTCATGTCCCCATTCTCACTCTTTGCTCTTCTCTCCTTTTGAATGAAGTTATATGCATCCCTCTTAGAGAATCATATATTCTCTACACCTCCTGCTTCATCACATAGGTAGGTAAATGCATCAACTATTCTTAGCCCAGCTTCTATCATGGATTTAAGAACTGATGTGTTTTCATCACTAATGTTCCTACATGATCTGAGTAAATGTTGATCTTGAGGCCTATCTAATTCATGATTGTGGCTCTCAATAAATTCTTTAACCTTCCAAACTCCATCTTCACCCACTACAAATCTAATCATAATTGGACACGCGATTCTAGTATTGGATTTTTGATATTTTGATTTGGAATTCAAGTCAATTCCCTTCTTAAATCCAGCTTTCGAATAGGCAAAGTCATTCGATTTAATTTTATAAAAATTTGGCTAGTAACTGTGATGTTCTTTTTGAACACTACAACTAAGATTATGAGCATAATTACAATACATCTCATATGCTTCCTTCTCAGATGTATAAAAACCTGACAAAAGTAAAAATATTTTTAACATCTGATATAAACATAATAAACATAAATCTACAATGCTAGCAGGTACCAACATTCGATACTAGTTGGCGATACCAAGATTTTGTCGGTACCAGGGACTGGTACTGAGATATCGGGAATCATCCAGGATGAAGTACCGAGAAGCATTACTAGGAAAAAAATACCGAGAAGGCAGTACCACCAATGGGTACCGAGATATCAGGAATCTCCAACTTCTCTACTCTAAGGGACTACTCTAAACATTAAGAACTCTACACTCAAAAGACCCCTTGTAAAATCTCTTTGGAGTTAAGAACTTACCAAAAAATTCCCAGATATATCTTACGTAGTTTGCTCTAGCAATTCTTCCCTAACGTATTCAGTCTCTTCCATCTCCTCGAACGATTCAAAGTCATCCAAAGATATTTTCATTTTCAATTCTTCTTCCTCCCTTTTCTTATCATCACTCTTATACGAATATATCCTAAACCTTAATCTAAAAAGAAATCTTCCATTGTAATAAAATAACACTACAGGAAAATAGCGTATTACCGGCAGATTTTCCGATGGAAAAAGATGAATTTTTCGGCGGATTTCCAAAATTTTCGACAAATTTCTGGCAAAAATGTTTTGATAGTAAATCGAGCGTTGGAAAACATTCCGTCAAAAAAAATTCGCCGGAAAATTAATTAGCCGCCGGAAATCTTTTTCGGAGGTTGTCTGGCAGATAAACTCTGCCGGAGTTACTAAAAAAGAATTTAAAAAAAATTCCTCCGCTGAACAGCCCACAACAGGCCCTCAGTTTAGCCAGGCCTGAGGCCCCCCTACCTAGTACAGGCTCACCCGCAAGGACTGACCACTGACCCTCCCTGCTTGGCCCGCCCACAAGCTCTTTAGACCGGCCGAACCCAGCCCGCGTACATGACCTACTCACTTGAGCCTCGCACCCACATCGCGTAGCCCGACGACCCACCCGCTGGCCCACGCGCTGCCCGTGATGGCCGTGGGATTTGAAGTGGAAACTTGGAAAGCACTCCTCCACTCTGCTGTTGATGAAAACCTACAAAAACACTTGCCTTTTTATATATAAATAACATAATACGAAACTTATATTTTTAAAATAGTTTAAATAAAATATTATAATTAATAAATAATTAAAAATAGGTTATTATGTTAATAATTAGTTAAAATAAGTTTTTATAATTTTTAATAAATAAATTATTAATTTAATAATTTTATATTATTTAAAAATTTTGAATTTAGTAATTAATTAAAATTATTATTTTAATAAATAATTAAAATAAGTTATTACATTAACATTTAATTATAATAATTTATCAAATTTATAATTAATTAAAATAAATTATTAAATATATAATTATTTAAAATAAGCTATAAAATTTCTCACAAAGAATTATTTTTTTCTGAAAATTTTAAATCTGCCGGAAATTCTGTTGGAAAAATGCTAGAAAACTTACTTGCAAATTAGTTGAAAATATTTCATCATAATCAGTCGGAAATCCGCCGGAAAATCCGTTGGGAAATATTTCGCCGAAAAGTTGTCAGAAATTCTGCTGGTAGTAAGCAGTTTTCCTGTAGTGTAAAGAAAAAGGGATGGCTTTTTTTAATTTTCCCGCGCACCTTGGGTCGGGTCATCATGCCGCGCGGTAAATGGGAAAGCACGTGCTAAATTTTGGCTTTTTTGTGAGTCAGGTTGTTAGGATGTCGGAGCACAATTTGGCATCTTTCTATTGGCATCTGGATGTCCTACGTCTAGTATTCACACCGAATAATTTTCTACGACACTGATACAAACCCGATTAGCAAGTCCCCATTGATTACTAGATTTACTAGATCATATTTGTTTTATTAGGTGGTGGATCAATTTGTTGAATTTAAATATTATTTATAAATAATAATGCAAATAGATGCCTTATAGTTTTGATTAAATATTTTTAAGTTAAATATTATTTTAGATTTTTATATAATATATATATATATATATATATATATATATATATATATATATATATATATATATATATATATATATATATATATATATATATATATATATATATATATATATATATATATATATATATATATATATATATATATATATATCATGATATAAATTATATAACGGTGAGTTTGAAAATCATTAGATTTATTCTGATATTAGTGAATTATAAATTATTCATATATAACATTAATGTTAAAATAAATTTAATAGCTTTCAAGCTCATTTTGATATAATTTCTATTTGCAATCCTAAGATAATTTTTTTCAACTAATTATATATGGCTTCATTTACAAAAGATTAAGAATTTGAAATATTGATGATTACATGCAAATTGATATCAGAGTGTTTACTTCTTTCTATAATTATGGTGTTTATTGAATCCGAAGTTATTGAATGCTTTATAAGAAAGCTTTACTTGATGATCAAAGGATGTGAGGTTTCATTAGGCCAATTTCATTACAAAAAAAAAACATCCAAAATGGGTGGAATTTTCGGCATAATTTTTAGCTGGACTTTCTAACGGCATTACAGGCAGAAAAATCGGCGCTCAGTACCGGCAGTTTTTTCCGCCATAATTCTGGTAAAAAAACTCTACCCTAAATTTTACAGACCACTATGCCTCCTAACATTATTTTCCTTAGGATTCCTCGTCTCTAATAAGTAATTCATGTCCAGCAGGAATTTCCACCAAAAATTTTTCCATAAAAGGCCCTATTTTGCCCCAACTTCCATCTCTTCTTCGTTTTCTCAATTTACCACACAGAGACAAATCCCACGACTATTCCACCTCCATTCACAAATCCAAGTGATTCATTGCTCATTTCTCTTCATTTCTTCAAGATTTAGAAGGTAAAACTTTTTCTCTTTACTCATGCCCTTTTTAATGCAAATTGAACCATTATAATACATGTTATTCTGAGTTTGGAGAGTTTTCACTCAATATTGTATAACTTCATAAATCTTGTTATATATTAAATATTTTCATTTTTAAGAGCTTTTTGTTCATTTATTTTGGTGCACTAACTAATTTCTTAGGGTTTAGGATTATATGATGAATTTTTAGAGTATATATTAAAGGGTAATTTCAATTTAAATGATTATACATGAGTTTAAGTGATGTATGAAAGAATTTGAGTGATGTTGGAATGAATTTATTCATTATTATATGTGTTTTTTAATATTTAGGATTTACTAACTTGTTATTAAGATGTTTTGGATTTCAGAATTTAGGTTTTTTGTCATTCGTTAGTTATAAATTGGACAATTTGTAAGATGTAAGTCAATTGTTATGTAGACTTTGATACCTAAACACTCTATACCCATGGAATTTTACATCATAGTTATGAATTTTTATACATTTATTTTTTTTAGGATATTAATTCAACATCCATATGATGTCTAAGATAAGAGGTATCAGATGTATAATAGTTGTTACCTGGATAAAAGATATTGACAAATGAATTTATTGAAGAAGTTGATTTGTTTATTCTTGTCGCATGTCAACTAATTTCATTTAAGTCAAATGAAACATTTAGATGTCCATGTTCAAAGCACAAAAATCAAGTTTATATTAAATCCAAGGATGTTAAGCTTGATTTATATCGTAGAGGGTTTATTCATGGATATTGGTTTTGGACCTCATATGGAAAGTACGAGCCACATAGATATATTAATCTCGGTCCATCCATAGATTCTAGAATAATGGACAAAGATCAAGTTAATAGAAAATATAAATAGCTTATTTTTGATGCAGCAGACCAGAATTTAAGAGGACACATAGAAGAGCCACCTAACACAGAAATAAATAAATTGTTTGAATTACTACGTGCTTTTCGAAAACTAATTTGGAATGGTTATACAGCTCATTCAGAATTCTCGATTGCTGCTAGGATGCTTAGCGTAAAAACTAAATATAATATCCCATGGGAGTGCTTCATTGACTTTATTGGTCTTCTTAAGGAAATTAATCCAATGAGTAATTTAATTCTCACAAATTTAAATAGAATGAAGAAATTAATATCAAAGTTGGGTCTCACTACTATAAAATTGATTGTTGTATGAATGGTTATATGTTATATTACAAGGATGATGCAACAAAAGTTTGTTGTCGTACATGTAGTGTGCCTTGGTTCAAACCCAGCTTGAGAAAACAACGTTAAAAGAAGGATGTTCCATATTCTCGGTTGTTTTATTTACTAATTATTCCAAGGCTTTAGTGCCTTTACACATCAATAAGTTTAACATGTCATATAAGATGTCATAAGGAGAAGTTAGCCCATAATGGTGTTCTTTCTCATCCATTAGATAATGAAGCATAAAACACTTTGATCTAATGCATCCTTCATTCGCTGCCAAGCCACATAACATAAGATTAAGATTATGTACTAATGAATTCACTCCATATAATCAGGCAGCTTCACCTTACTCTTACTGGACAATTATATTAACGACATATAACCTTCCATTAGAAATGTGAATGACTACCCCATACATGTTCTTGACACTTGTAATACCATGATCATATAATCTAAAAGCAAAAATTTTTATTACCATTAATTTACGACCTAAAATTCTTGTTGGAAGAAGGTGTAATAACATATGACATCTTAACCAAATAGAATTTTATCCTTAAAGCCACATTACTTTGGATCATTGGTAATTTTTAGCTTACGATTATCAGGTTGAAGCACAATATAAAAGTTAATTTGCCCTTATTGCATGGAGAATACTAAATCATTCACCTTAAAATATGGATGCAAAAATATTTATTTTAATTGTCATTATATTCTTACCTTTTGATTATTCATGTAAAAGAGATAAGGATGCATTCTTCAGAAACATAGTTGAGAGGCCAACTCTTATACCCAAATTATGTGGTTCTAACATACTACAAACACATTTAGGCATTTTATCAATTATTAATTTTTCAATATTATTAGAGTGCAAAGTTAATGATATGACGTTCAACATAATTGGATTAACATATTAGAGTACACATTTGATAAAGCATAATCTTGATATTATGCACATTGAGAAGAATATATTCAATAATATCTTTAATACGATCATGAATGTTAAAGGTATGACTAAGGATACTGTGAAAGATAGAATCTATTTTAAAGAGTACTGCAAGTGAAAAAATTTAGAACTAATCATAAACAACGACGGAAGAATATTGAAGCCCAAATCATCATTCTCATTCATGTTAGAACAAAGAAGATCAGTATATCATTGGTTTCAAAGTTTAAAAATGTCTGATGGCTATGAATCAAACTTGAGCCAATGTGTTGACCTTAGATCTATAAGATTATTTAAAAAGTCATGACTGTCACATTTTTTGTGGAGATGCTCCTTCCAATTATATCATGTTTGTTATCAAATTACATATCAAATTTGTTGACGGAGCTTAGCCTTTTCTTGAAAGATTTATATTTATCTAAACTAAGAGAAAATGTTTTAGGAGTAAGAAAAATATACCAACCATCCTATGCTAACTAGAAAAAAAATATTTCCTTGTAGATTTTTGATTCTATGGAACATCTTCAAGTTCATGTATCTTATGAGACTATAATTGAAGGACATGTACAATATCGTTGGATTCACCTTTTTGAGAGATATGATGTATATGTAATACATTATGCCTTCAATATTTTTAATCCAAACTAGTTATCCTCAATACTCTAACAAATATCTGAACAAGTTAAAAGAATATTTTAAGAATAAAGCACGTCCAAAATGACTTATATGTGAAGCATACTTGGCTCAAGAAACCACCCACTTCTGCTCTTATTATTTTGAGCCCTACGTGAGAAGTACAATAATAAAATTTGGTCATAACATGAACTTCTATATCGACAATCAATCATAATTTTCACTGTCAATCTTTAAAAATCAAGAAATGACCTATGGGAAATAAGTAATAAGATTTCTTAGTGATTTAGAAATTAAAACAACAACTTTGTATGTGCTGTTGAATTGCCAAGAAGTCAAATCTATCTTATAGAACACTGAAAGTATTTTTGATTCAGAGTAATTCATAGCAGCTTAAATGACCAAATTTATTTCAATTTAGTTAGTATTTTACTTACAAAATTGGTAATCAAAGGCTTGTTTATCAAAAACAAGTTGGCAAATACAAATTTAAGTTATTAATTATTATTATTTTTGTAACTCTAAAATTTTATTTTTTTTAATTATGTAAATTTCAAAGGCATGGAATTCCATCAAATATAATTTTCATATTTGGTACAACTCTAATATTTTTCATATTTATGTGTTACTTTAATTTCATAAAAAAAAAATTCTATTAAAAATGGCTTCAGGTGACGAGCCTCATCGTAGATCCATTACATCGATGTTTGGTTGTAGGAAGAAGTTTACCACTAGACCAACTAAGTCTAAATAGTGAGAGCAGGGCCAAGGGTACATAGTTTCACCAATGATAAGAGTGACCACTGGGGAGTCACCATCATTCCCCCATTGAGCTGGGGTAGGGACAAACAGTTCCACTAGATGTTGGAGTACCACCCCATATTGGGTACTTCTTGTCTCCTACTCACACTAGTCATCAATTTCCATCTCTATATCCGACATAGTCAACACCGTTCTATCCATATTGCCCTCCAACACTATCACAAATAGTTCCATCAACCTACCCTTATCCTCCTTACCATCAGTTGAACTACTACCTATCTCCTGTCTAGCCACATTAAGATGGACCATTGATAAAGTCAAAGTTTGGGGCTGAGTAGCCTATAACAACATAGGATAAGCGTGTGTACATAGAGCATGATGGCGATATGCAAGTTCATTTTGTTATTAAATTTTATAATTTGATTTATTCTGTAATTCATATTGATTATTATCTACTTGTTTAATTCCGTGAGGCAGCCCACTCACAAGATTTAAGACAAAATATGGAACATATATGATGCTTCTTACTTATCTTAGAAGAAAATTTCAAAGAAAGTTAGAGATGTGTGATTCAGAGAATTTCAAGTACATAATTTTGATATTTCTTAAAATTTATGATTACATTTATATTAATATTATTTATTATGATAATATTCTACATAAAGATTTTAGGTAGTTGCTTGAGCATAGCGTGAGGATCAAAATTAATTTTTTTAAAAAAGATACTCTACTCATCTTAGGGACATGTTCTTAGGATTAGAAAGTCAGGGGAGCGTCCATTATGACTTGAAGAGGGCGTGTAGGATGATTTAAATAGAGCTTGGGTGACCCCTGAGTTCACTAAGATGGGATAGCATAATAAGCATAATAGAGCATCTAACTGTGTGGGTTTAGGAATCTATATTAACACAAGTGGTTCAGTGCCTCATACTGAATATAGATGATGAATGGTAAATGATTCCTTTAATTTCAATATATATATATATATATATATATATATATATATATATATATATATAACTATGTTTTTTATTGATAAAAAGAGATACTTGGCTGAGAGCCAACACCATTAAAGCTGCATACACGAACACACCAACGTCAAGTTGATCATCAGTGGGTTGATGAGAAGGTGAAAAAGAAAAATCTCATGTGAGTATCATTTTTTAAATAATAATCATAATAATATGCAAATAGAAATAGATTTTTATGGACTTAGTCTCTTGTGGAATTATTTTGAACAACTTCAAGAGGGCCAATCTTCTATTGCTGAGGGATCATCTTCAGGATCGATGCAGTACTCTGAGCTTCATGTGTGGTCACAAGTTGTTGGAGGGAGATAAAAGGGGAGGGTGTATTAATTAGGTTCTCAGTCATATGCACATGAGACCAATACATCTACCTTAGCATCTTTTAGTGATATTGGAGTTGATGATATTGTTAGCCAAAGGGTTGCTGCTATTACCAAAGAGATAGAGGAGATGAAATACATACAGGCCAACATACTGGCACAACAGATTGAGACACAAGAAGATCTGCGATCATACCTAAGCCAAAATCAAAAGAAAAAGGATCAACAACCTCAGCATGAATATGAGGGGAGCGGGGAGACGGAAGATGATTATAGAACTTAATGTTTAAGTTATTGCAGTAATTTGGAGAACTTAATTTCATTGTGACATTATTATTATGTTTTGAATGTGACATTATAGTTATATTTTGAATGCTTATTTGAATTAATTTTTATGTTGAACGATTGAATTTTGAAGTTGTTAGGCTTATATTTTGAGTGACAATGTTTTGTGATGATGATATATCTTGTTTTGTGTACATCTATTAACTAATGTGGGTATTTCTTGTAAATGTTGCAGCGGAACAATAAGGGGTTGCCATTTTGTTGTTGTATTGATACAGGTTTTCAGCAGCTTTTCCAATGGAATATTCGCAAGAAATGTTCGATATGAGTTTAACAATGAAATGCAATGGAAAAGGGTGGAAATTCTATCATAATTTTTGGGCAGAATTTCTGGCGGACAAGCTGCCGAAACTTATCAACTGTCAATTGTCGGTAATGCTGTCAGAAATTATCAGTGGCGATTCCTATGAATCCTCCGGTCCGTACGCCGCTATCAATGAAAATAGAATCCACCGGAAAACCACCGAAATTATGTTGGAAATTCTGCGGAAATAATTTCCTACGCGGGTTTTATCGGTAGAAAATTTTCTGCCAAAAAGCTGTCGGAAATATGCAAATCCGCTGAAAAATGTCGATATACGTCCAAAAATTTAGCCAGTAATGAACGATTTTTCTATAGTGTTTGGGATGATGATAACCTACTCTATATCAAAAGAATTCTCTTAGTGCCATGTTAGGCTATCTAAGGATGATTGTATGAGAAGTACATTAGCGATCTTATATAAGGATGTGTTTTATTGTCAAAATAATTACGTTAGGCTATCCAAGGAAGATTGTACTAAAAGTACAAAAGCAATCTTAGAAAGAGAGCTATCTAGTAGATATCATATGTGTGAACTGATAAAATATTGACTAAAGTTATCTAGATGATCGCATGTGTTAAACTGGAGTTCTTTAGGATTATCTAAATAGATTAGAGAGTGGTATACATGTAATGGCCTTGGTAAGGTAAGATTGTAACATAATATCCCAAGTCAAGTCAAGTCATGTATAAGTGTAAAACTAGACTAGGCCAAATATTCAAATCTATGTTAATTGTATCTTTTTGATTTAGTGCATTTCACTTTTTACGAAATTTCAAAAGATTTATATAAATATCATATGTTTTCCATTAACCCCAAGATGGTATATTCCTTCTCTTGTGACACTTTCAAACCCACCATAGCTTAATTAATTAATTTCAATATCTAGATGATTATTGTAACATAAAAAAAAACCCTAAAATAGAATGCTTAATTCTTGTCTAGAATATTTTTTTTATTTTTAAAAAATCATATTTGGTTTATACTTTTATTTTTTTAATAAATCAAGTTATTTTTAAAAATACTTAAAATTATTTTTAGGTATTTTTATTTTCTTAAATGAAAATCATCATGACTAATCAGCCGCCATTAGCACCATCGATCGTTCACCATCTCTGTCATCACGATCATTGCTTGTCATCACAATTGGTCACAAAAACCTACCACCATCTCTCTTTACCTTTTCACATAAATCAACTTTAGCAACATTCAATTAAAATAAAAAAATACATATTGAAAATCATCAAACATATTGTATTTCAATTAAAATATAAATTAAACAAAATAAAGAATCCCTTATAAAAACACACAACACAAAGCTTGCTAACAACAAATCAGATACCCATAGATATGAAATCAATAAATATCTATAACAACTAGACAAGCAAATGAGTTTGGATTAGCAATTAGTCGACTATAAAATAATTGTAGAGTGAAGCTTAGGCCTCAATGAGTTCATATTATATAAAATTCATAGTGTGTTCTCTTTTTAAAGAATGCAAAGTAAATTATTTACCAAAAAAAATGGGGGTTTATGCTGATAGTTGATTTGAAGTTCATGAATTTTGTGTTGCTGTTGGTGACATAAACTATCACGTTTTTGCAACTCTACTAGTTGGAGATCAGAATTTCCCATCAATATATAACACGGTGATACTAACACGCAAAACTGCTTCTATGTTCCAAGTGCTGTCTCATGATTCCACGAGCTCTCACAAAACTGAGATGAATTCATCACAAAGATCAAATAGTCGAAGCCATCATCATCCTTCACCTCCTACAACTACAATCATCCAAACCCGAAACTGCCTATTTTTCTACTACCCATCAGTTGCTCGTTTACCGCTGAGAAGTTGACATGCACATGAGGTGCTTGGTGCAATGCCTCAAAGAAATGTATCCACTTTGATTGCGCTATTCACCGGATACATGCAGAAGGGGCTCCAAGATGAAATCTTGGATCTGTTCTTCCAAATGCAATGTGAAGGAGTCAGGCCAAACTCGTTCACTTTTGCCACTGCTCTCGCTTCGGCTGCTGCTCAGGGTGAGCTGCAGAAAGGGAGGATGGTGCATGGCCAACTGATCAAATCTGGAAATGAATCTGCTGTCTTTGTCTGCAACTCACTGATGAACATGTACTCCAAGTGCAGGCTTATTAAGAATTCAAAATTAGTCTTTGAAGGCATGGAATACAGAAATTCTATTTCATGGAATTCAATGATGGCAGGTCTTGTTTCCAATGGTTCTTACAGCGAAGCACTTAAATTGTACTTCCAGATGAGAGCTGAAGGTATAAAGCCAACACAATCGAGCTTTGTTACTGCAATAAACATATGTTCTAATCTTAAAAACCTGGTTTTTGCAAGGCAGCTCCATGGCTGTGTGGTGAAAGAAGGGTATGGGCTTGATGGGAATAGCTTGACCGCACTCTTGGTGGCTTATATTAAGTGTGCTGAGATCGAAGAAGCCTTTAAACTCTTCACTTTGATGGCGGAAACTCGTAATGTGGTCTCCTTCACTGCTTTGATTGGTGGGTATATTCAGAATGGGAACAATGATAAAGCTGCAATTCTTTTTTCTGAAATGAGAAAAGATGGATTTGATCCCAATGACTTCACTTACTCCACTATATTAACTGCTGCTCCTATGATTTCCCCATATCTCATTCATTGCCTACTTATAAAAACAAGATATGAATGTTTTCCTTCAGTGGGAACTGCTCTCCTGGATGCCTATACAAAGGTTGGAAACATCCACGCTGCATCAATGGTATTTGAGAATATTGAAGAGAAGGATATTGTGGCATGGTCAGCAATGTTGGGTTCTTATGCTCAAGCTGGGGATACAGAAGGTTCTATCAAGTTATTCAAGGCAATGGCTAGGGAAGGAGTTGTGCCTAATGAGTTCACTCTATCAAGCATTATCAATGTTTGTGCAGGCATAACAGCAGCAGTGGATCAAGGGAGACAATTCCATGCTGAATCAATTAAGTTCAGGCAACACGATAATATCTGTGTGAGCAGTGCTCTAATTACTATGTATGCAAAGAAAGGGAGTATTGAAAATGCTTATAAAGTCTTTCAGAAGCAATCTGCAAGAGACTTGGTGTCGTGGAATTCAATGATCTCTGGTTTTGCCCAGCATGGCTATGGACAAAGTGCTCTTGATATCTTCAGAGATATGGAAGCACGAGGCCTGGAAATGGATGACATAACCTTCCTTGGAGTGATCATGGCTTGCACACACACAGGTCTTGTTGAAGAAGGTAAAAGGTATTTCAATTTAATGGTTAAGAATCATGGAATTTGCCCGACAATGGAGGTGTATGCCTGCATGGTTGATCTGTATGGCCGTGCCGGTAAGCTCGAGGAAGCCATGAAGCTCATCAATGGTATGCCCTTTGAAGCAGATGCGATGGTATGGCGAATTCTATTAGGGGTTTGTAGAGTTCACAGGAATGTGGAGCTTGGAGAGATTGCGGCGGAGAATTTAATCAAACTTGAGCCTCAAGATTCTGCTGCGTATGTTCTATTGTCAAATATCTATGCTGCTGCAGGAGAATGGGAGAAGAAGGGTAAAATAAGGAAGCTGATGGATGATAGAAAGGTTAAAAAGGAAGCTGGACTTAGCTGGATTCAGGTGAAGAACAAGGTTCATGCATTTATAGCTTCTGATACAAGTCATTCTTTATCTGATCAGATATATCGAAAACTTGAAGAGATAAAACTGAAACTGAAGGAGAAAGGCTATGTTCCTGACACAAATTTTGTACTGCATGATCTGGAACATGAGCACAAAGAAGCCTTGCTGGCTCAGCACAGTGAGAGACTGGCTATTGCTTTTGGACTGATATCAACGCCTGATGGAAGTCCTCTCCAGATAGTAAAAAATCTTCGGATTTGTGGAGATTGTCATACAGTGATCAAACTAGTTTCAGAAATTGAAGGGAGGAATATTGTTGTGAGAGATTCAAACCGGTTTCATCACTTCAAGGGTGGGGCTTGCTCTTGTGGGGATTTCTGGTGAGTTTTGTTAAAACAGTTGTACAAGTTTTCAAAAGAGCAATTTTAGAATTAATGGAATTGATATATGAAAAACTAGTTCGGTTGTACAACTCTTCTGCTTATTTACAATGAGATATGTTTGAGGCAGCTTTCTAACTGATTTGTTTTTCAGACCATAATAATATTTCCGTTTAGTTATTATTTTGGTACTGCTTTTCATAAATTTTTGTGGTGGAAAGATGCTTTTTACAATCATGTGTGAAAGCTGTAAGGAATCTGCATCTGACTTTTCATAACAATTTCAGAAAAATTACAACCATCCCAAATGAGTTTTTAATAATGATTTTGAAAGCATTTTATGATGAAGAAAAGATATTCCTTGACAAGAAGCTGATATGAAAATATCAGTCATTCACTTGTTCATCTTTAGTGGTATTTTGATTTCTTACCAGCATTGCTGAGCTAAGATAGTGATGGAAAGAAACACCATGTTCACATTGCCACTGAGCTGTGACAGGTCCTGTTATGCTGTATAAAAGTAAATGTACAGTTTAAAAGCAGCGCAAAAGGTGTGATGGTGGCGCAAGTGCCGTGGGAATAGCACTGTTTAAGGGCTCATGTGTTTGGATGAAAAAAAAATGAAGAAAAAAAAATTTTATATCTAGATTATTATTATTTGAAATAAGTAAATTTGATTCACTCTAGACTTTATTAACTTCATAAGAGTAACATAAATACAATCTAATTGATGATATTTTGCATGTGAAAAGTCTAGTTTTTTTTAAGGATATTTAGCTCAATTAAGGCAAATTCATATACACATCACATACGCAAGACTCGAATACAAAACCTCTTAATTGATAGTCAAAGCTCTCTACTAACAAACCAAAAAGAGTAGCGTGTGAAAAGTCTAGTCAATTGAGAGAGATTAAACATGACCACCTTAGCTACTTATGACAATACATGCATAATTGTTCGAATATAAAAAAAGGAGCAAGACATTAGACTTGAAAAATAATATTTGAGATTAAAATCATTGGGCCTATAACCACAAGCTATAGAAGTCATCCACAATCAAATAATTAGAGGGATTCTCGTACAAACTACCTCTCAAGGAGTCTTTTTAGGAAGAATTAAGGGATAGCTCCCCGACTCACACACACAACACATACGATTGACACGAACCCAAAACCTCTTATTTGATAGCCAAAGCACCTAATCAATAGACCAAAGAGAGTTGCGTCCTCTCAAGGAGTTAGAGATATAAAGCTAAGGGCACTAACGTATGCCCGACATGTTTCGGTTGCTAACAGTCAAACACTCTAGATGTATATAATATATATTCACAGGGGATATGACATGACCGGAGGTGTTGTAGTGGAATTTTATTTGAAGACTATTGTGACTCAAGTCTGCTAAAGTTGCTTTAACATAGGTCCAATTGAATAAAGTAGCAATGTAGACCTTGTAGTAAGACTACCTTGATGAATGCCATTAGGGGATGAATGTGATACATGCAAAATTATAGCATGGGTCTTGATGTGGTGGCAGTTGCAATGCAAGGGAGGCTTAGGTGTAGGTCTTAAAAAAAAAAATGGTTGTAGTATAGGTGAGGTTTCAATGCAACTAGGGAGGTGATGATTGCAACTAGCTTGCACTGACTTGGTCAGCTACTAGTGTAGCAAGTCCCCCGTTAAAAGGGCATCTTGCTACAGTATCAACTGATTGAGCTTGCACCTGTTCCGATTCAGCTGGTTGAGTCAACATCAACTCATCCATTAAATAGTTTTAAATTTTAATTTTATGATACATAATTACATAATTAAAATTTTAATCATATCTACTTTAAAAAAATTATCAATTGTATGTGACTGTAAAGTCACAGCCAGCGTCGTCTGAAGCAGACATCTGCGCACTCGACACGAGAAGAGGCAGAAACGCAAGATTGAGAGTCAGGAGGCAATTTGGGCAGGTTTAGGGCAAAATAAAATTTCTAGGGGGGGGGCAAAATCTAAAAAATACCCCCTTTGTAAGCAAATATTATATTTGAGGTTGACCACCCTTACTTGTACATTAGGATTTGAATTTTTTTGACAAAAATCCACATCATGAAAATAATGTTTAACTATCCTAATACTTCTTTATTAATAAAAAAATTTATCTTTTATATCTATTAGATTAAAAAAAAAAAGTTAAACAATAACCCAATTATAAATGCAAAAAGGTCTTGGTCCTTTTTATGAGGGGGGAAAAGTGCATTGGATAGCTAATCAGATAAGTGGCATCACTGTAGGCGATAGATTCATTATCCGATAACTTTTAGCTTTACAAAGCAGTTGGCTACTCACACTATCCCTGGCTGTGATGTAAAGCTATATTGCAACAAGCATGACTAAATGAAGATAATCTCAATCCCTTCTTAAGAAAGTTCACACTTTCATATCAAAGTCCTTTAGAGTGCCACCATCCATCGCTTCACGGGCAACCAACAGGCTCTCTGGATGATTGAAATTTGAGCATATAGATTAAAATGATAAGTAGAAAATTTTTAAGGCAAAATTATATTCATAATATTTAAATTTTATATATTTATAAAACTAATACGGAATATTATAAATAGAAGTATGATGTATAATTAAAGTTAGGAATATGAGTAGAGCATTAAAAAAATTAAAAAAAAAAAAAGCAAATTGGCCAAATATAAGCATTCCATTGAACGCGTCAATTTGTTTGACGCATTGCTACGGTAATTTTAGACTTTAATTCGGCTGACTACGGTGAATGCATCAAATGATTTGACTAGTTTGCTTCTTTTTAATTTTTTTTAATATCTTGCTCATATTACTAATTTAAATTAACACCATTATATTTCACTTTCATGCTAAGCATTTCTCTAAGAATATAAATAAGAGAGATATTTCTATAATTGTGACTATTATGGGTTTATAAAATCTCCACATAAATATATAAATGTTTTACATCAAATTTACTTTTCATGATCAACCATATGAGTAAGATTCTAAGATGGCACTTTATAAGTAAAATATTTTTACCAACTACCAAATTAAAAATTAAAAATTAAAAAAATTGTTGCGAAAATGACATTGTACATATCACAAACATTTCATTCATTAACAAAATACTTATTTTAAACATCATAGCATTATACAAGTGGATCTCACTTGTTACTCATTTAGGATTCGTTTTGGGACTGCTTTTCTACTGATTCTTAAAGTAGCTTTTTAGCATAAAAATTTAGTTTTTTTACTAGAAAGCTGCTTTATGAAGCAGCAAGAAAGTCGTCCCAAATGAAACCTTAATTAGTTGAATTCAATCAAAATAATAAAGCAAAATCCTTACATCAACAGTAGAAAATTCATAATCAAACTACTATTGTTCTTACCCTAAACATACAAATATAACATCAATGAATGACTATATGGCTACTTGTAGACAATAGCAAACAAACTGAAGGTGCTTAAAACTATAAACATTGAGCCTCTGAACATTTTCCAGAAAATATTTTGTAGAATGATCTATACAAAATGGCTTGTAAGAGATTCTATTGGATGAAATTTGTTAATATATTGAATTTTACAGATCAAATGTTATAATTCACAGTCTTTAATGCCCCTCCTGGTTTTATAATCATCAAAAAACATGCTACTCAACAAATTTTTAGCATAATATTCATATTTCCAGGTTTAATAAGTAGCTTTTTGATAAAGGCAAGAACCTTGGGGCCATCAGCTGTCCATGCAACTGATACAGGTGAATGAGTGGTCTGACCCTGCGTTAGGTGAATTCCCACCAGACACTTTTTTTTTTGGGTGTATAATATATGCATACATGTAAATTGTTATTATATTATTAAACATTTTTAAAAGAAAAAGAGGAAAATAAATAGTGAAGAACTACTCGAGATCGGGCTGATTTGAGTGTCTGAGTCAAGCTAGTTCAAAAACAAATGGCTTCTATAGATGTTCGAGCCGATTTTGAGCTGCCAATGGATCGACTTGAAATCAGATATTTATCAACTCTAATGCTAGTAGTCCTCTTTAAGCTTGGTTAATCAGTGTATGTACCAAGCAGATAGGTTGAGTTTCAACTTTCACCACCCTCTTCTTGAACATAAGAAGTTCAGGACAAACGAGTACAATAAAACAAACAGTATCATGTAGAAAGATGCCCAAAAAATAGGATAAAAAGAAGAACAATAAAGCATATAATTATGTTTAACTCAAAATGGAATGGGGATTAAGGCGGATTGTACCATGAACACCATAAGATTTCACATGCCAATCTATTTAGGACTTGTACATATCACATACTAATTGTGAATGATTTTCCTTTCGAGCACTTCAAGTCAAAAAATGGGCATCTGGAACCATAATATGAATCATAATTAGAAGGCCTAGTGATAGAAAAAATGTCATAAGAAAAAGAAGAGAAGAATAATCAAAATGAGGGCCTGTAAAACTTATTTGTGGAGTGATGCTTATGCCTACAATAGTTATATCAGCTCCAGAAGTAAGCAGAATATCAGTTGCTTCTGGATCAGCATAGATCTGTAAAATCAGCATTGATACTTTCTTGATTACTTATTTCTTTCAAGTATGTAGCATTTTTAGCTAACCAATACTTAAATCAAGTTTGGCAGCCATAGTTAAAACTTAAACTGACAGACTTGTCTGAGAGGAGAAATAGTGCTAACTTGTTCCAACAGTCCTAAGTATTTTCAAGGATAAAAATTCTAAGCGATTACCATTAAATTAAAGAAAATATTGAACTGAGAAGCTTCAATTCAAAGATTAGATGATCAAACTTGTTAATAAAATCCAATTGTATATCTCATCAACATCATTAATATCATCGTCAACATAAAATACATCATAATTTAAATGGAGAAAGTCAAATTAGCCTAGAAAATAAGAACATTTTATTCCCAAAATATTTGCAATTGAGTAGACAATTTAGATTAAGGATAGGGAAAAAAGAAAATATATAGTGAATAAGTAGGAATACAAGTTTGAGGATGAGAACTAGTGCTTCAATATGCACAACTCATAAATGGACGTCATTTTCCATTCATAACTTGTAGGACTGAGGCCAATATGGCACTTCACTTGATCAATATTCTTGGACGGTAGGCAAAAGGAATCATCTGATATGTTTCAAATCATATCTTGCTTTATCTTCTATGTAAATGAGGAAGTGGGCCTAGAGCAGTGATTATTAAGTTAACTGTGACTTGCAGGTTTGGGTTTGTGTCTATAATACAAAGGGTAAGGCACACACATCAAACTCTACCTAAACTTTTGAATTGGAGGGAGTTTCATGCTCAAGGTGCACCATTTTATATTAGTATTGTTGCGGATTGGAACATTCGCAGCAATAGAGAAATATAAAGTTTGACGTCTTAGCTTTGTACAAAGATCCAACACATGATCAAATAAAAGAGGTGTAGAAAGTAGAATTCATAAGAGACATCACAATTTTTACGTGGAACCCCCTAAAAAGGGTGAAAACTACGGGGAAAATCCTAGTTTGCATGAATCCACTAGTGTTTGCACTTGATTACAAATGAGGCCCTTATTTGTGGAGAAAGCCTTAGTTTGATGTAGCAAATATACATCATATAGAGTGCATTACATGATGGGGATTGGAAGAATCAGTATTGACATATTCATTTAGTCGACAGGACCATAGTCGGGATGGAGGTCGAAAAGACCTTAGTCGGGTGACGGTGGTTAGAAGGATCGTAGTTGGGTGATGGTGGTCGGAACTCGGAAGGGCCATAGTTAGCGGGCAACAGAGATCAGGAAGATTTTTGTTAGGCAATAAAGGTCGAAATGACCGTAATAGGAGTTTGATAGGTCAAAAAAATTGTTATCAAGCAACGGAAGTGAAAGGACAATAGTTGGTGGGCAACAGAGGTTAGAAAGACCATTATCATGCAATAAAGGTCAGAAGGATCCTAGTCGGTGGCGATGGTGGTCAAAAAGACCATTGTCTAGAAGTTGAGGTTGGAATGATCGTAATCTGGCGACGGAGGTCAAATGAACCGTAGTTGGAGGGTGACAGTGAAAAGAAAGATCGTTGTTTGGCGATGGAGGTCGGAAAGATAGTAGTCGGTAGGTGACAGTGGTTAGAAAGACAATTATTTAGCGATGGAGGTCGGAAGGACCACAATTAGAGGACGACAATGGTTAGAAAGACCATTGGTTGGAAATGAAGGTTGGAAGGACTGTGGTCGAGAGGGCGATAGTGGTTAGAAAGACCGTTATCTGAAGACGGAGGTCGGAAGGATCATACTCGGCATGCGACAATGGTCAGAAAGACGGTTGTTTAGCAACGAAGGTCAAAAGGACCATAGTCAAAGGATGACGTGATCAGAATGATTCTTGTCTGGCGATAGAGGTCAAAATGATCATAGTCAATAGGCAACATTGGTAAAAAAAAATTGTTATCTGGCGACGGAGGTCATATGAATTATTGTCAGCAAGCGACGGTGGTCAGAAATCGTAGTCAGTGGATAACAATGGTTAGAAGACTTAGTCTGGCAACAATCATTGAGGGGAAGTCCAACGATAATCGGTGTCCGGATGAAAGTCTAATAATAATTGGAAGTCAGGCAGAAGTTCGACGTTAGTTGGTGGCGAGGTGGAAATCCAACATCAGTTGGTGGCCGGGTAAAATTCCAGCATCAGTCAGTGGACATGAAAAAGCCTAGCAATGGTTGGTGGCGGGGTAGAAATACGGCATTAGTAGGTGGCAGGACGGAAGTCTGGTGATAGTGCGATGAAGATCGGTGGTCAAGGAAGAGTCTGGTGGCAAGAAAACTCTAGTTTATCTCTATTTATTCTATTCCTTCTCTTCCTTGCTTGGGTCCCCCTTTTCTATGAAGAATGAGGGGTCTATTTATAGTTTTCTTAGAGTGGCATGTCTAGTAAATAAGAGAAAGAACAAGGGTAGAGTGGTTTTCATGGACGTACGATATTGATCCCATTAATTATGTGCCATTTACTAGGAATTTAAATATCTTAATGATATCGAAATTTGGTGATCTTAAACTCATTTGATTTGTCTCGTCGAGCCGCTCGATTCGACTATAAGCATGTAAGGTTTGAAAATCATTTTGTCATCCAATTAATGGTTTGAACTATCAAAATGAGCTTCAGGTCTTCGATTTGGACCCATTTGAGCTTGGATTGAGTCGAATTTTGTGTCGTTGGGTTTATATTTTTGAGACCTTCAGTTCGACTATAAGTTTGCTAAAATCGGAGTACGGATGGTCTTATATTTAATTTTGAAAGTTTCTAACTTGATTTTGCTTCAAGATTTGTGTCTGATCAAGATAATTTTTTTGATGATATATCAAGTATCTAATAAAGCATACATATGGCATGTACCAAAGAAATCTAGCGCAAATATGGCCCATGATTCTAAGGGTAAAAATCACTTGTTTGAGTTTAGTTTTGATTTTCTTAAACTAGATATTCACTAGCTCCTGCCGAGAAATTTAATTTATAACTAACCTTTTGCCATACTTTTTTTTGGATAAGTATTTTCATTCCAAAGAAATGAAATTACAGACAACACAAGTGGACAACACAAAATACCAAGCAAAGTACCAAAAAAAAAAAAGATGAAGACCTCTAAGGAAAAAGAACCAAAAAGAGCTAGTGGCAAGACAGACTCAGAAAATAGGAGGCATCATGCACTTATCACTCAGATGTCTGGTCAGGACCATACATTGGAGGCAACAATCCAGACCTCGGATAACCTAGAGTGTAACAAACATCATCTTACATCCAAAAGAAAAACCACCAAAATATGACCAAAACCAGCGATTCCACCACCAAGGTTGCCAGCAAATCAAAACATCTAGGTGGCGAGCATGAGCCTACCCCATTATTGTCCTTTTACCCAAAACAATCCAAATGCACCAAATACTATCCACAATCACAAAACCAGTGTAGCCAATAGAGACAAGAAACCCACAAGGGCACACCATTTAAAGCAAAAGGCTACCAACGCATCCGAAGGAAGAAGCCCACCCCAACCAACAGACTCCAAAAGATGAACCAACACATTTGAAGGAAGAAGTCTGACCCAACCAGTAGACCCCAAAAGAATAATGAAGGTCAAATCCAAAAGAAAGAATTTTTTTTTATTATTTAAGTTTTTTATGCATACAACTATTTTTGAAAAAAACTAACATCAGTAATTTAAAGAATACTTAAATCAAAGTTGTCCCAAGAATCCTATTCGTTCGAATTAATTTCCTCCCTGCCAGTTGAAGAATTGACATAATCTAACTAGTCACCATGCCTCACCACTTTATCCCTCGCAAGTTCAGCTAACAAATCATAACTATAAATAATGGATATAGGCACATCAACTAGAGGCATCACCACTTCATCATTATCCTCATTAACCACCATAGTTTGATTGGTGAAGAAATCATCCTAGAAGACACATTATCTAAGTTAACCAGCTCTACCTTAGTTCCACCACCCATAGGATTTAAAGAAATGGAATTATCATCCGACTCCTTCACAGCTTCAACACAACTAGGACTAGCTATAAGGTTAATGCAATAATTATTGGCATTCAGGTTAGCATTAACACCTTATACACCATCCCTATTAGTGTAATCAATATTCACAGGCACAATAGTATCTAAAAGAGAAACTTCCTCCTCAACATAAGTAGGATCAACTAAAGGTAAAACTAAAGCCAATTAAATAGCAACTTCCACTGAAAGGCCAACATCATTCCCTTCAACAACATCAGCAGGACCCAACTCCAGAGCCAATTCATTGGTAACACATGAAACAATATTAGCCACCCTATCTACCTCATAGCTAACATTAACATTCATCAATTTAGAGACAATAAGAACATTAGTAGGTGGGGCAGAGGACTGATGAGGCTGACAATCACCACTCAAAAGCCTTATACATTTACATGAAGCACAAAAAGCTGGAAAAACCTCTATAACAACTTGCAAAATATAACCTAGTTTCTCAGGACCCAACCACACTTTGTTAGGATAAGTTTTCTTGATGTCAAGCTCAACCAGAACACGGGCTATAGAAGGTCGAGAACCCATGAAAGTAGCATTATCAACTTTCAATGGTATACCAAAAATTGAACATAATCCATAAAGGATACAAGGGGAGAACAAATGAGGGCGGAGATTCGGAAAAGAAACCCAAATAGGGATAACAAGAGACTCAACACCAATATCAATAAAAGGAGACCATTTGATTAATTTCATGTAGCAATTATTAACTAAATAAGATCTATGATAGAAAATCCTACTAAAATTAAGATCATTACTCATTTTAATCAAAATATGCGACTGGTCAAGCAAGGTAACCAATACATCACCAGTTAGCTTAAGGATGAAAAAAACCTTCGAATCGATTCAAGAGAAGGTCCCTTAAAGGTGAAGAAACCAACTAGTGAAATTGAAAAGGAGCTGCTAGGCCAGTGATCTCTTCCTCCAAAATCCAAAATGATGGCAAGCCACTAAAAGAAGTAGGTTTGAGATCAAGAAATCTTCCATTAGAGAAACTACCAGCAAGAGCATCAAGAAAAGATTGAGATTTGAACGGGCCATCTAAAAATCTAGGGTCGCTCAGGCTTTTCCCCGCCATTTCGACCAAGGAGGTCAGAGGAAGACGAAACATAAGCAAAACGAAAACCAAAATACACAACAATAGAGAAAAAGATAAAATAGGAAGACTTTTCTGGAGAAACCACCGACGAGGGGGCGAGGGGACGAGGTGCGCCAATGGCACAGGTGATGGAAGCAAAAACATAACAAAAAAAAAGGAAGAAAAACACAAACAAAACTTTTCTTCACTAGAACTTCATGGGTACGAAACAAAATAGAGCAATTTCACACACACACATAGTTCACGTCCCACTCAAAGAAATAAAAAGATAATACAGTTTTTAAAACCGTCAGAAATTAAAAATAAAAATAAAATAAACTAAAAGTCGCATCCCTTGGTTTGCAAAGTTCCAAGTTCCAACAATATCCTCCTCAAACCAAGACTTTCTTCATCCCAAGAATCTTCAATAGCTTTAGGAACCTTGGTGTCGACAAAGCTTTAGTGAACAAATCGGCTACCCGATCCTCTGTACTGCAGTGCTCCATAACTAAAATACCCTTCTTTACTACATCTCTGATAAAATGGTAACACACATCAATGTGCTTACTTTTATCATGTTGTACTGGATTTTTGGCCAATGTGATTGCCAATTTGTTGTCCACATAAATTGTTGTAGCTTCATCAATCTCTCCAAAAAATTCCTTCAACAAATTCGTCAACCACATTGCTTCACAAGCCGCTGTCGTCGCTGCTATGTACTCTGCCTCACAAGTAGATAAGGCTACAACTTTCTGTTTCTGTGCACTCCAAGTAAAAGTTGTATGACCAACATAAAACACATATACACTTGTGATCTTTCTTTCCTCATGATCATTTTCCCAATCACTGTCACAATATTCAAGTAATCTCATGTCTCCACTGTACTGATAATGAAGGCCAAACTCAATTATTCCACTGATATATCTAAGAATCCTCTTCGCTGCAAGCCAATGAGACTCCCTTGGATTCTCCATGAATATGCTCAAGATGCCCACACTATACACAATGTCTGGTCTTATCACTGTCAAGTATCTGAGGCTCCCAATCAAACTTTTGTACAATGTTGGATCAACCAATTTTCTTCTCCTTTTTTTTTGTGAAATGAACTCCAGTTTGCATTGGTGTTGACACACTATTGCAATTATTTATCCTGAATTTTTCAAGCAATTCTTTTGTATACCTCTTTTGACATATCCAAATGCCATCATCTTTCTGATGAACTTCTATACCAAAAAATAATAAGATGAGGCCAACATTTGTCATATCAAATCTTCTAAACATAGTTGATTTAAAGTCTGCAATCATCTGCTCATCATCACCTGTTATAAGCAAATCATCCACATATAAGCATATAATTAATCTGTTGTCATTTGAGTCTGTCTTCATATACACACCATATTCATAAGGGCACTTAGTAAACCCTTCTTCTCCAAAATGCTTATCAATGCATAAATTCCAAGCCCTCGAGGCTTGCTTCAAGCCATACAAAGACTTTTTTAAACGATACACCATATGCTCTTTTCCCTTCATAATAAAACCTTCAGGCTGATCTACATATACTTCTTCCTCCAAAACACCATTCAAGAAAGCCGACTTCACATCTAATTGATGAATCTGCCATCTATTCATAGCTGTAATTAAGAAAATTAATCTGACTGTATCAAATCTAGAAACCAGTGCAAAAACCTCTCCATAATATATCCCTTGCTTCTGCTTGTACCCTTTGACTACTAGCCTAGCCTTGAATTTATTTACACCTCCATCAACATTCTTCTTCACTTTGTACACCCACTTGACACCAATGGATTTTTGACCTTTAGGCAGTGAGGCCAAACTCCATGTGTCATTTCTCTCAATAGCATCAATCTCCTATTTCATAGTATCTATCCATCTCTTATCTACAACTGCTTCATTAAAAGTTAAGGGGTCTTCATCTACATATAAAACAAATTGAGATAACTCCTCATTATAATTTGGGGTGTCATATATCTCCTGCAAGCTTCTTATCTTGACCTTTTACATACTATTACTAGATGACAGAAAACCCTAATATAATCAAGATTATTACTCATTTTAATCAAAATATGCGACTGATCAAGCAAGGTAACCAGATGTACATCACCAGTTAGCTTAAGGATAAAAAAACATTCGAATCGATTCAAGAGAATGTCCCTTAGAGGGGAAGAAACCAACTAGTGAAATTGAAAAGGAGCTGCTAGGGCAGTGATCCCTTCCTCCGAAATCCAAAGTGACAGCAATCCACTAAAAGAAGTAGGTTTGAGATCAGGATATCTTCCATTAGAGAAACTATTAGCAAAAGCATCGAGAAAACATTGAGATTTGAATGGACCATCTAAAACTCTAGGGTCGCTTAGGCGTTTACCTACCATTATGACCAAGGAGGCCAGAGGAAGACGAAACGTAAGCAAAACGAAAACCAAAATACACCACAATAAAGAAAAAGAGAAAATATGAAGACTTTTCTGGAGGAACCACCGGCGAGGGGGCGAGGAGCGCCACTGGCATAGCAACCCTAGCAAGGGCCTTGGAAGATGATGAACTATTCGTGAAAATGACGTAATAACGCCTCTATAATTTCCATCTAGCAACCTTCTGCTATACTTACAATCAATAAAATATTTGAAATAGGTTTCTGTATATAATAGGTGATGATGGGTGGGTCTGTACTGTGGGTGCATGCAACTTTTACCATTCCTAGTAGTTGTAGATGAAATGGGGAGTAATTTTCTCATTCCATATATATTAAACAAATTGTCTATTAAATTCAGTACAAGAAGGTCATTAAGATGCTAATATCACTAATTAATAAGTGTAATATGCTTAATTTAGTGCTTTTAAATCAATATATCATATTCTGTAGAATGATAAATTGTCACTTTTCATTTATTTCCACCACCTAATTCAAATATAAATTTATAAATTTAATATAAATTATTATTATTTTATGTTATATATTTAGATATATTTTACATCAATTGATTATATACCAAATTTATTTTATAAATTTATTCTAAAAAGTATTTATGTAAAAACATTATCACTAATAAATAGATAAAATTATTTTAATAATGTATAAATAAATAAATAAATAATTATTAACTTAAAAATAAATATTATTCATGTTAAAAATAATTATTTAAAATTTAGTTTAAAAATTAATTAATTATATATATATATATATATATATATATATATATATATATATATATATATATATATATATATATATATATATATATATATATATATATTATATTATATGTTGTGACTTTCGTAAATCTCAGCTAATCTTTTTAGTTCCACATTAATTGAAAACTCTAATTTCTTGCTATTATTTATATAGCTTTTTCAGTTTTTTATATGTTCAGAACTCACATGAAATGGGGCAATCTGAAGATGTTTCATGCTGATTAGGGGCAAATATTTATACTAAAAATTTCATTCTAATTTAAAATTAAATATTTTAAATATGAATTAACTAATTTATTTACAAATATTATTTAATATGTAATGTAATAAACTTATTTATTTAATTATGTAAATAATACATTAATTCAACCGGCCGGTTCAAAGGAATCGAGACCAGTTCACTAGTTCGCCAGTTGAACCGGTGTATGGTTCAGTTCAGTTCAGTCCAATCTGATGCATAAGCAATTTTCAAGGTGGACCGAACCGATCTTATGACTCGTTGGACCGGCCGATCTGGTCCCATTTTTAAAACTTTGCATAATTAAAGATTTACACTTCATTAGTTTAAAAAATTACCCAACCAAACAACTATTAGGCAACAGAGATAGCTAGAAAATAAATCGTGCCAATCAAGATATTTTTTAAAAAAAGACACCATTCATTTCCAAATGACGATTAAATCACAATCGTTTTTAAAATTCCTCATATGGCCACACTTTTTACGTGCTAATTCTCCTTAAGAAGAAACATTTCATATATAACCTTCAATCTGTTGGATATTATCAAACCAAATGACGCGATGCTTGTTTTAGTTTTCTTTTGATTTTATTTTATTTGTTTTTTAGACGGTTTTAAAAACCTCTTTAGTACTTTTGATTTAAAAATCTCGTGAAAGTGTGTGAAGGGCTGCTCTAAGTTTTTGTTTTCGGTGAAAGACAGTTTAGTGTGTGCTCTCTATTTTTTTTTTCTTTAACCCTTGAAACATTCTGTGAACAGATTTTTTGTTATTTTTCTTTGTTTTATTTTTTGCTTCCATCATTGGTATCAGAGCCCGATTTGGAGAACGGCAGCGAGTTCAAGCACCGATAATTTGCAATCACAATTGCCCAAGTTCACGGGAAAGAACTACAATCAATGGAGTATTCAAATGCGGGTATTGTATCAATCTCAAGAGTTGTGAGAGATTGTAGAGAGCGATTTTTAGGAGCCCGAAGTAGAGAGAGATTTGAATCAAAGGCTTCTTCAAGAATTGAAAGAAAATCGGAAGAAAGATCAGAAGGCCCTTTTCTTCATCTATCAAGCGGTAGATGAAGTTATTTTTTAGTGGATCTCTATGGCGAAGACCACGAAGGAGGCCTGGGATACACTACATGTTTCTTACAAAGGAGATGAGAAAGTGAAGATGGTACGTTTACAAACCATACGAAGCCAATTTGATATGTTGAAGATGAAGGAGTCAGAAAGTGTGGAAGAATATTTCAATCGGGTAATTGTCATTGTTAACCAATTGAAGTTGAATGGAGAATTTGTAGAAGATAAAAGACTTATTGAGAAGATTCTACGAAGCTTGACTAGAAAATTTGAAGCCACTGTGGTAGCCATAGAAGAAGCAAAGAACATAGAGAAAGTGTCTATTGAAGGGTTTCTTGGATCTCTTCAATCACATGAATTAAGAATGAAACAATATGATTCAACAATACTTGAGAAAACCTTCCAAACTTAAGCGGCATTGCGTGGGAATTTCAGAGGTGTCCGTGGAAGAGGTTTTGATAGAGGAAGAGGCTCTTTTAGAAGAGGAAGAGGTTCTTTTGGTACTAGAGGAAGAGGTCGTGTTGGTAGAGGAGAATCTACACAAAGTGATGGAGGTGAAGTTCAAGGTGGAGCTTATGGTAATGGAGAAGGTGCACGTGATCGTGGACATGGCTTCAGAGGTAGAGGAAGAAGCAACCATGCCAATATCAAATGTCACTTTTGCAAAAGGTACGTACACACTTATCAATATTATTGGAAGAGGCAGGAGAATGAAGAGGCAAATGTAGATATGGTACAAGAAAAGGAAGTGGAGAAAAGTGAAGACACGATGTTTCTTACACATAGTAAGTAGTTTGGTGATTCAGGAGATGTGTGGTTTATTGATAGCGGTTGTAGTAATCACATGACTAGCAATAGAAGATTGTTTGTTACTTTGGATAACTCAATCCAAAGTGAAGTACGCATGAAAGATGATAATAAATTATTTGTAGAAGGAAAATATGATATTTTGGTGCAAATAAAAAAGGGAGAAAAGAAGATATCAGATGTCTTCTATGTTCTAAATCTTAAGCATAATTTGCTTAGTGTTGGACAACTAAATCAAAAGGGATATGTGTTGACGTTTTCTTTTGACACTTGTACCATTAAAGACAAGCATGAATTTTTGATAGCCAAGGTGAATGCGATTCCAAATAAAATGTATCCCATGAAGATGATTTGCAGTCTGAATGGTTGTTTGAAAACTTCCATAGAGAATCATTCAAGATTATGGCATTGCAGATTTGGTCACTTGAGTTTCAAGACACTTTCTTATATGAGCCAGAAGAATATAGTTGATGGGCTTCCACATATTGAAGTTCAAGACAATATTTATGAAGCATATGTTCCTGGAAAATAGAGTAGAGCGCCATTTTCAGTTGGAAAATCATGGAGAGCCTTGAAACCATTGGAGCTTATTCATTCATATTTATGTGGACCGATGCACACTACTTTTATTGAAGATAATTATTATTTTCTCACATTTATTGATGATTATAGTAGAAAAATATGAATATATTTTCTGAAAGAGAAGTCACAAGCAGTTGAATACTTAAAAATATTCAAAGCACTTGTGGAGAAGGAGAGTGGCCATTTTATTAAGATGTTTATGAGAGATAGAGGTGAAGTATATATTAGTAATGAGATGCAAAATTATTTGAAGGAAAATGGGATACGCCATCAGTTAACAACTAGATACACACCACAACAAAATGGGGTAACTCAGAGGTTGAATTGAATCATTATGGGATTGGCTAGGGGTATGTTAAAGGAGAGGAAAGTGCCCAATCTACTTTGGGTTGAAGTTATGTCATGTGCTATTTATTTGTTGAATAGAGCAACATCAAAAAGTAATCCATCTCAAACCCTTTTAAAATTCGGAGTGGTCATAAGCCTATGGTTGATCATTTGAGAGTTTTTGAGAGCATTTCTTATGTTCATGTACCTGATCAAAAGAGAAAAAGTAAGATGAAAAATCTGAGAAGTGTGTATTCGTAGGATACAGTGAAAGGTCCAAAGCCTATAATCCTATAATAAATAAAGTGATAGTGAGTAGAGATGTGAGATTTGAAGAGAAATTAGGTTGGGATTGGCTTGAAAAAAGCAACAAGGAGGATGTTACAGTTGTGAAAAATTCATAAAAAAATTATTAATGATGTAGAGCAACAATGACCACCACACACTACAGTGAGATTGGGAGATTCATCTATTAATGATATGAAAAGGTGAAGACAAGAAGCCTGTAGGAGATATATGATACCACAAATTATAATAAAGAGTTGTCTCAATTTGCTTTATATGTAGATAAAGAGCACTTAACTTCTAATGAGGCAGTTACAAAAAAGAGATGGATGGATGCCATAAAAGAGGATATTGATGTTATTGAGAGAAATGACACATGGAGTTTGGCCTCACTTCCTAAAGGTCAAAAATCCATTGGTGTCAAGTGGGTGTCCAAAGTGAAGATGAATGTTGATGGAGGTGTAAATAAATTCAAGGCTAGACTTGTAGTCAAAGGGTGCAAGTAGAAGCAATGGATAGATTATGAAGAGGTTTTCGCATTGGTTGTCAGATTTGATACAGTAAGATTAATTTTTTCTATTGCAGCTATGAATAGATGGCAGATTCATCAATTAGATGTGAATCGACTTTCTTGAATGGTGTTTTGGAGGAAGAAGTATATGTAGATCATCCTGAAAGTTTTATGTGAAGAAAAAGAACATATGATGTATTTGAAAAAAGACTTTATATGGCTTGAAGCAAGCCCCAAGGGCTTGGAATTTATGCATTGAAAAACATTTTGGAGAAGAAGAGTTCACTAAATGTCCTTATTAACATGGTGTGTATATGAAGATAGACTCAAATGACAACAGATTAATTATATGATTATATGTGGATGATTTGCTTATAACAGGTGATGATGAACATATGATTGCAAAATTTAAATCAACAATATTCAAAATATTTGATATGACAGATGTTGGTCTCATGTCATTATTTTTTGGTATAGAAGTTCATCAGAAAGATGATGTCATTTGAATATGTCAAAAGAGATGCAAAATAATTGCTTGAGAAGTTCAGGATGAATTATTGCAATAGTGTGTCAACAACAATGCAAACTGGAGTTTATTCCACAAAAGAAGGAGAAGGAAAATTGGTTGATATGACATTGTACAAAAGTTTGATTGGGAGCCTCAGATACTTGATAGTGACTAGACCTGACATTGTGTATAGTGTGGGCATCTTGAACAGATTCATGGAGAATCCGAGGGAGTCTCATTGGCTTGCAGCGAAGAGGATTCTTAGATATATAAGTGGGATAGTTGAGTTTGGCCTTCATTATCAGTGAAGTGGAGACATGAAATTAATTGGATATTTTGATAGTGATTAGGATAATGATCATGAGGAAAAAAAGAGCACAAGTGGATATGTGTTTTATGTTGGTGATACAGCCTTCTCTTGGAGCACACATAAGTAGAAAGTTGTAGCCTTATCTACTTGTAAGGCAGAGTATATAGCAGCGGTGGCAGCGGCTTGTGAAGCAATGTGGTTGAAGAATTTGCTGAAGGAATTTTATAGAGAGATTGATAAAGCTACAACAATTTTTGTGGACAACAAGTCGGCAATCGCATTTGGCCAAAAATTCAGTACAACATTGTAGGAGTAAGCAAATTGATGTGCGTCACCATTTTATCAGAGATGTAATAAAGATGCGTCATATTAGCATGGGGCACTGCAGTACAGAGGATCAGGTAGCTGAGTTGTTCACCAAAGCATTACCGACATCAAGGTTCGTAAAGCTACTGAGGATGTTTGGGATGAAGAAAGTATTAGTTTGAGGGGGACATTGTTGGATATTATCAAACCAAATGACATGATGCTTGCTTGAGTTTTCTTTTGATTTTATTTTATTTGTTTTTCAGACGGTTTTAAAAATCTCTTTAGTACTTGTGATTTAAAAATCCCGTGAAAGTGTGTGAAGGGCTGCTCTAAGTTTTTGTTTTCGATGAAAGACAGTTTTGTGTGTGCTCTCTATTTTTCTTCTTTAACCCGTAAAACATTCTGTGAACAGAATTTTTGTTATTTTTCTTTGTTTTGTTTTTTGCTTCCATCACAATCACTAAGGAAAAGCGTCAACTCCAAACCGACGACTAAACAGATGAAATCAGGTAGATTTCAAATTCAAAAAGAGCGATGAGAAAGATCAGAAGAAATCGAAACGATGAACAATAGAGCGAGAAAGAAGAATGAGATTACTGATGCCGAGATCTATGCCGATTATAACCTTCTGAACTCCCAGAGCACACATGTTGTTCTCGCTGTTGTTGAGCGATCCGCCACAGGATTAAAGTCATAGGCGAAGGAAGAGAAGGTGGCATGAGTCCGGACCAATAAAACGGCTGGTTTTATGACTCTGAACAGTAAGTGCATAGTAAAAATGCAGTGGTGAACAATAATTATGTTTTTATTGTGCTTTTATTGTTCATAATCATACAACCGGACGGTTCTCTAGGTCCGCACTCCGTACATAATAATCTCTCCCAATAATGGTGTAAGTCAGTCATGTACTGTCGTGCTGGCTTTGGTTTCGCCGGCTCTATTCCCAACTCCGCTTTATATCTAACTGAGCTTAGTAGTGTTGCAAATCAATGAAGCAACGGTTGGCTCAATTCCAGCTTGTCTATGATAGTTTGTTTAGGTTAAATATAATATGAAGTATTTGATTATTAAAAAAAGAAGCTTAAATAATTATTTATTTGACTTGTTTTTATTCAACTTGATTTGGTTCATTTATTGTCTTATCAACAAGTTAATCAATTAAGGTTTTATTTGGTATGACTTTTTTATTGCTTCTTAAAACGGAGTTTTAATTTTTATATTAAAGCTCTCTTTTAAGAAGCAATAAAAAAGCTGTCCCAAACGAAACCTAAATTTGAGTCATCAACTTTTTTTTTTGGGAAAATAGCAACTCTTGTTTGATTCAGCTCATTTGAATAATATTAATATATAATATATTAATATTTAAATATTTAAATATAAAATTGCTATAAATATTTAAAATTATATCATATTTCTCTTATATCAAATATTTCTTTATTATTTCTCTTTTAAATATTTATTTATTATTATCTTATAATAAATGAGCTGAGAAGTAAATTCGAACTAAAAAATAAATTTAAAATTAATTTTCAGTTCCCGCCAGTCAAGCTGCTCGTCGAGCTGACGAGTCGAGTTTGAGACCTGTTCAAGCTCGATAAGCCTTTGAGCTCGAAATTGTGTTCGTGCTCGATAAACTCGACTCGTTGAGCCTGTTTCCAAGTCGAGTCTGAACCGGCTCGCGAGTCAGCTTGACTCAGTTGCACCCCTAGTCTACACTGAGGCCCGTGCTGAGACGAAGGGAAGGGGCGATTCTTCTTTTGTACGTGTCGTTAAGCTATTCGTCACAGGAGCTGAGATCTCGCCCCGAATATCATGGGGAGAGCGAATCCAGGACGGAATTAATCTCGTCCGTCCATTTGCTATTTCAAAGCTAAATTACATTCGAGCCCACCATGATCCCTCCTGAATCAGGGCTTGTCTCGCGGAATTTTCAGTGGAAGACGACGGGGCGCCAAAAAGTGAAAGGGTGCGTGGATCCGGACTTTCAATCAGCCAGAGTTGCTTTAATATTAAATTTCATTATTGCAAGAAAAAAAAAAAGAGTGAATTAAAAGATTATTAATATATTTAAATTTAATATCATAAGGAAGAAATTTATATCATGTATTTTGAATTCGAATTTTTATTTTTTTTATGAATCATATTTGATATGTCGTAAAAAATCTACTTGATCAAGTACAAGTTTCGATGTGTATTTGAATTAAGAACTATCTGAACTCTGATTTTAATAATCATATGGTGAAGTTGAACGTATCGATGAGATGAACACAATAAAATCTAAGGTGTTTTGAATGAGCCCATATAAAATACTTGAAGTGCACTTAAAAATTTCAACGCACTAATTGGAAGGTTAAATGATCTTCAAATCTTGCATGCTCTAGTAAAATCAAATGTGTAATTGATTCGAACATCATCAAGGCACTTAAATATAAAAGATTAATCAATAAAGGAATCAAATATGGGTTGTCCAATAGAATTGTTTGAATTTTCGCTATAATTACGGAGCATTCCTGTAATAACCCCAAATTTAATTTTCTTAAATTCAAAGAAATTTGGCTGAGTGCTACGACTCTATGGTTGTGGGGCATTATGGTGAAAAGCTCTTAATTTTGTGGAAAATAAGGGAGCACTCCGGCACTGTGGTTTGGAGCGCTACGACATTAGGTCAAAAAAATTATTTTTTTTTATAAAATATCAATTTCCATTTTATACAAAACCTCATCCAACCATCTCCTCCCCTATTCTTCTTTACTTGGTATGGAGAGGAGAGGGGAGAAGAAATAGAGAAAATGGAGGAGAGAGGAGAGAGAAGTTCATTTCAGGACATTTGGTCTATCACTCTAGTTGTGAAAAGTACTCAGATCGTGGTAGGTAACCTTAACCCTACCTTTGTTCCAATAATTTTTCTTCTTACCTATTTTCTTCCTTTTGTAATTAATAAAAATTAAATATATCTCATTTTAGTAATTTCACAAGTATAACTTTTGATATGTTGTAGATATCGTCATTTTGAACATTTTGACTAGCGTATATTGAATTCAAACTGTGTGATTTTGCATATATGTCATTTTAGCTTAAATATGTGGGGTAATATTGAGCATAAAATGATTAGAAGTTAGTGTACTACACCTAAATATGAAATATATGATATGCGTTAATTTATTATTCATATGGACTAACAAGTATTTTGGCATAATACACATATGCATAATGGTGATCATACTAGATAGATCTACATATTATAATTATTGCATATGATGTATATATGATATCTACTATCATGATTTTATGTCATGTGAAATGTGTGTAAAAGTAAGAAAGACTAACTGATAATTAACAAATTAAATTTAGCTAGAGACATGTTATCTTGTATAGGGGCATGCCAATAAGCTTTCTTTTAAATGAGATTTATGGTGTAATCCTAAGAGATATGAAAAGGGAGGTATGATGAGACTCATTGATATGATATGATATGCACACAGACAGGAAATGACGACTTCTTTTATGAAAGCCACATAACTTGTGATATATGATATGAGATTGATTCCTAGTAACATGATTGATATGATTCATATAGATTTCTATAAGGTTGGTCAACATGACTTGATATAGAAAAAAATATCACATGTAGTTAGATGTCATACATTATTTATATATACATATGACATGAGCATGCATGATAATTTACATAAGTGGCATGATATAATATGGTATATGATATGACTGATATTGACATATGACAAGACTGATATGACCGATAAGATTGATATAATAATATATGATACATAAGAAATATATGATTTACATGTTGGATTACATATAATAAAAATATATGATATACATGCATTAATATTTGATGTTATATGACAGACATAGAAAAAATGTACACTAGTTTGAAATGACTGTTAGAAATGATAGAACATACTTGTACTTTATATGGATAGTGATCATTGATCACTAAATTTGAATTAAAATTTATTGATTATATTATTTCTACATGATCCTATAGTTATATGCTTAGACTAATATGGATTGAATAATTATATGTAAATTATTTCTGCTATCGTTTATTGATAATAGTTACAGGTTATGGTAATTTACTAAGATATTAACTCACTATGTGGTTTTACATATTTTTCAAGAAGAATCATATTCTAGTGGAGTGAGGCTGAATAAGGTTTCTAAGCTTCATTTTTTTTTCTATATTTTAGTTTTATTCTTTTGTAGCCATGAATAAATAGTTATAAATTTATGTTATAGATTGAATTCCTTCATATTATACATGAATTTATGGAACTTATATATATATATATATATATATATATATATATATATATATATGATTTATAGTTACTGTTACTGGTTTTTATTTATTTAAAGGTAGATGAATTTAAAAAGAGAAAGATAAATCCTTTAAAATTAGATGGTTGAATCGAATTAGGATTTGTCTTTATAGATGGTTGAATTGAATCAGGAGAATGACTCACTTAGACCTCTTAGAGAGTGTCAGTCCCATGGTAGAGGATATCCACCAGAGTCTCCATAGGAAAAACATCCAAGCAAATAACATTGAACTCAAACCCATGATCATCCAAATGGTCAAGAACTCATAGTTTAGGGGAACTCCTATTAAGAATCCCAACCTATATATATCCAGCTTCTTAATGATCTAGGCTACATTAAAGTCTAATGGAGTCTCTAATAACACGTTTAGACTTCATTTTTTCCCTTTCCTCTATGGGATAAGATAAAAATATTGTTGAATTCCTTACCCCCGAGATACATCATCACTTGGAATGATCTGGCCCACAAGTTTCTAGCTAAGTATTTTCCTCCTTTAAAAGAACCCAAGCTTAGGAATGATATTACTTCCTTTATCAATTTGATGCAGAGTGATTTATGAAAGCTGGGAATGATTTAAAGAGATGCTTATGAAGTGCACCCTCCATGTCATGCTCAATTGGTTGATTATATAGACTTTTTATAATGGATTGGTTAGATCTTTAAGATCTATTATAGATATAGCCGCTGAAGGGTCATTGATATCCAAGCCCTTCAATGAAGCTTTTTCTTTTATCTAGGAGATGGACACCAATAACTTTTATTGGCCTTCAAATAAGATGAAAGCTAAAAAATTTGATAGTTTTTATGAGTCTAAGCCTTGTCCATTCTAATAACCAAGTAGCAATTACTTTTAAGAAGTTAGGCAATCTTGGAGTTAATTCATCCTCAGGACATTCCATACCTTTAGAAGATATTATCTTTTGTCCATCTAGTGATCCAAATGCTTAAGGGGGAGACTTTAAATGACATTAATAGAGAAAATAACATATACTCAAATACCTACAAATTTGGGGAAACACCCAAAATTTTAAAGGAGTAATAATATTATTATCAACAATGTGGGAAACATAAGAAATTTTAATCAGCTTAACCTTGTAGGGTCTTGGAAGAACCCTTGGAAGTAATTTAGAAATCCTAGGCCCAACTATTACCTATGTTATAATTCTAATAAGCAAATTAAGGATAAGAAGTCATCTTTAATGTTTAAGATAGGGACTCAACTGAAGAGTTAGGCTATTGTTATTTAGAATAGAGAAAATCAATTGGGGTAGTTAGCCAGTTCAATCAATAGTATACATCAAGATACCTTGCATAACACTACAGAAGTAAACCTTAAGGAGAAAGGTACGGAGTAGTGTGAAACTATCCAATTGAGGAAGTGGAAGGAACTAGGAGAAACTAGTAGAGATAGAGATCAACCCTAGAGAAATCTAGTGTAATATCTTGTTCCCTTACTGTTCCTCTCAGATTTGGATTTTCCTCCCAGAATCGGCCAGGACGAAGTTTGGATCGTCCAGGCCGATCAGTGCATTGAAAACAGCTGATTTCTGGAGCAAATTCTGGACAGAATCGTCCAGGACGATATTGAGATCGTCCAGGACGATCTGCACTGTTCCTAAAATCGTCCTGATCATCGCCCTGGAGTATCGGCCAGGACGACCAGAATTGGTCTGATCGTCCGGGACGATCGAGACGATCGACCAGGCCGATCAGTGTATGATATAAGGAAATGAGCTCGTTTTGAGGAGAGAGAAAAATCAAAATTAAAATCAGAAATATCTGAGGAGAGAGAAAGAGAAAAGGAAAAAGAGAAAAGCTGGTTTTCGGAGACCGCGGAGCGCTTTTCGACCGACGCTGCTGTTGGGAAAAGTGAAGATCTCGTGGTAAGGACTCCGAACCCTATTTCTGTTTTCAGAGATGTTGTGTTTCGACCTAGTTGTGATCTGTTTTGTGTTTTCGTAGTCGACTTTTCGACATGGTTTTGATTTGACACAACTTCCACCGCACAACTTTTAGTATGTTATAGATATGATTATTGTACACGATTTGACTGTATTCTACGAAGATTTTACCGGTTGGAATTGATTCTACGTGATTTTAATCGAATAGAAAAATATCAGGACCTGATTTGATTTGGATTCTATAGATCGATAGTCTTGTATTGACGCTATAGATATTCTATTGTAATTTGGAAAGATTTGGAAACTGTGTCTTTTTGCAGGATTTTTGTGTAAATTTGACCGACTACCGTTATGCTGCCCGATTTTCGTACGATTCCTGAATTGTATGAGATTGATAGATTGAACTGATATGCATTGATTATGGATACGATTGCTTTAATATTGACTATTGAATTGCTTATTGATTGAATTGACTATTGATACTGATCGCAAGTGGAACCTGGTTGAACATTGGTGGAGATTGATATTGATACCTGTACAGGATGGTGGGCCGACGGGCTTTCCTTTAAACATTGATTATTGATTATTGAAGGGAGATATAAGGAGTTTATTGATATGCCGACGGGCGAAAAGAGTGACGACTCTTATTGATTGAACCAATGTAAATTGATATCTACAACAGCAATATGGATTCTACAACAGCAACATAGCCAGTAGATTGTACTTGTTCAGTATATAGTATTGAATTGCATGTTTACTGTATTGATTTACGGATCTATTGCTTTATCGACTTCTGCTTTATTGAGTTTGATTGGATTTACTAGATCGTACGATTTCATTGATTTCACTGATTGATTTCTGTGCATCGACATTGAGCATTGATATAGAAATGGATGGATATAGATACTGCATTGATAGCATGGACATCGTACTACTGCTTATAGAATTATTGATACTGCTGCCTATAGATTCATTGTATTTCTGCCGTATCGCTTTTCTCTACTGATTCTATTGATTTGATCGTATCGATTTGATTGACGACATTGATTTATTGAATTGATTTACCGAATTGCCTGCTGCTGCATTGACTGGTTTTATTGACTATTGATTTCCGCTGCATTGACTCATTGACCATTGACTGATACGGATTGAATAGATTGACATGCATATTGATAGCATTGCCGTGCTTTGATTTCAGTTATAGGTGTGGACCTCCGAAAGAGCACCGCGCGAACGGGCCAATTGGAAGAGACAGATTGGATCGTGCATACGACTGACCATTGAGGATAGAGGCTTTCACCAACACACCCCGATGGGTAGTAATATACACGACCAAATCACGGGTTTCCCCCACCCGATGCAAGAGCTCGAATGGGGTTTAGTAGATTGTGGAGACCAAGTTTCCCACGGGCGCAAGCCCCCGTGGTTAATTACATCCCAGGCCGGAGCCTGAGAAAACTCTCGATTAAGGATCATACATTATCCTCTACTAAAGTGGGATCGGCACAAGGGTATAGACTAGGAAATCCTACTCAAAGGGAAGAAAGGTCCGAAGGGGCTGAATCAACATGCGTGGCTCATACCAGCATTCGGAGGCTCTAGGATACTAAAAAGAAACTGGAGAAACTAAAACCAAACACTCAATCACATGCGTGAGAGAAGGGATGGAGGTGGCGTCATCCTGTGACGCGGATAAGTAGGATTTATAGTCCCCGAAAGGAAGAGACATACCTACTATTTAAGGCATACTACGAGACCGAATGTAGTACCCTCGAATCTTAAATCTAGTTTGGACTTAGTGTTCGACACACACTAAGACCAGTGTCCTAGCTAATGCGATGCAAAGATCTGGACTTATCCCGGCCTGGATTGGGGGAGCCAGCTAACCACCTAATCGATTTAAAACCATGCTGTCAAGTCAATTATGAAAGATGGGTGGGTGGTACAGTTATTGGAAGTAGGACCGACATCTATAGAATTTCCTAAGTGGTCCTGAACTTATGTTGGGTGAATGCCCCTAGCTAATGCAATTAAATTTTAATTAGTTGGTTACTAATGCAATGCATGCTAGTTGAATTGTCAGCTCATGAATGCTATAGAACTTTAAAAACAGGCTTATAGAAAATAATTTTTTGAAAAGACTGAGTCTCCCTAGGTCCGGCACTTCATCCTCATAGGCCAGATTATCCGGACTCTACCCGCAGGCAGGGAGATGTCTTATTAGAAGGAGAGAGAAGATGCAGTAATATGCATGCGACCCCGGACGGTTCCGGCAGTTCCCTAGGTTCGTTAAGTTTCTATGTTATTTAAAACCTAAACTTTTAGGAGTTAGTTATGAGTAGAAGAATTTTTAGTCCTTAGAGAGCCTAACGGAATCCAGGCGAAAACAAGAGCGGCATGCAAGAAAGAAACCTAGAAAAAGCAGGTAATTCTACTGCGCAATCAGGTAAACACATCAATATAAATCCAACTAATCAAGTAAATGTCCATAGGCCAACTGCCCTTTAATTACAACCCAGGGTATGCAGAAAAGTAAAGTGGCCGGGCACCACTGCCAACAACCCGGATTTCTAAGCCTATGACAGACGCCAACAACTTTGAGTGGGATATTGGGTCTTCAATCTTCAATATCTTCAGTCTCCTGGGTTTCCTCTCCTTAGAATCCTTGGATCACTCCTCCTTGGACTCCTTGGATCCGTCGTGGCTTGAATATCCAAACGAAGAGACAATTCCCCCTAGTAGGGGTGTATTGCCTTTTCTCTTTGGATATCTAAAGCCATCCAGCTCGATCTTCCAAATGGAAGAAGACTCTCCCCTTGGGGATGCCTTCTTCTTTTAGAATTCGAGCTGGATAAGAATATCCCAACTCAATAGTTGTTTTCACAACTCTTAACAATTATTACAAATAAATTACATGAATTGAAAGCAGTAAATCTAAGAATCCCTGCAAGGTTATCCTAGTGAAATCTCATCCCAAGCAGTTTATATAGAAATAAAAATGCTAACACCATTGACCCTGTGCCAAGCCATGCTCTTAATTATGAGGGCTAAGCAGCTCCATCTGTGCAGTTATAATTATTAATTTTAGCCCTCATTTTTATTTAGGGGGAGCTGAGCAAGCACCTGCATAAAATATTATTAGAAATAATCATAATGCTCCCCCCTTTTTTTTTATTTGCTTGAGCATGGCCACCTGCACGGAAGAACAGTATATGTATAGCGCTCCTAACCTATGGGTAAGTCTAACGCTCACATCCAGAGTGCAGAAAAAGTAAGCAAACACACCAATCATTTTTCAAACAGCATGCAGTGAAAACTACGGAAAGCTCTGGCACACAGCAGAAAAGTAAAACCCAGCGGCCTAACCTAGGTCTAGAAGTGGTGCCCTAGCAAACCATTCTATGTGTGTGTAAGGCTTGTGTAGTTTGGATAGATCCTAGGCAGGATAGTTAGTTAAAATTGTCTAAAGTTCAAATCTGTTGAAGGCCAGAAAAGGAATTTTTGTTGAAATTCGAATATTAGTGAATTGGGGTACATTTTTAGTTAATATAGTTTGTTGATCAATTTTAAGAACTTAGGGTGATGATATTTGAAGTTAAAGTTATATTAGCCAATTTTGGAAAGTTCTAGGTCCTCCTAGGAACTAAGCTAAGGGCCCAAAAGGTCACTATAGGAAATAGGCTAGGTTTGGGATTCCTATCCCCTTAGGAAAATATTAGACCTTAATACGAGTAGTTAGACAGGTAGTAGGCTGGAATCGGAGTTCTCTAGGAAAAGTTATGAATTTTCTAAGTTTCGGGCCCTAAATGAACTACGGTTGACCAAAAAGTTGACTTTCTAATCTAAGCCAATTTCTGGAATCCTAAGATTTTCAATAAATACTAGGCCCTAATTGGAGTCTAATGCAAGTGAGTTTACCTAATTTAGAATTCTCTACAATTAGTTATGGTTTTCTAAAGATCGGGTATTAAAGGGATTTTCTAAATTAACTAGGAAAGGGCCCTTTTTACTATTTTGATCCAAATGAGCTCCAAACTGATTGGAATCACTCCCAAAGGCCAGGGATAATCTGAGAAAGTGATCCCAAGTGTTTGGGGAAAATTTGGGATTTTTAATAATTTTTAATGATTTATTAGGGGCAAAACGATAATTTCCACCTATGGTCAAATTAAGGGTCAACCTGAAGTCAAACTAGGGAGCCCTATTTATCTAAGGTCAAGGATTAGGTTCTGGTCAGTTTGAGGTATTATGGGTAATTTTCTGACCTATGGTGTATTTATTGTAATTTCTGGAAGGTCTCGGGGCCTTAATTAGCAGGTTAATTAGGGTTAGTTAACTAAGGGGTCTAGCAAGCCCTAAAAAATCCTAGAAAATTCTGAGGGGTTTATGATGTCACTAAGTTTAAATGTTGAGGTTTTGATGTCAATCAGTGATCTATCCTAGCTCCTAGAAAACTTCTAAGTTCGCTAGACGGGTCCTTAATTTTTGTCCTTAGGGTGTCACTACGTTGTAGGAATTTTAAAGTGATGTTTACACTAACCCTCGGGATAATAAATGCATGGAGTACATAAACAAAGTAAACACGCCATGTCCTTAAATCTAGGAGAGCCTAGACTAAGTGCTTGTGGTGCGACGACCTACACATGCAGTCTATGAAAGATTAAAAAGTAAAGACACCTAAAGAAAGGATTAGTGAATGATTGGGACTCAACCATTCACTAACCCACTCCCCCATAGTTGCTCTTCATCCATAGAACCTATGTCTAAAATTTCACAAGTAGTGGATCTCCCAAGATTAAAGGATTTAATACATAAGTAATTTTAAAATATTTTAAAATACTTACAGATATATGAACTTTTGAAAAATAGCATAATTAAAAGTATATCAATTTATGATAAATGCATATAAGGGAGACCCACTGGTTATCCTAACGCAGTCTCAAGCGATTTGAAAGTAGTTTGTATCCTGAAAGTAGTTGTTATATTAATATATAAATATCAAAATACCCAAATAATCGAATCCAAATAGTGATTTGTCAAAACAGCCAAAATCAAGGGCTGGAAATGGTTTCAAAATATAAAGCTCGCTTTTCTGAAAAGAACGAGGGGTTAAACGTCAAAATCCGACTTGAAATGGCGAAGATACGAATTTCCGAAGTTTTAAATATAATAAAATAGTATTTTAAAATAGTGTAAATTTACTGTTTTTGTAATAACAGCAAACTCAGACATGCTTTTTATCTGAAAATAGTTTCAAAATATGCAGAGTTCAGAGTACATCCAAAACAAGGTGCTGTACGTCGACAGCGGACTTAAAACGACAAAGTTATGTAATTTCAAAGTCTAAGTATAATAAAAAGAATATTTGAAAATAATACAGCTTGCTGTTTTCAAAATAAGTACAGAAATACTAAAAATATTTGTGCAGTGCAGACTCCAGGATGTGCAGAATCAAAATACGATCAAAACAAGACGTTGTGCGCTAAAATCGGGTTAAAAACGAGAAAGTTATACAATTTAGAAGTTTTAAAGTAATAAAATAATATTGAAATGTTTAAAAATAACAAATACTTAAATAATAATAATAATTAAATAAATATGAAAGATAGGTTCTAGAATCTCTGAAATTTTGAAAAAGGTAATTTATAAATGTATAATATTAAGAATATTTTTAATAATTTAATTAATTAAAATGATTAAGAAAATATTTAATAAATAAAATAATAATAATAATAATAATAATAATCTTTTTTTTTTAAATAAATATAATAATAGTAATAATAATAATAATAAGTAACAAGAATAATTTAAAATAATATATTTATTAATATCATGATTAAAATAATAATATTATAATATAATATCAGTAAAATAATTAAAATAATAATTTAAAATAGTATTATCTTACTGTTTTATTAATAATTTAATATATATATATTATTTTTATAAAAAGAAATTTTTATAAGGTAGAGGACGACAATACGAATCCAACGAGGTATTGTGCGTCGAAAACGGACAAAAAACGAATTTTTGGCGAATTTTAGAAGTTTTCTGATTTAAAATATATTAAAAATAACTTTTTAATTTAAAATAAAGGCGGCGGGACCCGCGGGACACGTGGCGAAGCGGGATTGATCCCGCGGTTTCGGGCAATCATTGCCTGGCGGCGCGATGATTACGCCGCCGGCAATGATTGCCGCAATCATTGCGGCAATCGAAAAACCGCGAAACGCGGTTTCTTTAACCACGTCAGCGACGGCGCTCCGCCGTCCGATCTCCGCGGTCTGTGATCGAGGGTCCAGATCACGCCACGTGGCCACCCGAACCACGGAACCGCGGCTGAAGGCCAGCGGTCACGCCTGACCGCGCGAAACCGCGCGATCCGGACCGTTGATCGGCGGGATCAACGGTCCCGGACGCCCCTAGGGCCTGATCTCGCCGGACCGAAACCCTAAATCTTATTTGGCCTCGTTCTCGCTCGATACTCAACCAAATCTCGCAAAATTTTAAACATAGGTTCCACTAATGAACAGAAATCATGGGGGTATATTGGATTGATCTAAAACAAAGTAGAATGATATCTATTTAGCTATAAGTGTTTAACCTATTCTAAGGGTTTTAAGAAGATCTAACCGTTGGATCTTCAAATCTTTGACACGGTTGAGCTTGTAGACTGTCCTCGTATGTTTTCCTAGTTGAACTCGAGCCTTGATTCGTCCTCGATCAACGGGAAATCGTCCAAGGGGCTATATGCTCTCGGTTTCGCCGGAATCCGGCCGGCGGCGGGTTGGGGAGGCCGGGGTCTGGTCGGAAAAGGTTGAGAGAAGTTCCAGGAGCTCTCACACCAACTCTCAGGGGTTGAGGAAATCTCTCACGAAGGCAAGAGCAAAAAAGGTCTAAAATTGGCCTTGATTTTTGGTATTTAAAGCCCCTAGACCTAAGGTGGACGGCCTAGATTTAATCCTCAGCTAATTGGGAGGGAAATAGGTCGGTTTAGGCCGTGATTTTGAATTTAAAACGAAGGGAATTGATTGGGGGCATTAAATGGGCCTTAAATCCAAATAAATAGGTGATTTTGACCAAATTATGACTTGGTTTGACCAAGTCAGGGTTTGACTTGGTCAAACAAGTCAATTAGGTCAAAGAGGATGCGGATCAAGCCATGAAAGGGTTTGAAATTATTTAAAAACTAATTTGAGCTCTTTAGGTCAACTTGGGTCAACCCAGGTTGACCTGGTCAACCAGGTTGACCCAAGGCCTAGGCCCGGGCTCGACAGACTCAGTTTGACTCACTGAACCTATTGGAGAGGGTCTTGGGGTCTGACAATTTGACCAAGTCAACCCTCCAAGCCCAATTCTGGGCAAAATCGAGGTCAACAATAGGTATTAGGTGACCTGCTGGGCTTTGTAAAGCTCATTATATGTGGTTGATATTTTCAGGTCAGGGCTCGGGAGCAGGAGATAGGATTTGATCCAGATCTGCAGGTTTTTAGTTCTTTTGATAGATAGATGATTATTTTATACTCAGGACAGGATAGATTTCTCTACTTGTATTGCTATTGTAGTTCCTGAGTATTGTACATGACGTTTTGAGATTTGAATCGACTTGAATATTGATGTTTTAAATTTTATAGATGTTTGATAGATTGCTTACTGAAGGATTATAGATAACTCTGGTATATTGTTGCGAATTGATTGACATTCTTTCCAAGTTAGATCCCGGGGCGTCACAAGTAGAGTGGAAGAACATGTAGGGACTAATCAGCCTAAGGAGCAACCTGAGCCTATTAAAGAATTAGATAAACCCATTCAGAATGTTTTAGAGAGGCCACCAGCACCTTTCCCTAAAGGTTAATCAATCATAATCTGGATAGGCAATTCTCTAGGTTTTCAGAGGTGTTTAAGAAATTAACCATCAATATCCCCTTTGTAGAAGCCTTAGAATACATGCATGTATTCCAAGTTTATGAAGGATATTCTCAATAAAAAGAGAAGACTATTTTGAAAGTTCAAAACAGACTTTTAAATCTTGTTGAACTACCTTAGGCACACCAAGAGGGGAAGTAAGTTAGTTATTTAAATTTTTTTCAGAACATTTTTCTTTTTATGAATGATGTTAAAAAAAAATACAAGCGAAAGAAAATATTAATGAACCAAATAAAATTTTTTTATTTTTTATTTTATAAAAATGAACAAATTTTTTTTTTTTTTTCATTGCTCACAAAAATCCATCCAAAATAATCACAATACAGTTATCACATATTTATAAGAAGAGAATATTGCAGAAATTAAAATGCAAAAACATAAAAAAAACTAAATAAACAAAATGAGCACACCATAAATTTTATAGTTGTTTGATCAACCTTGACCTATGTCTACTCTCCATAATCCTCATCTCTGGGTATTACATTAAACCTTTAGTGACTTTTCTTTAGCCTATGCAGGAAGGTGGAGAAGCCCTTACAAAATCACCTACACCCGTCTATAGTGCGGTTGAGAAGCTGAATTCTTTTCACCCTTCTAGTGAGGTAGAGAACCTGGAATCTTTTCACCCTCCTAGTGAGGTAGAGAACCTGGAATCCTTTTCACCTTCATTTTAAGGAAGAGAACCTACAATCTTGGGCCTTGAAGACTTTTCCCCCTAGGGATTCCCTCAAGATAAATGAAAATACGGAGGAACTTAGGTAGAAGCTTACTTGGAGCAACTATGTGGAATTCCCTCATACACCTTCTCCCTCATACTCACCTTCTCCCCCTCTTCATGTCAAAGCTCCATGATCTCTCAAGAGGGGAAAACTCTCACACAAAATTCTCTCAACAGCTAAAATTCTAGTGTCTCTTGAGAAAGTTTAAAAGCAAGGCTTCTAAAAGGTCTAATTTTTCACATTAGTTATTTTTTTTATCATACAATATGATATGAGATTGTATAGTACAATTAATTCAATACATCATGTTAGTACTGTATGATAAATAAGAATCTATAAGATTAGTTTAAATATTTGAACCAATCATCTAGTACGATATCATGGCTTGTACAGTATGATTAGTTCAATCGAATATAATTTTTATCTCGTACAATGGCTGTCAATTAAATATTGTCCTGATAACTAATTGATTGTACTATACGAATAAAGACATCATACGATATGATATGAACTCTCAATTAATCCATATTTGATTACTTAATTGCAATATTAAATTAGGTAAAATTTAGCTACATTGTCTGATACTATCGTAATTGTATAATACAATTAGTTATATTTTTGAATTTTAAAATATTGCTTAATTTATGATTGGCAATAGAGTTCTTAATTTCTATTAATCATCCTGTATAATTTGGATCATATTATATGATTAGTTCAAGTTTTATTTATCTTAATTAAATATTTTAATTAATCTTTACTTTATCTAGATTATACAATACTATATATATTATACATTACGAACATCACATAAATTAAAAAAATTAATTTTTCTCCTTAGTGTGTGTTTGCATGGTCGCTAAGTTAGCATATACTTTTTACATGACATTTGACTTAAGAAATATAAAAATAAATAAATAAAAACAGAAACTTTCAAAAATATCAAATCTATTCTATGTAGTCATGAGTCGATCCTTTGTTGCTCAGTGTACGGTATACTTAAAATGTTTAGTGCTCAAATGAAAGGTATGCAATAATAGTACTAGAAGAAATAAAATAGCAATGTAATAATATTTGTTATCATTAAAATCCTAAGCTTGGGATCCCGAATTATAACAACCTCTCTCTTTTTTATAATGAAAAATATTATTGTTTGAATTTTCAAGTTTAGTTTATTTCATCATGTTGCAACTTAGTTTTCATATCATGTGTGTTTTTTATGATTCCAATATTATTATTTTGATTACTGTTTCTCCTAACATATATTAGATATATTATTTTTATTGTTTGTGTGTACTAATATTTTAGAAAAATCATACTCCAAACTGTTGAAAAATTCAAGTTAGATTTGTATAGGGTTCATTGTAATTAGAGTCTATATTTTTTACATTTTTATTGAGTTTGAGAGATTGTGATTGTAATTGAGTAATAGTACAAACACACACTAAGTGAGTGTTAAAATTTTTTAAAATTTTAAACTAATCATATTATTACACGATTTCAATTCGTATGAGATGATTTGTTTAGTTGTTTCCTCAAACATCCAGTTAATCAAAGCATATATGAATTTTTTTTTCTAAGTACTGTTTGTACTGTACGAAGTTGGCTTCTTACAAACGATGTCCATAGTATGAAAATGATGTGAACATTTTTGTCTATATGAATATATAAAATTTTTGAATTGTTTGTCCAAGACGATCTGGAGTTTGTACAAACAACGTCTAAAGTACGAAAATATTGGGAACATTTTTGTTCATATGGACAAGTAAATTTTTTGAACTGTTCGTATGGGATGATTTAGATTTCATACAAATGACGTCCATAGTATAAAATTATGAGGAACATTTTTATCTATATGAATAGGAATTTTTTGATAACTATTCATACTGAATGACATACATATCATATTGTACGATATGCTTATACAAAAATATTTCGTACAATATTGTTCAAGCATATTTTGAACTAGTCATCCGAGATGATTGTCAATCGTACTATACGATCATGGACGTTCAAAATTAAAATTTTCAGTTTTCTGAATGGTTTTTCGTATCTTTTATATAAAAAGTCCTTATAAGCTGACTTGGACGAATCTAGTCTTCGTGGTTTCTTAGAGAGCAAGTGAAAGGGTGATTTGGGAAAGTATTTGAGAGAGAGTTCTTGCAAGTGAAGTGTAAAGGATTCACAATATTACTTAAAGGTGTGAATCTCTTTTATTTTTATGTCAAGCCCACATCACACATTAGTCTTCCTGAATTTATCTTAAATATTGATTCCTTCACTCGAGATTATTTGAATTCTCCTTGGATCTAATCCTCCAAATGATCAAATATCCATATCTTAATCAACTCATTATATTTATTGTTTCTATAAATATATTAACCTAAAATAAATTACTTAAAATGATTAGATGACAATACAAAAAAATAAAATATCATCAAATTTATAAGGGGTATGAATAGCAAGATTCATGAAGTCAATCATTCCCACTAGCATTATTATTCTTGTCAACTATGATAAAGTTGATATTCCTACAAACAACATCAAAAATGTGAACTATGAAATTTAGATTCCTTCTATGATGAAATTAATTTCATAGTTAATAAGTTTTGAAATACTCTACAATAAGGCATAGGTAACAACATAAAATAAGTAAAGACTAAAAATAATATGAAGCAAAAAAAGGAATTAAATGTTAGACTTTAAATGAGCACACCATACTATAGCTGATGATACGTGGCCTCTGGGCTAAAGAGTGATTATCCTCATCGGATCGTAGCTGTGGAGGATCGTTCTTGGTCAGTGCAACCATCGAAGATGACCCTGATGCTTTCTAACAGATAAAATAAAGAAAAAAAACATATTAATAAGATATATATATATATATATATATATATATATATATATATATATATATATATATATATAATTTAGACATTAAAAGGATATATAAATAAATATAAAAATTGAATTAAAATTATATAAATACATAAAAATTTATATTATATTTGTAAATCCCACCTTTGAAATTATTAAATTTAGATGATAGCTTGCTAATTCATTTCTTTATGTAAAAAAAAAAAAAAAAAAGACAGCTCATATAAGTTTATATATAAAATAAACTATATTAATTTGTATTAATGGTCTATAAACTTCTATTAAGTATTATATTACTTGGAGCATTTCTCTGTATCTACCATGTCGAAATAAAATCGCCGCCCAATGCTGACCACACAGTCAGTGTACAGGACGCTGACATCTGTCTTTTTTTATTTCCGATTTTACCCCTCCTTCAGCATCTTATCTCTAATGAAGGATTAAACTGACGGCGGATAGTGCACGATAGAACGCTAATCATGCGGTACAAAAGCAGCTACGTCGTAACGTCGCGTTCACTTGCCGCCTTTATCTCTCTGTCCGCGGCCCATTGAATTTCCGCCCACTTTCCCAGCAACACCAGTGGCATTGTCGTAATTTGGTATTGGGCTTGCCACTTGCTATTTAACAACGGAGATGAGAAGAAAATGAGCACCCGCGATAGAACGAAGCTGGGTTCATTGAACGGCTTGGTCACGGTTCTTCGGAGTCGTGGATTTTTCTCCTTCTTGTCTTCGAAGTTTCTCATCGGTTCTTTCCTCTGATCGAACAATTATAAAGTGATATCGCGTTGCTCGAGATTTTACGATCGGTTTGAGTGGTAAGTTTACCTCTTCGATCGATCTCTTGAATATTTTTCGAGTTGTTGATTTGAGAATTGGTTATTTTTGTTTCTGAGGAAACGGGATTTGAGCTTTATGTAGCTTAGTTTTATGCTCTTTTCGATTATTTCGTGATATCCACGCCGGCTGATTGTTTCAATTTTTTGAACAAAAAAAAAATAACTATTAGGAATTCCAAATTTGGATGTATATTTAACCTTAAAGCAGAGGTGAAGAAGATCACTTGCATCGCACGTCTTCTCTCACACCTTCTACTTAAAGGGATCTGATATTCTTTGCTTGAATCGCCTGATTTGTGTTTTATTTCTTTTGAGCTACTGTAGATCTCGTGTTTTTTTTTTCTTTTTCATCGTCTTCATGATGGATTAAGCTGGATCTGCAGTTATTTGACAGAATCAGAAAACTCGAAATATATTGCAGATCGATCGTGTGATTGGAGATCTCTGAATCGGGAGTAAAAAAGCTACCAGAACCAGCAAAAGGAAGAAGATGGCTGAGGAACAGCGATGCCAGGAAGGACACCGCCTCTGTACCAACAACTGCGGGTTCCTAGGTTCACCCGCAACCATGGATCTATGCTCTAAGTGCTATCGTGACCTTCGCCTCAAGGAGCAACAAGCCGCCTCCGCCAAAATAGCCGTTGAGAAATCCCTAATCTCCCCCTCCCTAAGCCCCTCCCCTCTCGCCACCGCAACCGTTCCTGACTCTCCCTTATCCTCTCTTCCCGAGTCCTCTGGCGACTCGGCAGTTGATCGTTCATCCGCTACGCCTGGCCGGTGTACGGAGTGCAGGAAGAGGGTGGGGTTGACAGGTTTCCGTTGCCGTTGCGGGCTGACGTTCTGCGGACCTCACCGTTACCCGGAGAAACACGGCTGCTCCTTCGACTATAAGGCCGCCGGCCGTGAGGCCATCGCCCGAGCCAACCCTGTCGTCAAGGCTGCCAAGATCCATAAGATCTGAGTGTGCTTGGCTGATTACTGATACTCCATTACTGTACTCGGCCTCTGCTCGTGAGCTCGGCGATGATGTGGTCAACTCCAGCGGCTGTGATCTAGGGTTTGTGATCGTTCGACGGTGTTCTTGTCTTTAGTTTTTTTAGAATTCCATTTCCTTTCACACTTTTTTTTTGCACTTTCTGCTTTTTTTTCTATTTTGTTGTAAAAAAAATGTTGTCTATTTTCCTTTTCTTAATGCCGAAAAAAAAAAAAGTTGGAACTTCTAACCAAGCCAGATAACTTATAATAGATTACCTATCATATTTTTTATTCATCTATAATTCATATTATTAAAAAGGGGCATATATATATATATATATATATATATATATATATATATATATATATATATATATATATATATATATATATATATATATATATTAATATTAGAGATATTTTAAATTTGGTGTATTTTTGGATTTTTTTTCTTTTGTTAATTATTTAAAATAATAAATTATAAATTGAAAATTTTACATTAATAATCTCATCAAATTTCACTGATTAAAATAATTTCAAAAGGGTTTATTAGTTTCACAATAAAAAACAAAAAAAAGCTATTCCAAACAAAGTCTTAATATTATTAGAATTGGGATATTTAGCTTTAATTTTCGGTATTAAGCACCGTAATGCTTAAAATTGAAAAAAATAGGTTTGCTATTTCAATTCTTGGAGGAATATATTTGAAAGCTCCGTTCAGATCAAAATAACTCTGCTATACTCATATGGTGTTGTATAGGATGGAAGATGCAATGCTCTTTCCACTTCTTCGGCTTTCTTTATAAGTTTTTTTTTACTCAGGGGAGATCACACGGGTGAAGTTGGGAATTTCTTTATTCATCAATGACTTAAACATAGGGGTGTCAATTCGGGTCAACGGATTGGGTTCGGGTCGAATCCGTAATTGACTCGGCACTATTCGGGTCAACCCGAACTTGACCCGGAATTTACTCGGCACTATTCGGGTCAATCCGAACCCGACCCATTTTTAAAAAATAGGTTAGGTTTTCGGACCCGAACCCGACCCGATTCGGGTCCGAGACAACCCGACCCAACACGAATGACCTAGAGTTGACCCAAAATTGTTAGTTTTCGGATCAATCTTCGATTTTCAGGTCAAAATGAGTCAATCTTGGGTTTTCGGGTCAATTTTGATTTGTTGGGTCAATCCGAACCCTAGCTGATTTTTAAAAAGGGTTGATTTGTTGAACCCGAATCCGACCCGTTTCGGGTTCGGGTTGACTCAAACCCGGATTTTTTCGGATCAGATTTGGGTCGTGTCAAAAATTGACACCCATACTTATGCATATATGGGTACTATTTTCTTATGTTTCCGTCTTGTAGCATATATTAGATCATTTTGATGGTGCTATAATGCATAACTAAATAGAATATCAAAAAAATATATTTAGATATATGTTAAAACATATTTGTGAATAATGTTTGGACCTTGATAGAACTATGAATGATTAAAATTTAAGGCATTAACGACCATGTTGTTCAATGCCATACTTGACATATTTCGACGAATAAGATATGATCTACATATTAACAAAGTATTTTTTTTTTTATATGCATATCTAACATCAATATTCCTAGATTATATGGAGGAGAATATAAGGAAGATAACTAAATTGGTCGGATATTCATAAAAAATAGTAATAACTAATTGAATATAAATAAATATTTTTTTTAATAATCACATTTATTGATAATAGACAATTTAATCTAAAATTAGATGTGATTTACAGGGGCAGAAGCACCCTCTCTTTTGAGAAGAACAATTATTACGTCCTCTGACCGGATGTAGAGCTACGTTCGGCCGTCAATAATAAGTCGCCACGTGCTCTTACTCTTTATCGTGCGGCCCGACGACTTGACCTGAATCGGAACCCGGGATTGTTATATTCGCGTATTGCGAGGTATTATTCGGTATTTGCTCGGTATTGCTAGGTATTGTTTGGCAATAACGAGAAATACCGCTCTGTGAAGACCAATACGGAGCAATACCGAGTTGTACCGAGTTTTTCTAGAAAAACTCGGTACAACTCGGTATTGCTCGGTATTTACTCAGTATTGCTCGGTATTTACTCGGTATTGGTTATTGCCGAGCAAAATTGACCAATAACTAGCAATACCGAGCAATAATATAGGTAAATATTTGAATTTTTAATGAAAGGGTGACGGGCTGTTTTTTCGGGTCGTCAAGGATTTAAAATACGCATGTGCGTCAAACCCACTATTAACCGGGTCGGGTCCACGGTTTTCTACGTACTACGTGGCATTATAAGATTGGTGGCCGAATGTAGAGCTGCGTATGTTCACCGGACCAAATAAAAGTTCCTCTTTTGAGGGTTGGTAAAATAGAATTATTAAATGTACAATTTTATATATGAAATAGAAAATTATTTTTGTTGTTGTCGTCTTTCAAATCAAATTTGATAATAATAATAATAATAATAATAATAATAAAAGTCTATCAGCCAAATCAGAGGCATTCTGGTTTAGATATGTTTCCTCCTAAAGAAATGAAACTACTAAAATATTTCGCTAATTTCAGGTGTTATATATAACAACGTATAAACTCAATTTTTTTCTTAGATTATATGTTTCCCTCCTTTTTAAATATTAAATCTAAAAAATAGAAATTCTATTATTTAAAAATGAAGCATGGCTTTTTTTTTTCCTCTTTCTTATAACTATGACTTCATTTGGGATGGCTGTTTTACTGCTTTCTAAAACGAAATTTTAGTACAAATTTTTTTATTTTTTAACTAAAATTTTGTTTTAGAAAGTAATAAAAAAGCCGTCCCAAACGAAGCCTATATAGTCAACAAAGTTACATACAATTCTAGCTAATAAAAAAAAAATCATATTTTTAATATAATTATTTTGTATTTAATTTCACAGTTATTATTATTAATTAGTACTATTATTGATTTGATCTCAAGCTAATCTAATCTTAGCCACAAAGCTAGCTCCCAAGTACTCATTTGACTTTTTCTAATTTCTAGGTCAAGTCACCTATTACTATAGGTTGGCTACTACCTAATTTCTTAGGATTTACAATCTGAGTCTAATTTAGAAAAAAATAAAAATTAATGAATATTTTATGAATTATTAAATAAATAAAATGGAAAATTATCATAAAATAAAATTTTAAAAATAAATTTAAAAAATTAATAGTTTGTTTGAAACTATAATGTTTGAAATTAGATCAAAAAGTACAATAATATTTGTTGCGTCTAGGAGTATTCGCGGTGGTAGGGAAATATAAAGTTTATCGTCTTAGCGTTGTACGAAAGTCCGGCACGCAATCAGATAAAAGAGAGGGTCTAGCATTTATGAGACACCAGAATTTTTACGTGAAAAACCCCTAAAAAAAGGAGGAAAAACCACGGGGCCTAGCCCAGTTTGAATGAATCCACTAGTATTGCAGTCGATTACAAATGATGCCCTTCCTTGAGAGAAGGCCTTAGCTTGATGCACATTTTATAGAGTACATTACATGATATGAATACAAAGAATCACTATTGACACGTTTGTTTGGTCAGGAGGACCGTAGTCGGCGAGCGACGGAGGTCGGAAGGCTTGTAGTCGGTGGGCGACGTATGTCAGGAGGACCGTAGTCGGCTGGCGACGGAGGTCGGAAGGACTTTAGTCGGCGGGCGACATAAGTAAGGAGGACCGTAGTCGGCGGGCGACGGAGGTCGGAAAGACTGTAGTCGGTGGGCGACATAAGTCAGAAGGACCGTAGTCAGCGGGCGACATAAGTCAGGAGGACCGTAGTCGGCTGGCGACGGAGGTCAGAAGGATAGTTGCCTTGCGAGGGAGGTTGGAAGGACTGTGTCTGACGATGAAGGTCAGAAGGACGACGTCAAGTAGAAGTCCAACAATGAAAAGAAATCCATATTCGGATATACGTCCAACGAACGTTCGATAACCGGTAGAAGTCCGGCATCGGGTAGAAACTTGGCAAAGAGTGAAGGTCAGATGTTGGGTAGAAGTCCGACGTCTGTTGGTGGACGAGGAGAACTCCGACATCATTTGGGCGGAGTTTCGGCGTCAGGAGGGTCGTTAATTGAGAAGAATTTCCGCATCCCATGGAAGTTGGGCAAAATTCTGGCGTTCTCCCGAATATCCGACAGAGTTCCGGCGTATTCAGGCGGCGGGAAGAGCTCTGGCGGTGGTCGAGGAGGAGAGGATTCCCCTTTCTCCTCTTCTTCTTCTCTCTCTTCCCCCCCCCCCCCCCCCTCCCTTTGTGAAGAATGAGGGCTCTATTTATAGTTTTTTTGGAGTTGCATGGCTCGTAAATAGGTGTGAGATCATGAGCGAATATGGAGTGGTTTGAATGGACGGTTGATATTGAACCCTTTAATCGTGCATCATTCGTTAGACATTTGGAGGCCTTAATGATGTCGGAATTCAGCGATCTTAGGCTCGTTGGATTTGACTCGTTGAGCCGCTCGATTCGAGTATAACCTCGTTAAAATCGAAGAATGTTTGGGAACTCAAATTGAGGTTTGAACCTTCCAACAACGCTTGAGGTCCTTGATTCAAACTCATTTGGGCTCAGATTGGGTTGAACTTGGTGTCGTTGGGTTCGTATTTCCTAGACGCTCAGTTTGACTGTAAGCTTGCTGAAATCAGAGTTCGGGTGCTCCCGGAATTAATTTTTGAAGTTTCCAACTAGCTTTTGTCTCGAAATTCGTGCCCGATCAAGCTAATTTTGTGATGTCGTATCAATATTTATGAAAACTTAATTTTAAAATTTTTATTAATTAAAATAAAAAGATTTTTTTAGATTCATTTTTATACAAACAAACAAAAAATAACACAAACAATAGATAATATCTAAATTATATTAAATATATCAATCTTATTAAAACATTTATGGATTATTTTATATTGATATTGACCTCTTAAAATTAAAAGATTAAATATATTTTCCTCTCTTTAAAATTATTCCTAAATACATTAAAAAAAATAAAATTGTATTTCATAAATTAGAAAATAAATTAATTGAATGAATATGCCATAATGTTTAATGCTTTTCAAAAGAAAAATCATATATATATATATATATATATATATATATATATATATATATATATATATATATATATATATATATATATATATTAATATTAAAACTCAATTAAAACTAAAAGTCAATTATGATAAATCTTTAAAAAAATTAAATTTATTTCAAAATAAATAGAATAAAATTATGCCCACTTGGAAAAAAAAAAACAAAATTAAAATAATTAATTAAATAATTAAAAAAAGTCATCTTAATTAATTAATAATTAATTCTGAACAAAATATCTGACCGAATTATTTATTACCCGGGCATGTTTGGGAAAATACATAGGCTGGCTGGCCAATGGCTGGAATGTCGTGCTGAATTGATATTTCTGTTCTATTATTACCTATGGAGGTGGATGGTTAGGCAAATTATTGCATCAGGTCACGTGACGGAGAGATACGTTCGGATCCTCTCTGTCTACAGTAAAGCGCAGGTTACTGTAGTACATTTGCGCTTTATTGACGGATATCTCCGTCAGGTGACCTGACGCAATAATTTGCCGGATGGGATTGTTAACCTAACAAATATAATTATATAAATATATAATATATAAATGACGACGTGGAAGATAGAACCATTATTAGTCTTATCCTAATTAAAAAATCATTTGTAAAAAGGTATATGAAATAGACATTATTTTTAATTAATAAAATAAAATAATGGCTTTCTTTAATTTATAAATAATTAGAATTACACAAATTATATGTGGTAGATAATAATCATTATATCCAAATAAAATAAAATAAAAATTATTTCATCTCATCAATTAATGGAAAAATAAATAATGTATGTATTTATATATCTAATATTAAATTTTTTTATATTTACTAATGCAACATTGTAAATTTTAAATCAACATTAAAAAAGGCTAATATTAATTTATTAAAAATTAATTATAATTTTGAAAGGGAATTCTAATCCGTTAATTAAATGGATCGAGTTCGTTGACATAAACCCGACATCGTTCGGAAGTTAGGCAAAATTTCGACGTCGGGTAAAACTCTAGCGTCACTTGAGCATCGGGCAGAACTCCGATGTCGTTCGGAAGTCAGGGAAAATTCCGGCGTCGGGCAGAACTCTGGCGGTGGTCGATGAGTTCGTCCCTCTTATTCTTTTCATCTTCTTCTCTTCTTCTTCTCTTCCTCTTCCTCTTCCTTGGGTCCCCCCTCATGAGAAATGAGAGGTCTATTTATAGATATTTTGGAGTGGCATGGCTTGTAAATATGTGAGAGATCATGGGTAAGTAGGGAGTTGTTAGATGGATGGCCGATATTGAATCCCTTGATCGTGTATCGTTCGTCAGTCATTTGAAAGTCTTAATGATGTCGGAATTCGGTGATCTTGGGCTCGTTGGATTCGACTTGTCGGACCGCTCGATTCGACTATAACAACGTCATATTTAAAAACCGTTTGGTAACTCAAATTATGGTTCAAACTTTCCAACAGCGCTTCGGGTCCTTGATTTGGACACATTTGGGCTTGGATTGAGTTGAATTTAGTGTCATTGGGTTCGTATTTCCGAGACGCTCAGTTTGACTATAAGTTAGCTGAAATCGGAGTATAGATGATCCTGAATTTATTTTTTGCAATTTCCAGCTTGATTTTGCCTCGAGATTCGTGTCCGATCAAGATAATTTTTTGATGATATATCAGTATCTATATTCATTAAAAAAAATATTTTTATTTATAATTAATTTTTATTATTTATCAAATATGAGGTTGATATGTACACTCATCAAAATTGATCATTAATTAATTAAAAGTGATTAGGGTTGCTAAGACATTTTAATATGGAGCTCTTAATTAATTATATAGTCTAACATGAGAATCCTATTGGATGTTGAGGATTTAACTAAAAGCCAGTGACCAAAAGGTTAAAAAAAGCTTTAATTTATAGATGTTGATTCATAATGAACTAATAATTATTTCAAATTATTTTCTAAGGTTTCGTTTGAGACGATTTTTTTTCTATTTCTTAAAGTAACTTTCTAATAGTTCTAAAAAGTTGCTTTAAGAAGCAGTAAAAAAACCATCCCAAACGAAGTCTAAGGCTTCATTTGAGTCAACTTTTTTACTGCTTTCTAAAGTAATTTTCTAGCTTAAAATTTTTTTGAGCTAGACATTTTAGTATTATAAAGGGTTTTAAAAAGCAATAAAAAAGTCATTTTAATGAAGCCTTATGCTTCGTTTGGGACAGCTTTTTTATTGCTTTCTAAAATGGAGTTTTAGTACAAAAATAAAAAATTTTGTACTAAAACTCCGTTTTAAAAAGCAGTAAAAAAGTCGTCCCAAACGAAGCCTTAATCTTGCAATGGAAGAGCTTTCTTATATATATATATATATATATATATATATATATATATATATATATTGTTAAAAAATAGTAGGCTTCATTTGGGATAGATTTTAGCTATTATTTTTGTTATTTTTAAGATATTTTTATATTAAAAAATTATTTTAAAAAATAATAAGAAAGCTATCCCAAACGAGTCTTTATTGTGAAAGCTGGTTTTTATAGAGGAACTTATCTTTTTCAGTTAAGTTTTATATTATTGCCTAAGAATGTTATTAATTGGTTAACATGTCATCTCTGCTCTCAACCATAGCATTAAAAACAAGAACTATATATTTAATGAATCTTTGATTTCATGCTTATTTTTCTTTGTAAATCTTCTTTTTTACAAATTCATAGCAAATTTGTTAGCGGTGGGCTTTGAAAGATGCATTATAGTAGAGAATTAGTTGTAGTTGATTAATACACTTTATAGGCCCACAATAATCAATATAATGCAAATTAAGTGTAACTATCTAAGGAATTTCCTCTTTGGCCACAAGATTTAATTTAATTATGGGGGTTGAGATTACACAAAATAATAAACTCTTAAGTTTAGTTGTAAAATATTGATTCGACCCTATAGTTAAGAGATACAACCAACAAGAAGTTAGAAAATAAATTTATTGTTCTTATGAACAAGCAATATATTTTAGAAATAATTTTCTAAATAATACATTCAATAACCTCCACAACAAGGTTTTCAACTTCTAGAACCTTAGGAGTCAAAAAGGAACAATTATTACGTCCTCCGACCGGACGTAGAGGAACGTCCGGTCGGAGGCAAATTCCCGCAAAAAAATGAGAAATACCGAGTAAATACCAAGCAATATCAAACAATAACGAGGAATACCATCATTTGAAGACCCAATACCGAGTTATACCGAGCTATACCTAGCAAATACCGAGTTATACAAAAGTTGTACCGAGTTTTCCTAGAAAAAACTCGGTACAACTCGGTATTTCTCGGTACAGCTCGGTATAACTCGGTATTGGTCTTCACAGAGCGGTATTCCTCATTATTATCAAATAATACCTAACAATACTGAGCAATACCGAGTTTTTTGGCGGGATTTTTGCCTCCGACCGGACGTTCCTCTACGTCCTTACACCGGACGTAATAAAAGTTCATCAAAAAGAGATGGTTCAAGTTAATAACTCCTTCATTCATAATCTCTCTATGCTCTCTCTCTCTCTTTCTCTTCTTCTTTTTGCAATTAGATCCCTTTGACTCAAAGATAGCTTAAAAATTTATCTTTGACTCAATTCAAACACAATTTAATAGTCAAGAGTAATGATCTAATAATTCCACATGACAAAACATAGCACATTCATCATTTTTTTTAGTACTCCGCATAATTAATCACTTGTGATTGCATTTAATATTTTTCTTTCAATCTTTCTCAGTCTAAGTAAAAGGGCATTACATGTAAATTTGTCTCAATTTGATCATTCAATCTTGTTGTACTATCAATGAAAGACTTCAATCTTGTTGTACTATCAATGAAAGACTTCAAAGGTCTTTTAAAAATATTCCAACTCTAGAGAGATACAATTCCTTGGTTTTCCTTCCATATGAATAGCATGCTAATGTCACATAAAGGCCAACATATCAATCACATATTCAAATTTAGTTGGCATGTCTTTGTAGAGTAAATGCTAGAAGTCTAGAAGGCTAAGGCCTTCCTACAAGAATAAAAATTTCATATTTGTAGATGTTACATAGTTTATACCCAAATTTTTTCATATGAGTGGATCAAATGAGTTGATTTTATTTCAACTCTACTCATTAAACAAACAAATCAAATTTTTATGTTTGTTATTCTATTCATTACCTTAATGAGCTGAACACGAGCTATTTACGAACATAATGTCTTCACCATAAATCTAGGGTCATAAAATAGAGAGACTTTACTCCATTGACATTGGGGATGGAGATTTTTGCCTTTATCTTATAAGCCTCCCCACATAGGAGATTTCAGAAATAGGAGGAAAGTAGTTATTTTGAGCTCATTTTTTAAACGAGGCGAACACAAACATAATGTTTACGAACAACTTTAATGCGAGCCACTTTCAAACAAACGAACAATCTAATGATTCAAACACAAACACGTCATTCACTCAAGCTTGGGTCATTTACAGTCTTAGTCTTCGTTTGGGACGACGTTCTTACTGCTTCTTAAAGCAACTTTCTAGTACAAAAAATTAAACTTTTGTACTAAAAACCCATTTAGGAGAAACAACGCTATGACCCTCAAATAGAATATTTAACAAAATAGAGTTTGTCAGCCATTTAACCATCAGGGAGCTTTTGAATTGTCTCCATCAAATGGCCACAGTACCTGAGGACAAAGATGCTAACAAGAGAAATACCAAAGCAAAGGAAGGGGAACCAAATCAATCAAAATTGAGGATGGGAATAAAAAAAAGCAAAAATTCCAGTCCCTTTAGAAAAGCAAAAAAGAACTCTGTAAGTTATCAATGTGAGATCATGAAAAATATCCTTGCGGTACATAAGCTTATATTGCTCAAGCTCACCAAAGACCAAAATATCTTGTGTGTAGAATTAGTGCCAGCCCTAGCAATAATATCTTCTGTGTAGAATTAATATCCAAGAGGAAATACTCGAGTTCTCAAGCAACCCTAGCAATAATTAGTAAAAACAACGAGAATAATGCGAAAATCTGGATGAAATCAATCCAAAATGATGATCGCAATAATGGAATCAAAGCAAAGCAAACACAAAGCAAGATATAATTGATCCTCAATTCGAGGGGAGGATCGTTCTCTCCCAACCTCTAGACGAGGAGTCTAGAGCCCAAGACGTCAAGAAAACTTCAAGAGACACAAATCAACGCGTAACCCTAAAACACCTCATATTATTTAATACATAAACTTTCAAATTTCAAACTCCCTCCAAAACCCTAGCCGCCCACTCCTTTTTCCTTTTGGATTTTTTGAAAAGTGGGACCCACTATTGTGGGTGGCAAAGCGGGGAGGAGGCGGTATTAATCCGCCTCCTATAGACCAAAACCAGCCCACACCGCCTCCTATAGACCAAAACCGGCCCTAGGTGGGCCGGTTTCAGGGTTTGGGGCCGGTTCAAGAGGAACCATCCTAACATAAAGATTCTTCATCGATGCATTTTCTTTTGTCTAAAAATTAAACAATATTCTTCATCACTAACATAAAAAGAACGATACCTGAAGCAATTGCAGCCAAAGAAGATACGTTGATTTACTCTTTGAAACTTCTTATAAATGTATTCTTGCATTCTGTTATAATAGAACACCTTATCTGTAGCGATGGAGCGAGAAAAGGCCAGCTAGAAACAATGAAAATCTTCTGACTCTGACCCATTCTTTCTAACTTAAATAGCCTGGGCCATCTACAAGTTCTGACACAACAATTCTACGATATAATTTGCTTTATTCTTGAATGAGATCCACCTGCACTAAGGTTGGGAAACTGTATATCATGGTAAATAATATAGGCAGAGTCATTCAATGTCCTCCCTCATCTACAACACAGCAATTCTCCATTAGAATCCTCTTCATGTGATCCACTAACTCCTCCATCTGCTTTCTGGAATGAAGGGGAGAAGGATACACACAGACAGAGTCAAGCTGTCCATTCCTGATTGTATCAAATAAAGCAATTGATGCACCAACACCATGCACGGATGCACATCCCAAAAAATAACGAGAATAATGCAAAAATCTGGATGACATTCTTACTGCTTCTTAAAGCAACTTTCTAGTACAAAAAAATAAATTTTTGTACTAAAAAACTACTTTCAAAAGCAATAAGAAAGACGTCCCAAATGAAGCCTTAATTGTTGAGAACAGTGATGGAAGGGATTCCAAACCACCTTTTATTCTTAATGGTGTAAGAATTATCCCAAGAAATCAAATCAAACTTTTTTTGGACCACCACAATATAAGAAAATCAGAGAACGAATCAACTTTTTAAATGAAGTCATTTAGGAGAAACAGCGCTATGACCCTGAAATAGAGTTTGTCAGCCATTTAACCATCAGGGAGCTTTTGAATTGTCTGCATCAAATGGACACAGTACCTGAGGAGAAAGATGCTAACAAGAGAAATACCAAAGCAAAGGAAGGGGAGCCAAATCAATCAAAATTGAGGATGGGAATCAAAAAAGCCAAAATTCCAGTCCCTTTAGAAAAGCAAAAAAGAACTCTATTAGTTATCAATGTGAGATCATGAAACATAACCTTATATTGCTCAAGCTCACCAAAGACCAAAATATCTTGTGTAGAATTAGTGCCAGCCCTAGCAATAATATCTTCTGTGTAGAATTAATATCCAAGAGGAAATACTTGAGTTCTCAAGCAACCCTAGCAATAATACGTAAAAACAACGAGAATAATGCAAAAATCTGGATGAAATCAATCCAAAACGATGATCGCAATAATGGAATCAAAGCAAAGCAAACACAAAGCAAGATACAATTGATCCTCAATTCGAAGGGAGGATCGTTCTCTCCCAACCTCTAGACGAGGAGTCTAGAGCCCAGGACGCCAAGAATACTTCAAGAGAAACAAATCAACACATAACCGTAACCCTAAAACACCTCATATGATTTAATACATAAACTTTCTAAATTCAAACTCCCTCCAAAACCCTAGCCGCCCACTCCTTTCTCTTTTTGGATTGTTTGAATAGTGGGACCCACTATTGTTGGCGGCAAAGAGGGGAGGAGGCAGTATTAGTCCGCCTCCTATAGACCAAAAGCGGCCCTGGGTGGGCCGGTTTCAGGGTTTGGGGCCGGTTCAAGAGGAACCACCCTAACATAAAGATTCTTCATCGATGCATTTTCTTGTCTAAAAATTAAACAATATTCTTCATCATTAACATAATAAAAACGATACCTGAATCAATTGCAGCCAAAGAAGAGACGTTGATTTACTCTTTGAAACTTCTTATAAATGCATTCTTGCATTTTGTTATAATAGAACACCTTATCTGTAGCGATGGAGCGAGAAAAGGCCAACTAGTAACAATGAACATCTTCTGACTCTGACCCATTCTTTCTAACTTAAATAGCCTGGGCCATCTACAAGTTCTGACACAACAATTCTACGATATAATTTGCTTTATTCTTGAATGAGATCCACCTGCACTAAGGTTCGGAAACTGTATATCATAGTAAATAATATAGGCAGAGTCATTCAATGTCCCCCCTCATCTACAACACAGCAATTCTCCATTATAATCCTCTTCATGTGATCCACTAACTCCTCCATCTGCTTTCTGGAATGAAGGGGAGAAGGATACACACAGACAGAGTCAAGCTGTCCATTCCTGATTGTATCAAATAAAGCAATTGATGCACCAACACCATGCACGGATGCACATCCCAAAAAATCCTCCACCCCAAGACCCTTCAACTGCTCCATCGGAGCATAGTCCACAGGTTCTTCGAAGACTGAGATGAGTGCAGTTCGTAGGGATGATGCAGGTGTGAGGTGGGGGTTCTCAATTGCCTTACACATCAGAAAGTTCAGTTCGCCAATGTCTGAAAGGTGTTTCTTGTTCTTCATGGCATTTGAATAAGCCTTGTGGCATCTCATAGCGACGTCCCAGAATCCTTCTCCTCCATTAACAGTGTGCGTGTTTAAGATGGCAGAATGATAAAATCCTGAGATCATATCAGGTCAGTGTAGGTGCTCACAATGAAAGAATAGTTAGTTTGAAGAAGCATGAAGAGTTACCACTTACCAACATGTTTTTCGTTCAGAGGGGGGTTCAAGTATTGCCTGCAATCAATGAGAGTGATGACTGAATAGGTTTCGGCCTGATTTTTCTGTAGATTTTTGGAAGCATGGGTGGCAAGAAATCCAGCAGATGTTAGAGCTGAACAGAGCTTGATCCCCTTCACATCACAGGCCTGCATTTTAACTAGATTAATCATGAACCGGTAATCCTTCGTCTTACCCCCCACTGCACTTTATGCCTTGAGAAAAACATAATGTGCTATTTTATGCCTGGGGAAGCCTTGTCCTTTGCATTATATCATTGTACAATGCACACCAAAAGTGGGTGTTAAGGGCACTCGGTCCCAATAGACACCTTATACGTCTGGAGATATACTGCTGCTCTTAATATTTGTTGACAGTATAAGGAAAAAGGAAGGGGATTGTTGACCTGCCGCCGTATAAAACAAAAGAAAAAAAAATTATTACCTGTTCGGCGCCGAATTTCGCACGTCGCTGGCACGTCGACGTCGCCTCACTCAGTTCGCACGACCCTGTGTCGTTAAAATGAAAAAAGAAAAAAGAGGCAGAGGCCTCTTCTCATTCTCTCGTTCCGACTCTCTCTCTCGCTCTGGCTCCCTTCTTTCAGACGGATCGGAAGTTAGGACATTTTGATCGGGTGCAACAATTGGAGCTTGCGGCTGTGAAGACAACTTCCTCCCTTTCGTGCTTCTTCTCCGACACCTTCGTGGCTGGCCGACTTTGCTCCGTCGACGTTGTCCCTTGCTATCGCACCGAAAGTTACGACGCTTGATCGGAGACAAGTGCAGAGCTCGTTCGCTGTGAAGCTTTGGCTCTTACGTGGCTGGCCGACTTTGCTCCGTCGACATTGTCCCCTGTTGTCGGACCGAAAGTTACGACAATTTGATCGCAAGCAAGGACCAGGAACTCGCTGGCGTGAAGTTAACTTTCTCCCTTGCACGCGTGACTCCCCGGCTCCTTCCTGGTTGTCCGACCCCACCCCTTCGTCGACATTCCCTCTTGTCAAATCGGAAGCATCAACAGGAGCTCGCTGGAAGTGTAGGTAACTTTCTCCCTTGAATGCGCTTCTTCGGCCTAATCCCGTGAACCAGAGAGGGATTATGTTATTTTAATTAAAATTAATTTAATTAATTTTAATTAAAATTATTTTAATTAATTATAATTAGTATAATTAATTATAATTAATTTTAATTAAATGGTTATAATTAATGTTAATTAATTATAATTAATCTAATTAAAATTAATTTTAATTAATTATAACTTCTTTAATTAATTCTAATTAATTAGTATTAATTAATTAAAGTTAATTAATATTAATTAACTCTAGTTACTTAAAGATAAATATAATTGATTAAAATAGTTTTAATTAATAATTAATTAAAATAATTGTTAAAAAAAAAAAGAGCATGCCTTCTCCCGCCTCGGTCTACGAGCCCACACTGCCAGCCCGCCGGGTCTTCAAGGTATAATTTCTAACTTAAACCCCGTTCTCGACGTTGCAGCGGACCGGGGAACCACCTATACGCGCTCTTGTAGCACGGTGGGAGGGAGCCCGGTGCGAAGCATACGACGAGGCGGGTAAGCCCTATACACGCTCTTGTAGCGTGGTGGGGACGGTTCTCGACCTCGACCTCGACACCGACACCGCCGACACTACCTCCACCGCCGGGTCTTCAAGGTATAAAATTTCTAACTCCAATCTCATTCTCGACGTTTGCAGCGGACCGGTGAACCACCTATACGCGCTCTTGTAGCACGGTAGGAGGGAGCCCGGTGCGAAGCATACGACGAGGTGGGAGAGCCCTATACACGCTCTTGTAGCGTGGTGGGGAGTTACTGCTGTTCTGGTACGTCACTGCTGTTCTGGTACGGATACTGCTGAAGGCCCCATACACGCTCTTGTAGCGTGGTGGGATGAAATTTTGTACGGCCGCGGTGTCCAAGGACACCTACCATACACGCTCTAGTAGCGTGGTGGGAAGGCCCAGCTCCCCAATTTTCCCCCAAATGGGGGATATGCCGGGGTGCTGCCGAAATTTTCACTGAAATGTACAAAGACTTGAACAATTCGAAGACCTTCTTGGACAACAATATAGAAGACCTGTACTCGAACAATAATACACAGAACTTGAACTAAATGAGCAGAGGACTCATACTTGAACTAAAAGCATAGAACTGGGGCTCAAATGAACAACTATGGACTCAAATTTCTGGACTTTTGAACCTGATTGAACACAAGCAAAGGACCAGAACAAAATGATTTCTAAAGACCAAATTCAAATGAAATAAAATCAAGCTGAAGCCCAATTCAAATCATTTGAACATGAAATTGTACCTATAAAGACTTCAGGAGACTCTGAACAAGCACTTGAACTTGTTCTTGGAACTCGAACTGTGCAACATCAGGGAATCCGAATATAGAACTCAAACTCAAGCTCACTACTTGAACTCAAACTGGAACAAGATGTGGAGAGTAGGGAACTCAAATTGAACTCAAATTCAATCTACAATTTGAACATGAACTATCAATTTGAATATGTGCTTTGAGTTCATATTTGAACTCAGACTATACGACATCAAGTGGGGACTTATAAACTTGATGAATTCAAGTCTGAATGAAATTGAATTTGGATCCAAACACATGCAAAGATCAAAATTTGGATCACACACGGGAAACTCAAACTACAAGACCTCGATGCATGAAATCCTACGACAATCCCTACAAATGCCTGTTGATTGAGATGACAATACTGGAGACCAGAAATCAAAGATTCGTCCTCTACAAACAAATTCAACCATCAACCCACCTGAGATTGGTGAAAGGGTGGGTATGATACAAGGACAATGGATTTCCTACTAATACTTCTAGGAGGTTGTAGCGGACACAACGGGTCCCTGCAAATGGCTACAAACAACTTGTGGATAACAACAGTGAGAGTCTCGTAAGCATAGCGAGCCACTGTGGACACAAGTATTGATACCATCTACGATAGCGATGGTCAAAATCTACAAGTACGCCGGGTACAAAGACAACCCGATGTACGAAAAGGAACACCCTATTGCAGAATGGGAGAGATGTTTGGACAAATCCGAGCTAAACTTCCCGGTGATCCAAAATCCCTAAATCCAAGAGGAAAACAGTTATGATATCCATAAATATCAGAAATATCAAGTCTATTACGTTAAAGATCTTAAAAAGATTCCATTTCAAAATAATGTTCATAGACTTCAAGAAATCTATCCCCGGTGATTGAGAAAGGGGGAGTCAACATCAAAATCTATCGCCACCGGATCTGCAACACATATACAAGCAGACAGAAGGCGTCTACAACCTACAACTCAACGCCACCGGATCTGCAACATTTGTACAAGCAGACAGAAAGCGTCTATAATTATTTCAAAGTACCCCTACACGTGCACCTTAGTTTATATACACATAGGTACACAAGGGGTAAATACAATCTCAACCCGCATGGGCCCCGACGAGCGTGTTATTGGTACACACGTGACGCTTAGGGATGCTGCGCGGGTTGACAAGTGAATTCAAGTTCGAATCCGATCCTTCTATACGGATCAATAGAAGTCGACAAGATTCAAACTACCTAACAAAATACACGGTTGTGGCGACCGGTGTATTTGTCTAAATACATTCTTTTTAGGCCTTCAAAGCCTAAAATCGAGAGAATTCACTAAACAAAAGGCACAAAGCCTACGAGAAACCTGATCCCCTATCGATAAGTTGATAGGGTCGACAAGGTTCAATTAAATGGAAATGACCCATAAACACCCCGATGATGGCCGCGTTGATTGAAGATCTCAACCGGAGGGGTTCTCAAATATTTCAAATGTCTTCCAAATACCCAAAGTCCACACAAAATCCATACTCCAGAAATCCAAATCAATCCCAAATTCCAAGATATTTAAATTTGAAATAAATCCATCCACACTTAAAAGCAAAACCCATCCACTCTCCGCAACAGTCTGCCGGGGTGGACAAATTCAAATAAACTCTAGCTCACAAAGAGCCAAATGCCTAGTCGAAAATATCACTAGGATCCATTCTCAAACAATCTCCTGCCAGTAAGGACGTGGTACGTGTCCTCTAACCGGCGGTCTGCCGCTAAATGGCACCGCAGGATAAACGGTTACGACGACCCGGGGCCCTCTGAACCGAGTGGTTTTGCCGCCAAATGGCACCACGATATACCGGTTATGGCCAGAGCCAATACGCTTCTTATTGGCATCAAATCCTTGAGATATGAATCAATAGGATATGATCGATAGGGCACAAAGCCCTCTGTAAGCTAAGGTGGATTCAAATTTGTCCCCTTAGACAAATATCCAACCCCGGTCTACAAGGTCCCCTTGGACGAAGCAACCCATGGCTGCCGACAAGGATCCTTCTGTCAGGTTGGGTCGACTACCTCCTCTGACTAAGTAGACCAGGGACCACGATGGCCCGGGACGACGGAACCATGGGATCTTGATCGGGTCCATCATCCATTCCCCCACCATCCGCTTTAAGTGCACGATGGTGAAATTTCTATTTTAAATATCAAACCTTTCAAAATTTCCAAACTTTCCAATCTTACCAAATTCCAAATTCAAAAACCCAATTTTCAATACCCAAACCTATGCTGCTACTATATGCCAGATACACGTATTTCTATACATATCTGATTGATGACTAGCCTTAATCGAAAGTTCTCTCTCGTGATCGGGAGGGGTAATTAACTATAGGGGCTTGCGCCTATAGGAAACCAGAACTCAGATCATAAAGTCCTCACAAAATGAGGGCGAAATCTCTGGGTAGTGTCTTATCTACAAACCCATCTGCCTTCCAAAATTTACCCCGGAACTTAGTCCGTTAAAACTCCCTCGCCGAATAAGAAAAGCGATGCGGAGGCCGGGGCCGAATTTTCGGAGCCCACAGATTTCTGGCGACTCCGCTGGGGAATGGTTTCTCTTCCCATCTTTGGCTAGTCATATAAATGTTATAGTAGTAGCCAAAATGCTATGCTCTATATGGTGAACATCAGGATGTGACATTTGGTTCTTATATCCAAAGATCCATTACTGAAAGTTCCTGAAAATGAATCTTTTAAATAAGATCAATGGAAATTCGTTTAGCAGGATTTTTAATTCCATGCTAACTTTCCTGCTTCTACTGTTGGTTCTGCGTTATTTCTTTGTTATGAAAGCGTGGGGTGATGTATCAATTCTGATCACTAACTCCTGTCTTTCATTTTTGTAGAATGGAAATGCAGGACACCCCAATGACCGTCCAACTGGGACGAGGAGCTAGGATCCAGCTGGCAAACGCTGTGATTAAAACTGGAAATACTGGAGCCACCATCCACTTTGGTGGGCTCGAATTCTTAGCAGCTTCTGCAAGGGCTGCAGCCGTTCCTGTGTACGGCGTAAACTCTGAAGAACCTTCTGGAATGTCCCACTCTGAAAGGACTACTGTCAGAGGTGCTGCCCAAGGAAGAACCTCTGTATTTGAAAGACTATCCCAGCCTGAGACCCTTACTGCAAAGAGGGTTGTTACTGGAAGAAAAGTTTCTGTGGTGACTGCAAACACCACCGTCCTGCCCAGAGAGACTGTTGCACCTGGGAGGTATGATAATGAAGCTTCCTCATCTGGAGGAAGGCTCACTAGAAGGCAGAGGAGAAAGAGAAATGCAGAATTGCGAGCTCAGCAATTACCTGTACCAGTCCATCCCTCCAATCTGCCAGCACCAGAATCAAAGATCAATATCCCCACTCAGAATAAGTTCGCCAATCTAAAGTGGATAAAAAGAAATAGCTCTTCTGGTGAGCTCAAGAAATCTTTTTGGGAGCGTCAGCCTGAAGTTCCAGCCCCTCAGAAGATAAGAGAGCCCGAACGTCTGTCTGCCCGGGTACACCGTATACTGAAGACAGTCAAGGAGAAGGGCTTAATGAAAAAGAAGTTCCAGAGGCCACTGATTGTTGAGGCCCGAAGAACTCCTCCAAGAGATAGACTATCATCTGCTGTGATAGTTGAAAGAAGGGATTACCGACAACAAGCTCCGCGCGGTGAACATCGGGGCGTGACACCTGAACCATATGTTCGGGGATCCGCCGTCGAAAGGTCCCGGTGGAAAGGGAAGCAAGTTTGGAGGCCGAAGCCTCAAAGAGAAAATATCCTTGAAGAAAGAATTAGTTCGGGTGTGACATCCGGAGCTGTCTACCGGAGATCCGCCCCTACTAATAGAACTCGTCAGAAATGGGTCCGAAAGAAGGCTCGTAATGACGACAATTATAATGACGATCGACATCCTGGAGAGTCTTCCAGGAGATCCCGTCATTCTCCTACTTCAGCCAAAGAGAAAGTTCATTTCGATCGTAGTCCGCAGATCGAAGAAGTAATCATTCCAAGTCAAGAGCCTGAAATTCAGTGGCGACGCCGCTCAGAAATTCAGGTACGAGAAGATGAAAAAGAATATGACGATGATGATACTATGGAGATTGAAATGGTTCGTATGGTCAGTCACGCCGATGTTGAAGAGGAAGATGATGGTGATGAAGAAGACCAACAATCACAGCCGCGCGTACGTGTTTATCGACGTCGCCATAGGGCTAGATCCATTGCTAGCCAAAGTGCTCGCTCCTCAGAAGAAGGAGATGAAGAAGAAGAAGAGGTTGGAGAAAATCCCTTCGGAGGTGAAGATATCACACTCGCTGAAATGAGAAATCAGATGAGGCGACAGATGCGAAGGAAAGACAGAGAAATCTCTCAGTTAAATGATAAAATGACTGAGATGATGACTCAGATGACGGCTATGATGGAAATGATGCAGAAGACCACTTCTGTGGGCCCTGCACCGGCTCAACCCGTCAACCAAGCTGCTAATTCTCAAAACCCTCAAGCGCCTCAAGCCTCAGGAGTGAAAGGTGTACTTGAAGGTGGCAAAGAAACTAATGATCCAACCCGCCAGCGTACTCCACAAAATGTGGCGAGTGCCTCTGAGCCTGTAACTGCAGCACAGCTTGATGGCTTAATTAGCGAAAAGATTAAGGCTATTATAGCGGCTGAACAGGCAGAGAAGCTGGTAGGCAAAGGTCGCCCGTACCTAGCAGAGTACGATCAGGTGCCGTATCCAAAGGGATATTCTGTACCGAAGTTCAATATCTTCGATGGCAATAAAAATCCCAGACAACACCTGGCGCAGTTCAAAGCAACCTGTGGGAACACAGGGGGTAATGATGCTCTGCTATTCAGGCAATTCGTAAGCAGCTTGAGTGGAACTGCTTTCGAATGGTATGCCGAGCTGCCAAATGATTCTCTGAAGACCTTCGCAGAATTAGAGGCCTTATTCGTGAAGAGATTTGCTAGTGCAATAGAGAAGACCACCATTGCTGACCTTGCCCTCGACAAAAGGAGAAAGGATGAATCAGTAACGAGATACATAACACGCTGGCGCAATCTCAGCATGAAGTGCGAACAACAGCTGGAAGAAGAACATGCAGTTCAACTGTTGATGGGGAACATTGATGATAAAATGCAACCCTTCTTATGCATGGCTTCTATTACTACCTTCCAAGATCTGTTGGATAGGGTGGCTAAGTTTGAAAAGTTGAACCTGTCAAAGTCAGAAAGCCTCCCTGACAAACCTAAAAAGGCTAAGACGCCTGATGCTAGGAGAAATGATGTTTACTCCGCATTCCCTCCTAGACCTGATAAAGGTAAAAAGGTAGTATATAATGTGGATAAAGGAAAGCAGCCGATGCAATATGAAGAAAAATCAAAGCAAGCTTACAATCCAAACCCTCAACCAAAGTTGGTTCTTGGAGGAAATGACAAACCTCGAGTCTTTCCTGGTGGAGGAGAGCGCCAGAGGCAAATCACAGGAACTGGTGATAGAACGTTCCCCTCCCTCAAGGAGAAAATGAATAAAGAATATTCGTTCAAGAGGGAAAGTGTCGCTAAACTATTTCGACAAGCACTCAAGAACGGTCTGGAGTTGCCAGAATGCAAAAGACCTGAAGAGTCCAAACATAGTGACGACCCAAATTACTGCCCATATCATCGGGTAGTTAGCCATCCAATTGAAGATTGTTATGTCTTCAAAGATTGGTTAGAAAAGATGTACAAGAGGGGAGAACTGACATTATCAGATAATGTGTTGGTTCGTCCCAGAAAAGAATCCACCCGGGTAGTCACGTCCTCTTCCGTACTCCCGCTTAAAGAAAAAATGAAAGAGCCTATTCAAGATGAACAATGGGAGACTGTGGTCTCCAAGAAGACAACTAAAATGTTGAAACAGCTAGAAGGAGTTCCTGGTGTCAAGTGGAAGTCCCCTACTGAGCCGATGCTGAATCTAAAATGGTTGCCTGTGTCACAAGCATCCACTTCTGAACAGCAACCTGGCCAAGCTAGCTCGTCAAAATCCGGCAAAGCAAAGACGAAGTCTTCTAAGAAGAAAGCCAAGTTGAAGAAGCCTGTGGCGAAGAAGACTGCAACTCAAAAGGCTATTGATAGTTTGGGTGAATATTACCAGACTGTCAGGAGGCCTATTAAGCTCGGTGATTTTATGAAAGAGCTTAAAATAGATGAAAAGGAGGAAGAAGCTGATGATGAATCTCTTCCTACGGAGATATGCCGAGTCATCTCAGCAACATTAAAAATAGCAGAAAGGGAGAAATACGCTGAAGAAGCGGCCCCTGAATTCTGTCTAATGGTATCATCAATGGAATTCAGTTCAGAAGATCTATGTTTT